>CANSZD010003364.1:0-323561 GCA_947648045.1 Beta corolliflora | reverse complement strand
AAAATAAGTTCGAGTTCAACAAAATAAGTTTAGTATACTATAATGTTGTAATTATTATATTTGCTTTTGAATACTACTATTAATATTGTTATTATTATTAATATTATAATAACGATAAATTTGTAATTATTTTTAATTTTTTAATTTTTTAATTTTTTTTAATTTTTTAATTTTTTTTATATTTTTATATATTTTTATATTTTTATATATTTTTATATTTTCTTATTTTTATATTTATTTATTTTTTTATATATTTTTTTATATTTTTATTATTTTTTATTATTATTATTTATTATTTTTTATTATTATTATTTATTATTTTTTATTATTATTATTTATTATTTATTATTATTTTTTATTTATTATTTATTATTTATTATTTATTATTTATTATTTATTATTTATTATTTATTATTTATTATTTATTTATTTTTATTATTTATTATTTATTATTATTATTATTATTATTTATTATTTATTATTTATTATTTATTATTTATTATTTATTATTTATTATTTATTATTTATTATTTATTATTTATTATTTATTATTTATTATTATTATTATTATTATTTGTTATTATTATTATTTGTTATTATTATTATTTATTAATTATTATTATTTATTATTTATTATTCATTATTTATTATTATTTATTATTATTATTATTAATTATTTATTATTTATTATTTATTATTTATTATTTATTATTATTATTTATTATTTATTATTATTATTATTATTATTATTTATTATTATTTATTATTATTATTATTATTTGTTATTATTATTATTATTATTTATTAATTTTTATTATTTATTATTATTTATTATTATCTATTATTATTATTTCAGTTCAGCAAAAATAAGTTCAGTTCAGCAAAAATAAGTAAAAATAAGTTCGAGTCAAGTAAAAATAAGTTCGGTTCAAAGAAAATAAAATAAATTCGATTCGATTCAGCTAAAATAAGTTCAAAAGCAGGCGCTTTATGGCCAACATGAATAAGCAATTATTCTACTAGTGCTTCCTACACCATTCCCAAACCCTCTACGCTCAGGATGATGAGTTCACGTGCTCTTGGTGAAGATACAGAGAAAGCGAGAACCTCGTTAGGGGCTATTGATATAGATGGTGACTATGCTGCGGCGATAAAAGGTACAAAATGTGATGAAATAAGAGAGAAGTTAGAACGGAGTGTTATTGCGATGGCAACATCATCACAATCTTCGGAGGACTTGATGAATCTCATTCTTTCTAAAGGTGTGAATTGTCTCACAATAAAGCCTATGGGAGGTATGCTACATCTCATTACTTTTGAAACGTTTGAAGATAAAAAGGCGACCATTGATAGCAAGTGGCTTGAGCAATGGTTCCTTGCTCTTAGAAATGTCAACGATGAATGGGCGGGGCGCGGATGTGTCGTGTGCACTTTTTAGGCCCAAAGATAAAATTTCTCCTACTCTCTTTTACAATTAAATGTAGAAGGGAAGTAAGGTTCGTATCCACAGGGGAAACAAGGGGACAAGTTTAATATCTAGCGTGAATCAATACCGAGATGACTCTAAAGGTCGAGTAACCTAATAACAAGGGGGGTTTTCAAATAGAGTTTTTAAACAAACTAAAATTAACTAGCAACTAAATAAAATGAGAAATCACTATGGGAAGATCTTGAATCCGATTGACATCCACTTCAATTCATTATTGATCCTTGAACATCCACTCCAATTATTTCTATGATTATCTATTGCTGAGAATTAATCTCGCGTTCTCCTTATTCTTAGTTGAATAGCACGATCAGCGTGACTATAAAACCCTAACCAAAGGATAACCTAGTCCGATAGCGTCTAAGTTCAATCCAATAGCAACAATAAACACGAGAGAACCAACAGACACCGCTAATGTCATACAAGCGATAAACATTCAACAGTTGATTCAATTTCCCAAGAAATAACCAAGACGATCCGCATCTAAGTTACTTCCTAGTTTGCTACCAATTGATAAAAGAATAAAACAATCCGATTCTATTCTTAAATCTAGCATTAGATTAATTACACAATCAAACTAGCAACGTTCCTAGCATAATCATGCAAAAATCATAGAAAGCAAGCATAGAAATTAAACCATAATCAAAGGAACTAAATAGAGAGGAAAGATCTCACAATAATGCTTGAAGCTTCATGTTAATCTCGTTCAAGAACAGTTCAAGCTACAATCGGCATAGCAATAGCCAATTCCATAATTGAAATCCCTAAAAACTAAACTAGAAAATAAAAACTAAAAAGAGAAGATAAGAAGAGAAGAATGGAGTGTTGGCTATTCTCTCTCCTCAAGTGTGTGTCCCCCAAGGTCCAAAAACAAAAGTTTAGTATTTAAACTAAGGCTCAAAAGTCACCGACATTTAGGCCGACCTAGGGGTCGCGAGGTGCGAAGTAGGTCGCACCGTGCGAAAGATCTCTCGCCTTCCAACACGAGCTGAAGAACCTGGGCCAAGCCAAGAGGTCGCACCGTGCGAGATTCCTCGCGAGGTGCGAGCAAGCGTGTCGCGAGGTGCGACCATGCTCGCGAGGTGCGAGCCGCCTCGCCGCTTTGCTGCGAGCGCCGAGGCGGGCGAGCATGCGCTGGAGCCGGGCGAGCATGCGCCGGAGCCGGGCGATGATCTGTCGTGGGCGGGCGATGATGCTGCAGGGCCGGGCGATGATGCCTCTGGGGCGCCCGGAGCCGGGCTTGCGGTGACAGAGCGTTGCTCACGAGAGCTTGGTGCGCTGTGATGGGCTAGGTGTTATGCTCGGCTACGGCTTGCGGCGATGCTTGATTGGAACATGTGGCGACGCTTGGCAAGCATAACGATGTTGAGTCGTTCCAAACACTAATGCTTCTAGGAGCTCGGAACTTACAACTTTAACTATAATTAAAATACAAAATTCCGAACTTCCGCTAAGAGCTAAATAAAACGTAAAACGTTAACACTTATGATCGAGACTCTTAACAAAAGCACCCAAAATATAATATAAACATCGTATAACTTGAGCGTATCAAATACCCCCACACTTGAACTTTACTCGACCTCGAGTAAACTCAAAAATGAGAATCACCACATAAATCATCACCCAAGCCATCGACACCAACCTACACTCCCCATCAACTACACCATCATTACCACATCTTAACAAAATACGCTCAAAACCTAAACGTAAGGGATGATGATTCCCCCACACTTAGATTCAAGCTCACCTGAAATATACAAAGACGCGACAACAACAATAACCAGCAAACGACAACCAAAATGTGAGCTCAAATCCTGAAGGATCTCAAAGGAGTTAAACCCACTCCAACGCCACAATCAAAATGACAACTCGCCTAAAACCTCAAAAGATAAACTAAAACTACTACTACAACAACTAATTTAAAATAGCAAGCCATGGAATGAAGACAAAAAGGGATAAATTCCATGCTTACTCCCAAAAACAAACAATCAACCAAAAGAATGTGAAAACCAAAACAAAACTTCACAAAATCAAGGATGAAATAACCAAACCAACCCGAAAACGCTTTCAACCTTATGACACCATCTCCGGCAAATGAGTTTTCAAAGTACAAAATTCTCTCTTAATCTCTCATTTTGCCTAGGAGCCCTTTCGGGTTTTCATTCTAGCTTCTCACATTTTTTTCATCTCACCATCTTACCCGCTCAATATAAGCCACTTTTGTGCATAGGTTGCCCTTTCGGGTTTTCAACCTATCCGGGCCCCCATTTTTGCCTGAGTCGCCCACCCTTGTGGGTTTTCAACTCAGCGGGTTTCATTTCATCACTTTTTTTTTTTTTTTTTTTATTCTTTTTATTTTTTTTTTCATTTTCATTTTTTCAAATTGAAAGTAATATATACAACATAGATACATGAGAATGAGAATACCCTCCCCCCTACTTAAACTACACATTGTCCTCAATGTGTCGACAATTAGAAGAAAAAGTAAACTGAAAAAGGGGAGAAATTTGAAAATCGGGTAAATCGAAGATCGAATGCTCAAAACTCATGACCAAACAATCCGTCAAACTCAAATTTCTTAACAACACCAACTCAAATCTCATAACTCAACTCACAACCCTCTCCCTCGAATCACTCAAACAAATGACAAATTCAAAATTTTAAATTCTTGAGATTTGCACCTAACTTAAGAGATCGAAAAGATACATTAACAATCTCAACCCTCTAGTTGTACCAACTCCTAGCTATTTGAAGTCCTCCCAACGGATTTTCTTTTGTGGATTTTGGTTACAAGTGAATTAAGATTGGTTGTGGATCTTTTTAGTGGGTGGGCGGTGGGTGAAAGAAAATTTGTTGTGGTGGTGGAAATTTGATGAAAAATAAAGGAAAAGAAAGAAAATAAAGGGGTCTCGGGTTGCCTCCCGAGAAGCGTTGTTGTTTAAAGTCGTTAGCTCGACTTAGTACCTTGAGCTCAAAAATTGGGCTTGTGCTCCATATGTGACAATGGTGGCTCCATGTCAACCTCCAATTCAAGTACCTGCAAAACAGATTCCGAAGAACTCTTGCAATGCATCGTTAGTGGTACAGTTTCAAAACAAGGTGGTAAGTCGGGAGGCTTTTTTCCGCTCTTTCGACTCGGGCACCATAACCTCGCACGTTAGTAGGAGGCACACAATCCTCAACCAAGACCTCATCGGCATTCATCAACTCATCAACTCGCTCAATATCAAGAACATCATGCAAAACAGAGTCAACAATGTTAATAGAGCAAAGTGAGCTATCATCCTTAAGTAGAAGCTTAGGATCATTTATATCAAATGCCTCTACCTTTCCCTCAAATTCCATGGTCAAAGAACCAGCGCAAACATCAGGTTCCATCTCCAGAACATAAAAATCAGCAGGAAATTGCAATTTCCCAACCTTAACTAACACATCCTCTAATTTACCCCTAGGATAAACATTGGATCTATCAGCTAGTTGAATCACCACACCAGTTTCATGCAAATTGCCAAGTTTCAAAGACTTATACAATGAATATGGAATCACATTAATTGACGTACCTAAGTCTAACATGGCTTTAGGAAACATGGTGTCACCTATAGTACATGGGATGGTAAACATGCCTGGGTCATTGCACTTTTGAGGTAATTTCTTTTGAAAGATAGCCGAGACATGCTCGCTAGCCTTCACTTTTTGCACTCCCTTTTGTTTTTGCTTTCTTTTCGAAGTACACAATTCTTTAAGGAACTTAGCATACCTGGGTACTTGATTTAAAACATCAAAAAGGGAAATGTTTACCTCACATTTACGAAAGACTTCGTAAATGTCGTTGTTGCGCTACGCATTGCGGGTTTCTCTCAATGCCTCGGGAAATGGTGGCTCGGGTTCATATGGTGGAGGAGGTGATTTTTTGACTTTCTCCTCTTGTCGAGGTGGCCATGATTTACTATCTCGTTGTCGGTTCATGCTCGATCACCTCTTCCACTATCTCTTTGTCTCGAACCACCAACCTCTCTTTGCTTGCAATTTCCGCTACACTCCGCAATGTGATAGCACTCACGTTCATTTTAGGGTTGAGTTCCGTTTGGGATGGCAACCTCACCGAATCCCTAGCCTCTAACTTGGTTACAGCTCCTGCAATTTGGCTTACTTGGCTCTCCAAGTTCTTGATACTCGATCGAGTTTCCTCTTGAAACCGCACCATGTTACCCCTGCATGTTAGTCACATTTTTAGTTAAAACATTTAACATTCCTTCGGTGGACATGCTAGAGCTCGAGTCTTGGCCTTGGGGCCTAGGATAAGGATGTGGTGGTGGCCTTGTTATAATCTTTGTTGTTGATGTTGATTGCCAAATCGAAGTTAGGATGATCTCTCCACCCTTGCTCGGAAGCATAGGAGGCGAGGGATCATGTCTCTGTAATGCTTGTTGGCCTTGAAAACCTACGGCTTTGACCTCTTCCCTAAATTCTTCTTGCATTTGAGGACAAACATCGAGTATGATGATCTAAAGAACAAATTCTACAAGCTTTTACCTGTTGAACTCTATTGTTCTTTACCATGAACTCCCGCATCATTGATGTAAGAGCTTGTACTTGATCCTCGACCTTTGAAGAGCTAGAACCTGGACTTTCAACATTTGCTCTACAATGATTCGATCTTCTACCGAACCTGTCTCGAGCCTTCGCCTAGTTCTTCAATGAGTTCTCTAGCTGCGGTTGGGGTTTTGTTTATGAAAGAACCTCCACTAGCAGCATTCACCATTCGCACATCTTCGTCGAAGAACCATTGTAAAAGTACGGAATGAGGTCTTCATCGAATAGCCATGATATGGACAACTAGCACAAAGTCTCTTGAACCTCTCCCAATATTCGTAGAAAGACTCATCGTGTTTTACGCTCAATATTGCTGATTTCCTTCTTTAATGTTGATGACTTAGAAGCTAGAAAGAACTTCTCAAGAAATCGCTTCTTCATTTCAACCCAAGTGGAAATGCAATCAGGAGGAAGATAATATAACCAATCTTTAGCTCCATCCTTCAAAGCAAAAGGAAAAGCTCTCAACTTGATTTGTTCATCCTTTGCTCCACTTGGTTTCATGCCAGTACAAACCACGTGAAACTCCGAAAGAAATTTGTTTGGATCTTCTCCATTGAGCCCATGGAATGAAGGAAGCAAGTGTATCAACCCCGACTTCAATTCAAAAGTAGTGTCTTCATCAAGAGCCGGAAATGAGATGCACAATGGTTGTTGATCAAGGTTAGGAGCCGTGAGCTCCCTCAAGGTACGAGTTTCAATTCTCGGAGGCATCTCTTCCTCCACTTCAACGTTAAAAGATGATTCTTGAAAATTTTCTCGCAGAACGTTTCTCCACCTGAAAAGAGTCAATTCTAATTCGGGATCGTAATGCAAAGATTCTTTGTTAGTAGTACGAGTGTTAACCATAAACAAAGAGCACAAGCAATACAATCCAAAAACACACTAAATACAAACTAGTAACAGCGTTTCCCCGGCAACGGCGTCAAAATTTGGGCGGGCGCGGATGTGTCGTGTGCACCGCACCCGGCCAAAGATAAAATTTCTCCTACACTCTTTTACAATTAAATGTAGAAGGGAAGTAAGGTTCGTATCCACAGGGAAACAGGGACAAGTTTAATATCTAGCGTGAATCAATACCGAGATGACTCTAAAGGTCGAGTAACCTAATAACAAGGGGGGTTTTCAAATAGAGTTTTTAAACAAACTAAAATTAACTAGCAACTAAATAAAATGAGAAATCACTATGGGAAGATCTTGAATCCGATTAACATCCACTTCAATTCATTATTGATCCTTGAACATCCACTCCAATTATTTCTATGATTATCTATTGCTGAGAATTAATCTCGCGTTCTCCTTATTCTTAGTTGAATAGCACGATCAGCGTGACTATAAAACCCTAACCAAAGGATAACCTAGTCCGATAGCGTCTAAGTTCAATCCAATAGCAGCAATAAATACAGAGAACCAACAGACCTGCTAACGTCATACAAGCGATAAACATTCAACAGTTGATTCAATTTCCCCAAGAAATAACCAAGACGATCTGCATCTAAGTTACTTCCTAGTTTGCTACCAATTGATAAAAGAATAAAACAATCCGATTCTATTCTTAAATCTAGCATTAGATTAATTACACAATCAAACTAGCAACGTTCCTAGCATAATCATGCAAAAATCATAGAAAGCAAGCATAGAAATTAAACCATAATCAAAGGAACTAAATAGAGAGGAAAGATCTCACAATAATGCTTGAAGCTTCATGTTAATCTCGTTCAAGAACAGTTCAAGCTACAATCGGCATAGCAATAGCCAATTCCATAATTGAAATCCCTAAAAACTAAACTAGAAAATAAAAACTAAAAAGAGAAGATAAGAAGAGAAGAATGGAGTGTTGGATATTCTCTCTCCTCAAGTGTGTGTCCCCCAAGGTCCAAAAACAAAGTTTAGTATTTAAACTAAGGCTCAAAAGTCAGCCGACATTTAGACCGACCTAGGGGTCGCGAGGTGCGAAGTAGATCGCACCGTGCGAAAGATCTCTGCCTTCCAACACGAGCTGAAGAACTGGGCCAAGCCAAGAGGTCGCACCGTGCGAGATTCCTCGCGAGGTGCGAGCAAGGCAGGTCGCGAGGTGCGACCATGCTCGCGAGGTGCGAGCTGCCTCGGCCTGCTTGCTGCGAGCGCTGGAGCTGGGCGAGCATGCGCTGGAGCTGGGCGATGATCTTCTTGATTGGCGGGCGATGATCTTCTTGGCCGGGCGATGATCTTCTTGGCGCTGGAGCCGGGCTTGCGGTATTGAGCGTTGCTCACGAGAGCTTGGTGCGGCTGTGATGGGCTAGGTGTTATGCTCGGCTACGGCTTGCGGCGATGCTTGATTGGAACATGTGGCGACGCTTGGCAAGTATAACGATGTTGAGTCGTTCCAAACACTAATGCTTCTAGGAGCTCGGAACTTACAACTTTAACTATAATTAAAATACAAAATTCCGAACTTCCGCTAAGAGCTAAATAAAACGTAAACGTTAACACTTATGATCAAGACTCTTAACAAAAAGCACCCAAAATATAATATAAACATCGTATAACTTGAGCGTATCAATGAATCAGCATCAGTGTGGAGGGAATTCTGGATCAAGGTGTATGGAGTCCCTTTAATTGCATGGGGATATGAAAACTTTCACAAAATCGGGAGCGTTTATGGAAGGGTTCTTTCTGTTAATATAAAGGACTATGATTGTGCTTATATTTTGATATTCACATATTGTTTATTCGTAATCAATCACAAGATGTCATTGGAGATAGATGAGAAGCAATTCCCTGTGTACATCTCTGAAACAAAAATCTCAAACACTTGTCAAACCTTATCTGTTAAGGAATCCTCTGAAAAATGTCCCACCCCACTAGCAGATTCCCCTATGTCAGTTTCCAGTTCTGATAAACTGGAAAACCCAATCACTTGCCTTCCAAAAAATCTTAGGGCCTTCTTTTCAAAAATTGTCCCTAGGAATTCCAATGATGGTGACCCTGGGAATTCCACCTCTGAAAAAACAAAAACCCTCGAAAAGCCATCTCTAATTATCTCTCCACCCGACAAAAGTAATAAAAGCCCTCTTCCCTCTCACCCTCGAGTATCTAATCACCAATTACCTCTCAATGATAAGTCTGGGCCTGTCAGTTTATCTAAAAAAAAGAAATCTCCGCCGCCTTTGAATTTTGGGCATTCTGACTCACCTCCCCCCTTTAAAAACGTGTCACAAACTAACATTATCATCCTATCTCCTTTAAATTCCTCAGCCCAGCCCAAGTCAAAGCCCACGAATAAAAAATCGCCCATCCAGCTTTTCAACAAATTTGGGCCTCTCATCAAGCCTTCCAATAAAACCTCATCCTCTGCGGTCTCTTTGGGCTCGTCCACATGCTCAGGGCCTTTATTCCCACCTGGATTTGAAGAAATCATCCCTCCACAAATCAAGTCTGCCCAAATTGAAAAAAGGAAAAGAAAGTTAGAAAAAAAGAAAAAGCTCAAACTTCTCTCCTCGTCCTGTAATCCCATTTATGCTTCTCCTTCCACCCTTCAGAGTATGGGTTCAATTGGGATTGACGACATTATTGAAATTGCAAATAAATTAGGGTTATCCTTCAATAGATCTCCTTCGGAACTCAAGCACAGAATTCACGCAATTCTCCAGGGCCAGCAGCAAGACTGGGCTAAGCACAATCAGTAAGTCCGCTCTTCTTTCATCCCAAATTGTTTTTTCCCAATGAGAATCATATCCTGGAATATAAGAGGTCTCAATGGTAGAATTAAGAGAAGTGCCTTGTCTTCTCATGACCCTCATTTCATCTTCATTTAAGAGACGAAAATTGAGTCTTTCAACCCGAGAATCATAAACTCAATCTGGAACTCTGGAAATATTGAATGGAAATTCTCACCTTCAGTGGGGAATTCTGGGGGCATCTTGTCCTTATGGAAGAATGATTTTTTCAAAATCTCATCTCATAGGGTGGAAAATAATTGGGTTGTAATTAGTGGGGACTTTCCATCTATGAATTTTCATGGAGTTCTGGTGAACATATATAATCCATGTAACCGAGAAGATAGGGCCTCAGTATGGAATTCCATTTGTGAATATTGGTCTTCGGCTAACACCCCTTTTCTCATTTTGGGGGATTTCAATGAAGTTTTGGATCCAAATGACAGGGGACGACCTTGAATTTTCCCAATCGGGTGTCCTTGACTTCAATAACTTTATACAACAAACCCAGCTAACGAGAGATCCCGCTTTGGATGGTTGGTTCACGTGGGCTACGAGCCCGGTGAAAAGCAAGCTGGATCGTCCCGTTAGCTAACCCGAGTGGATCGCAACTCTCCCCTTTCTCCATGTGTCAGTGCAAAAAAGAAATATTTCGGATCATAGCCCTTTATTGGTAAGATCTAATGACTTCAACTGGGGCCCAAAGCCTTTCAGATTTCATAACTGTTGGTTGTCACATCCAGGGTGTTTTCGGATCATCAATGAAGTGTGGTCCTCTCTCCCTTCCGAGCCTTTTGGTGAAAAATTGAAAGAGGTTAAAAGGAGGCTGAAATCGTGGAATACATCCGAGTTTGGGCATATTGACAGCAAGATTGCTGAATTGGAAGACAAAATTCATGAGTTGAATCTTGCATCCAATCATAAATCTCTCTCGGATCAGGAATTAAAGGAGCGAAGTTCTACTCAAATGGAATCATGGCTTTGGCTGAAGAGAAAAGATATGTTTTGGGCCCAAAACTCTAGAGCCAAGTGGTTGAAAGAAGGGGATCGAAACACAAAATACTTCCATACCCTTGCCTCCATCCGAAAAAAAAAACACCATATCCTCCTTATCTACTAATGACTCTATTGTGAATGATCCTGCAGGTATCCAAAAGGAAGCTGTATCTTTTTTCAAGAATATTTTCAAGGAGGAATTCTATTCTAGACCTATTTTGATGGTTTAGAGTTCAAAATGCTATCTATGGAGCAATCCTCTTCTCTCATTACACCTTTCAGTAAAGCGGAAATTGATGTTGCTGTATGTTGATTCTTGTAATTCTCAAAAAGCTCAGGGGCCCGACGGCTTCAACTTCCGTTTTATCAAGGAAGCATGGGAAGTGATAAAAGGGGACGTGTATGCTATCATTGATGAATTTTAGACTTCGAGTCGGTTACCCAAGGGCTCAAATGTGGCTTTCATTTCGCTCATTGCTAAATGCGAGCATCCGGAAGGCCTAAAAGACTATAGGCCAATAAGTATGGTGGGGAGCATCTATAAAATAATTGCAAAACTCCTTGCAAGGAGGCTTCAGAGAGTTATGGATTCGCTTATTGGTATATGTCAATCCTCTTTTTATTGCGCGGAGTAAATCTTAGATGGTGCCTTGATTGCGGGAGAACTTATTGAGTCTTGCAAAAGTAGAAAGGTTCAAGCAACAATCCTTAAGCTTGATTTTCAAAAAGCTTTTGATAGCGTGGCATGGAGTTTCCTTGAATGGACTTTAATCCAAATGGGGTTCCCACCACAATGGAGATCGTGGATTCTATCATGTGTTACTAGTGCCGCCGCCTCTATTCTCATCAACGGATCTCCTACGGTCCCTTTTAAACTTCACCGTGGCTTGAGGCAAGGAGATCCTCTCTCTCCTTTCCTCTTTGACTTAGGGGTGGAGACTCTTAATCTTGTAATAAAAAAGGCCTCAAGCTTGAGGCTTTGGGAAGGAATTGAAATTTCAAGAGGTGGGGAAAAGTTAACACACTTACTATATGCCGATGATACTATAATCTTTTGCCCCCCGAAGATGGAACACTTGCTAAACATCAAAAAAACTTTCATCCTTTTCCAACTAGCCTCCGGTCTTCAAGTCAACTTCCACAAAAGCTCTATCATGGGTATTCATTTGGAAGAAGATTGGCTACTTTCGGCCGCAAATACATTGCTTTGTAAAGTGGGGACTCTTTCCCCTTCACTTATCTTGGTCTCCCTATAGGAGGAAATGTGGCTCGAGTGGTGTATTGGGAGCCCATCATCAATAGAATTGAAAAGAAGTTAGCAACTTGGAAGGGGAGGCTACTCTCAATAGCTGGTAGAATCACTCTCATTAAGGCTTCCATCTCAAGCAACCCTCTCTACTATATGTCCCTTTTTCCGGCTCCTAAAGGGGTGATAGAATTGATTATCAAGCTTCAAAGGAGGTTCTTATGGATAGGTGATGTGGAGAAGACTTCCATTGCCCTTGTCTCTTGGGATCAATTGGCTCTTCCTAAACTTCTAGGTGGGCTAAATTGTGGCAATTTATATCATAGAAACGCCTCCCTCCTTTTTAAATGGATTTGGAGGTTTCTTCATGAACCGAAGGCGTTATGACGAAAGGTGATTCTTGAGAAATATGGCTACGCCCCTCCCTTCTTGGCCCACGAACTGTCCATTCCCAAAAGGGGTGGCCCTTGGAAAAGTATCTGTGCTAGCATTATAAAGCTCCCAGCCACGCATGAAATGCTAAAGTCAAGAATTAGAAGGCTAGTGGGTAATGGCGAGGCCGCCAGCTTTTGGCACGACCTCTGGCTCGGTGATACACCGCTAAAAAAGAGATTTCCTCGCTTATTCTCTATCGCGGAATCCCCGCTAGCCAACATTGCATCCCTGGGTTCTTAGCATGGCCAAATCTGGTCTTGGAATTTCTCGTGGACTAGATCCTTTCGGCCTCGTGATTTGGAAGAATGGCAAGATCTCCAGGCCCTCTTAAAAGATATTTATCTTTCATCTTCTAATGAAGACTCCTACGCATGGACTCCTCACAAATTTGGTTTTTTCTCAATTAAATCACTTTCTCTAGAGCTAGCAAAATCATCCCGCACCCCCTCTTCTCGAAACTGCAATTGGAAGAGACTATGGAGGGGTTTAATTCCACCCAGCATTGAAGTGTTCACGTGGCTAGCTCTGCTTGGGAAGATCAACACAAGATGGAAGCTCGCGAGGCTGAAAATAATTCCAAATGGCGATGAGGTATGTATTCTCTGTAAAGAGTTCCCAAAGGGCTCTGACCATTTATTGCTTCATTGCTCTATCTCGCGAGATATGTGGTGTTGGTGGTTAAGGATTTGGAATTTGTCTTGGGTATTCCCTAAAACTCTTATTGAAGCATTCGAACAATGGGTTTTCCATGGTACAAATCAGTTTTTTAAGAAGATTTGGTGCGTAATTTTCTCCATCATCTTATGGACAATTTGGAAGGAGCACTAGTGGAAAAAAAGGCAAGGGCTGCGGTGCAAGGGATGCGGTTTATTGAAAACCGCAGCCCTTAATGTGAAGGGCTGCGGTTAGCCCTAAAACCGCATCCCTTCGTGAAAAAAGGGCTGCGGTTAATTCAAAAACCGCAGCCCTTAAATTAGAAGGTGCGGTTAACCCAAAACCGCGGCCCTTAGTAATAAAAGGGCTGCGGTTTTGGGCTAACCGCAGCAAATGCAGCCCAAAAAATGAAATAAACTCCCCCTTCCATTCCCATTTTCCCGCACCCGCATCACTCCCTCCCGCTGAACCCTATTTCTCTCTCTCCTCCTAATACCCATTAACCCATCATCTCACCTGCATTACGCCCTCCGCTGAACCCTATTTCGCCGGCGAGGGTTCGCAGCCGTTGGTGATTTGCCGGCGAGGGCTCTTCTTCATTTTCTCTCTTCGTGGCTGTTCACAAAGCATATGTGAAAACCATCCTTTATAAAAAAAGCTTTCTCGAACCTTCTCCACTATCTAGCTTCACCATCCATTTTGATTACTACTTCATAGTTCATACTCTCTTTGTAAGTTTTATAGATCTAACCTCATTTTCTCTCTCCTCAATTTCAAGATCTCTGTAACTTTTTTTAATCTTTGAATTCACTCGTTTGTTTTTTTTTTATTAGATTTGATTAAAAATGGCGACAAAAAGGAGTGTATCAACACTACAAGAATCAGATTTGAAGGGGAAAAGAGTATTTGTTAGGGTTGATTTAAATGTTCCATTAGATGATAATTGTAACATCACTGATGATATAAGAATTCGTGCTGCTATTCCCACCATTAAATACTTGTCTGGTTATGGGGCTAAAGTCATCCTCTGTAGTCATCTGGTAAAATCAATACTCATGTTTTCCCTCTCCTCGTTTTTTTTAAATTTGGGTTTTCTTTTGAGTTTTATGAATCAATTTGTTTTGCTCAGTCTTTGTTGATTTGTAAATGATGTTAATTTTTGTCTCTCCTGTTCTCCGGGTGGTGCGCAGGTCTTGCTGATACGGCCTCGGCCTACGCTTGGTGGTGCGCCGGTCAGCAGGTTGACAGACGGCGTGTGAGATCTCTTTAACGTCTCCCTTCTCCTCTCGCCTCCGCTCTTCTCCACTTTGTCTTTTTCGTGCGTTGCCTTCTACTCCCTTCCTTGCTCGAGTTTGTCCTTCATTTCCTCTTTTTCTTTTTTATATTAATTCACCATGATTTATTATTATACAATTCAGTGTTTAATTTTGGCTTTATTTTTTACCGATTGTATTGATTGAATTCGATTTTGTCTAATTGAGTTTGATTCATGTCTATTTTTTATGTCGATTAACGAGCTGGCGATGATTTTTGTGCTTAATTTTTCCCGATTTTGGTGATTGATGATTCTAGGGCTTGATTTCTACTTGAAATTGTGTTATGGCGAGATTTTTTGGTGATTAAACTTCTCATGTTTTTTGTTGCCTAAAATCATTGTTTTAGAGTTTGTTTATGCTTTGTATATATGAATTTAACTACTCCTTTGAATAGTTTAAGAGTGTTTGGAACTTTGATTAGTCTCTTATGGAATGAATAAGATTTCAAGCTTGGCTATAGCTTTGACCGTTTTGAGTACTCCTTGGAATAGTTTAAGAGTGTCGAGGGGGTGGTTGGTGTAGAGGTGCAATTGTGTTGAGTTCGAATGAGTATTGAAGTGTTCATATATGTTCATTTAAATGTTGAGCTGAGTTGAGTTTTAGTTGAATTCGATATTATTTTCCGGTTTTGATCATTTATACTCAAAGAATTCGAAGTTGTTCGCTAGTTATAAGTAATATTTGAATATGCTCTAGTGTGACGGTTTTTTTTGAGTATTTAATGGCAAGGAATCAATGATTGCATTTAGGAGGTTATGTTTAAAATGCTTGCAATGATATATAGCATAATGATAAAATGCTAGAATGATAACTATTCAACTATTCCAATGGCGCGAGTAAATTGATTGTAATTTCTTATGCCAAATCCATATTTAGTTGTTCACAAAGCATATGTCGAGAAGGACTAATTTTGTCCGATTTTTTTCTAGCTTGTTTAGGAACATATTGGTTCATTTGCGGGTCTCGAGGGGACGGGGGTGTTGGAGATTATGCTTACTCGGCTTGCTTTGTGATGATTTTTGTTGTCAATTCGAGTTCGGTTATGATGATTTTATGGTGCTTAATACTTAAATATAGATGTTGTTATCGATACACGCACACACATGCTTAACAAGCTAGGAATCGGTATGGTGTTTGCTTTATGATTGAATGAGCTGTAATATGTAAAAAATGGGGTTATTTGTGTAGTTTTTTTTTGGTTTCTGGATGTATCTTCTACCTTTTTTTAAATATCACTTGCTAATATTTGTTCTCGTGTTTCAGAGATCATGGTGACATGTCTTCTAAGAAATAGTTAGGGATTAGTTTCTTATCATAACCTTCCCTCATTGTTTACCTCATCTCCAATTATAACTAAGACATTTTGAGTCACACGAGGGTAGCATTATGAAGCAAGATGCTAGTTATTTGTGATGTCTGAGATGATGAAAGAATGTTTTAATTTGGATGTTATTTAACTTGTATACTTTGTTTTGTGACCTAATTATATTCTTATGAAATGTGTGCATTTACTCCGTTTGCGGTTCACAATCAAGGGCGATCTGCTAGCTCTTGGATTGGGTTCATTACGAATATCTTAGCTGGTCTTGTATGGCTGTCAATTAGACCCAAATCTATCTCTAAGGTCTGGGACTTCTTTTCATATAATAAAACCTGATCCTTACTTGCATACCTTTCTTGTCATGTTTTCTTGAAATGAGGGTTTCATTTGACTATCTGAATTGCATATAACAATTAGTTCAACATTCTCCTTTCATTTCGGGTGGATCTCGAAGGTGTGGAATGTCGTTTGGATATCTCCTAACCTCCCTAATTCTAGCTGTTTTACGAGTTGGAGTGGTTTTGTATCTATGCAATATTTCCTATCAATTTCCTCTTTACTGGTCTTTTGATTGGCTTTGATTTTCTTGTGTTCTTGAAGATATTGTTCCATTGTAGTTATCAGAAAACTTCGTACATTCAAAAAGCTGCGAAGATCTTTATAGCAATATCTTTTAACCTTTGTTGCCGCATTGAGTGTAATTCAGATGATGTAGATAAACTGTTTAATTCTTGCTCTTGTATTATGGTGGATAAAAACTTTGAGTGTAGGTGGCCCCTGATTTGTTGCTTAATCGGGATTGGGCTCTGTTTACGCGAGGTTACGGCAATCTATCTCAGTTGTCACATCTTTGCGATCCCCGGTCATCATTTATGAGGACAGTTGTATCTGTCAAATTGGTGTGGGAGCTGAATCCTCTATAGGTGGTGAAGCGAGAGATTGTGGATGCTTTGCGAAATTGATTCAAGGGACACTATATAGAGGCATTATGAAATCGGATCACGTATGATAGTTAAACGGATTGCTAAATAGCTGTAATTTTTTGACGGATAAATCTGCCTTGACTTACAATGAAAGTAACTCTTTCACTCCTGTCTGTAGAGAGCTACTTGGCAAATCTCTCTCTATATCCAGGCAAGTCTGAGCTGCCATTTCTACCACCAAATACACAGGTTTGCTCTTTTTCTTTAGCTAATGATGATATCGGTTATGTATGAATATTGTAGGTGCAATTATTCTTGTGCAATAGTTGTGATCATGAGTCATGACTCTTGACTAGCAAACTGTCCTTCTCAGATAGGTTTGAGATACTAAATATATGTGTAGCAAGATTCCCAGCAGGTCCATACAAAGCACAGGGTAGTTGATCTACTAATTTCATGGATAATATGAAGCTATTGACTCACAACATTTGTTATTCGTGCAATCTGTAGGATAAATGTTGTAGAAGTGGTTATGATTACGGCCTTTAATGGGCATTGTTCGAAATTTGGGCTAAGATGGACGTAAATAAAATATATTCTTGAACCGCCACACATCTTTGTTTGGAAGATCAAATACCGAGGGAAGAAAAAGTCGAGGAAAGACTTATAGGGGAGAGAAGGGATTTGAAGGAAGGTCGGGAACGACCACGGGGACAAGAAAGGGGAGATAAAGCATGCATTATATTTTATTCTCAATCTTAAGGTGTGTTTTCGAAACTAAGAACTGATAACAAGTACGTACGAGTTAAGACTTTAAGTCCTACCTTGTCAGGTTATCTAAACACAGATAGGAAACTAATCACAATCAGGTTGGTAGTTACTTGGTCTCAACAGCTGAAGAAAACTGGAAGCAAATCCATATGTTATATATTCTCTTAAAAAAATTTCCTAAAATAAAATTGAAATCCTTGATCTATCATGTCTCCCTGGCTAAAAAGATATGGCCTTTAGATAGTTAGTATTAATATACTTATCAAGTAACTGCATCCATGTAGGATGACTTTTCCATTGTACACTATAGCATTGACATAATCAATAGATAAGACCCACAGTATCATCATAATCAGCATCACATTTAGCGACACCACATAATGAAGATGCATCATTCTTTAATACATGTTTTTCTTCTCATATACTATATCTTGATATGTATGATGTCAGTGGAATCTTAATTTATACTTTGAACTTTAACTATATTCTTAAGACCACTAATTCATAAATCTTCATAATGCGAAGGGACTAGGTACTAGGGAGTGCTTTTGTGGCTTGCTTGTATTATTCTTTGTGATACACATCAAGAGAACTTAAATTCTTGATGTCTCAAATGTTCCGTTCTCTATTTCCTTCTTACACCATTTTTTTTTTGTTATGATAGGTATTGTTTTCTCATGGATGAATCCTCTCATGGAGCTGGGTTCGAGAACGCCATTGACGAGAGAAGGATGTATGGAAGCTAGACACATGGGATTAAGCCGAAACATTAATAAGCAACTATTGGGGGAAGGTATGCGGTATATCTTTGCTCTATGTTAACCTACACACCCTAGCCCTCCCCAAACTACTGCCCCCTAGACCTGCTTGCCCCCTAGCCCCTGCACTCCCCTTAGCCCCCGCTAGCCCCCCCCTACTGCATTGCCCCCCTACACCCCCGCACACCCCCACTAGTATTGATTATGGTTAATACTTAATTTAGGGTAGATTCTACCGATCATTATGTTATTAAAAATATATTGTGGAGATTGTAATATTCCCATTTTATGGACTGTTGATTGCATTTGTTCTAAAATGGTCATTTTACAAGGGTCAGTCGAGAAGGAATTCAAAGTGGAAGTTGAAGCTATCGGAGCGTGTTCTTTGGTTGTTTATTTTTTGATGGTTATGATCCTGCTCATATATTGCAATTCGAATATTCGAGGCAGCCTCGAACTAATGTAATTAAGTTATAATTTTCTCTATATTTGTGTAAAAAACATAATTTGTAATGAAAAATGATACTTTTATATATATATAATGGTTTGGGAACATTTAGGACAAAAAAATGCAAAAAAAAAAAAAAAATTTTTTAAATTTTTTTTGGCTCACAAGGGCTGCGGTTGGGGCAATAACCGCAGCCCTTGCTGCTGTTAAGGGCTGCGGTTAAGGGCCAAAACCGCAGCCCTTAATTCACCAAGGGCTGCGGTTTTGTTCCTTAACCGCACCCCTTAACCCACCAAGGGCTGCGGTTATTGCCTCGACCGCAGCCCTTAACGCTCTAAGGGCTGCGGTTAAAAACCGCAGCCCTTCCTAAATGCCAAGGGCTGCTAGTCCAATGGCTGCGGTCAAAAAACGCAGCCCTTGGACCCCTTTTGACCGCAGCCCTTGGGCTTTTTTCCTCTAGTGGAGATGAACTCTAGAGTCTTCGGAGGTATTGCATGTTCCACCGACCCGGCCTTAAAGATTTGGTTCTAATTCGAATCAGTTGGTGGATGAAGGGGTGGGGTACTCCATTCCCTTATTATTCGGCAGACGAAATCATTCGCAATCCTTGTTGTCTTTCATGGTGGTCGCCCCCTGCGGTGTCTATTCCCAAGCAAGTGGATGAAAGTAACTCGGTTTGGTCTCCCCCAAGCCTTGGTTCCATTAAATGGAATGTGGATGCTTCGGTTAGTATAAATCAATCAAGGTCGGCGATTGGAGGCGTGCTTCGGAATAATATGGGAATTTTCATGTGTATTTTCTCATGTTCTATTCCGTCAATGGAGGTAAACTCGGCAGAGGTTCTTGCTATCTTCCGAGCTTTGCAAATCTCCTCGACTTTTGACCAGCTCAAGCAATCGCCCTTGATTATAGAATCAGATTCAGTCAACGCGGTTAAATGGTGCAATGACAACAATGGTGGGCCTTGGAATCTTAACTTCCAACTTAATTTTATTCGCAATGCAAGGAGAGAATGGCTGGACGTTGCTATCTTGCATAAGGGTCGAAGCTCAAATATGGTTGCCGACGCTCTCGCCAAGCAAGGCCTTGTTAGGTCTGATGATTTCTTAGCTTGGCTATAAAACTGATTCCGCCTTGTTTAGATTTTGTTGAATGTTCTACTAGATGTAATCCGAAAGTTTAGATGATTTGATTGTAGTTCTACTATAACAAGGAGGCTTTATGCTTCCATCCTTTTAATGAGATTCAAACAAAATTATCAAAAAAAAAGGTAGCTTTTTATTTCAGCACCTAGTTATTTAAGCTACCTGAAATAGGTTCCAAACAGAGCCTATATATGTATAAAGTTTATGTAAGAAGAGATATAACTATAAGTGAGAAGAGTTATGACTCTAGCCTTTTTTTTCAATAATATATTGCGATGCTAATATATTTATATTGTGACTCTTCTAACTTTTTCTAACTTCTCACCCAAGGCCCCCTTCTCACCCGACCTTCAACATATGTTATATACTTCTATATACAAGTCACAAGTGAAGCAAAAATTGAGCTAGAGCAAAAGATTCAAGAAAATAATTGTGAATTCAGGATTCGAAATCTGGGCAAAACTTAGAATTTGGAGTGGTACTCTACTGAGCTACCACCTCTTCCTCTAAATAACGTAGTTAGAGATCGATAATTCCAATCTTCCATTTCAATTATCGATATTGTAATAATATTTTCAATCGTTCTTATTGGTTTGATGCTCTATATACTACTATTTCTCAGAGGCTACATGGATTGGGAGTCAGATTATTCGTAGTGTTGGCCCTGTTGGGTTGGGTCCACTTGGGTGTCTTCCAGTTCATCGTAAGAGAGGTGGGCATAATGAGACATGGTGTGATGAGGAGAAAAATGCAATGGGAGCTATGTTCAACCATCGACTTGAGCCCATGATAAAAACGTTGACTACCACCTATCTAGATTCATACTTCACTCTTGGCAACACTTACAATATAACCGAGGACGCATTTAAAAATCCCGACAAGTATGGTAAGTCAATATTGGCCTAATGGCCTTTTATCATGTGGAGTATACCCTTTACTTAATAATCCCTATATATATTTCATCCTAATTTAAGATTTTTAGGCCCTATGTTGTTGGTCACTTTATACGCCCTACTCGACAGTCGACGGTCCTAAAATCATTTATCCTAAATTCTCAATTGCATATAAATATCAAAAGTTCAAAACGTACACTATGACTAATGGTATATCTCATCTTAATTTAAATTCATGTTAATGTATACTTTCAATTCGCTAAAGCTTGAAATTTTAGTGTTTAACTGTTGTATTGCTCTTTATGATATCTTGAAAATAACTTAAATGCATGATCCATTTAACATGCAGGTTTGACCAATGTTCACAGCTCATGTTGCTTAACAGGAGATGCGTTGGGTAATTTACCATGCAACCTAATTCTACCATGGCAATATCCATGTTCAAACCCTGAAGAATACTTGTTTTATGATGGTGCTCATCCCACTGAAGCTAGCTTCCAGATCCTGGCTACTCCATGCTTCTCTGGTTCTGGTGTTTGTGAACCTAACAACATCCAGCAACTTGCTCATCTGCCAATTAAATCAGCCAATCTGCATAGTGCAGCATAACTATATTCATGAGCTTCGAATTTCGATCTACATTAATAATAAGGGATTATATAGATAAAGGACTTTGCTTGTATTAGTTTTCTTTATTATAGCACCTTTGACTTTTTATTATGTTGTTTCAGTATTAAAGTTTAGTTTTGTAGTAGGATCCCCTATATATTAGTTATCATACATTTCAATAAAACATTGTGACATTTTATGCTGAATAAATATAGCAACCATGTTTAATAAACAACGAAAATTTAAGAGGTGTCAGTCCTTGGTTTATCACTGGATAGGGGGGTGGGAGAGAGAAATTTAAGAGGATAGTAATGGAAAATTAATGGTATGCTACACTTTACTTAACCTAGTTCTAATAATTGCCAAGTTCATTATTAGGATAAACGTACACCCAAAGATAAGTTTGGCTAAGTAGGACCGGTACAATAATTTATTGTATATGGGGATAATTTTTATGCATTAAATAAATGTGTCACTTATATAGAAGTGACTTTTTTTAAGATAAAAAGTTAGTTAAAAAAGAGTAACTTTTTGTCCCAACTCCTAAGTGGGTCACTTTTTATATATATTTTTGATAGGTAATGGGTCACTTAGGCTCCATTCTTTTAAACGAACTGCGGAACCGAACTAAACTAAAGCCGAACCGACTCGAATGAAAACGTGAGAGGAAAACTAACCGAACGGGCGAAATTAACCGGCGGAACGCAGGAAAATAAGTCCAAAAGAACAGGGTCTTATACTTGTATAGAAGTAAATCATTTAAGTTTCAAAGTTATCCGTTGTTTACAAGTGACTCCTCTTGATTGAAAAAAAAAACCCATTTTGACTTAAATATGGCCCATTTTGGCTAAAAGTAAAGCTGGTTTGAAATAATTTGTTGTATTCTCGGTGCACACAAGTAATAATGGTTATATTAAAAGTCATTTTTCATAAATGAATGTCTCATTTTACTTGCTAGATTTTCTTATTTGGTAACCATTTTTTATTCTCTTCATATTGTTAACTCCCAAACATTTATCGTTTTCTCATAAAAAATATAGTCCTCACTCCTCATCATACTTTTACTCCCTTCCTAAATTCTTGGTCAAAAGTAAATATAGCAAGTAAAGGGGGACATAGAGTAATATTATCCAAACATTTTAAAGTGATGATCAAGTTTTATGATTCTTTTAAGCAATATTGTCTTTTATCAACGTTGTTTTTATAGTCAAAACTTGACATACAACGTTTTATTGTCGACCCATAACACTTAATAAGATATTTTATGAAAAATCGATATACAATGTTTAAAATAGTATTCATAAGGGCATGGTATAATAAAGACTTTGGTGGGAATACTTAATAAGATATTTTATTTATTATCAAAAGACAAATATAAATATAATTCTATCATATTAAAAATAACTTGTGTATCGCACAAGTTTTAGAAAATACTTCTTCAGTTTTTATTTACTTGTTAAAGTTAGAGAGAAAGAATTGGATCACAAGAAGTACAGGTAAATCCCCTTCTAAATCCAATAAACATGGTTCCCACTTCCCATCACATACTCTATACTACATGGAGCTAGATTTGAATTTTTGAGTCTCTATTTTATTTGGGCGAGAACTAAAACTATAAGAGGAAAGTAGGCGAAGTGAATTAAAGCGAAGTAAATTGGAACTATGCCCAAAAGAACGGGACATGTGTGCAAAAGGAGTATGTAGCAATTAGTATTGTGATTTGTGACAAAGTATATATCTAAAGATGGAGAGAGTATACGTAGTTGTTAACATAATCAAAGAGCATATTCTATTCAACTTATTTTTACTATCTAAACTTATTAATCTTTATTAAGACTTATCTGAATTTATTAGACCTTCGCAAAGTCTTGCAAAAGACCGGTCGACGTTAAGCTTAACGTCGGGCCGTCCAAATCCGAGGGTTTGGTGTCATGCTACTACCAACCGCCATTCTTCCCTTCCGCCTCACGGAAGCGGGGAATACGACGTCGGTTTCGAAGTTTAAGTCCCCGAGAGACGTCGACGGTTATGGGACCCACACGACGTCAACCGCTGCGGGTAGGTACTCGTTTAACGCGAATATGACCAGGATATGCTCCCGGTGTTGCAAAAGGGGTTGCTCAGAGAGTAAGGTTAGTTTGTTTATAAAGTATGTTGGATTCCGATATTTTAGTTGCTTTTGATGTTCTTTGTTAGTGACGGTGTTGATGTTATATCTATCTCAATTGGTGGAGGAGACGGGATCTCCTCCCCGTATTATCTAGACCCGATTGCAATCGGATCTTACGGTGCCGTTTCAAGATGTGTACGTATCATCTCTGTTGGTAACGACGGTCCAAATACGATGTCGGTGACGAATTTAGCACCATGCGTGACTACCGTTTGGAGCAGGAACAATTGACAGGAATTTTCTGGTAGAGATTGTGTTAGGAAACGGTAAAATAATCAATGGAATCTCACTTAGACTCTATTATATTAGTTAATATTTTTGGCATATTAGTTAATATTTTTGGCATATTAGTTAATAATTTTGGCGAATTAGTTAGGTATTTTAACCCAATAGTTTAGAGCTCGAAATTTATATTTGGACTTACATTATTGGTTGTGGATTAGTTGTTGGTTGTTGTGGATTAGTTGTTGGTTGTTGGTTGTTGTGGATTAGTTGATGTTCTTTCGCACTTAGACTCTAATCATGATATATTAGTTAATATTTTTGGCATATTAGTTAGTAATTTTGACGAGTTAGTTAGGCATTTTAATCCAATAGTTTAGAGCTCGAAGTTTGTATGTGGATTTACATTATTTTTACTTAACTTATTCATCACATTAGTTAGTGGTTTTTTATAATTAGTTAAGGTCAATTGACACTTTTAGATCTTTAGTTTGGATTAATAAATGTTCTTTGCACTTATACTCTAGTCATGATATATTAATTAATGTTTATGGCATATTAGTTAATAATTTTGACAAAACAGTTAAGTATTTTAATCCAATAGTTTAGAACTCGAAATTTATATGTGGACTTCATTATTTTAGTTAACATATCCATTACATTAAGGATTTATGCGTGATTCTAAAATTATGGCCAATAAAATGCATTGTAATATGGTTTTTATGATATAAGCCAATATCTTGAGCTTTAACTAATATCTTCGTTGCTTAACTAATTCACCTGTAAGAATTTAAAGTTTAAAGATAACTAATAAGGTCAAACTGCTTAACTAAATCTATTTGGTTTGATGCGCGCGCAAGATGTCGGCGTAGACATCAACGGTCCCGCACATTAACACTAACGTGAGGCGTCTCTCCAAAACGACTTCTTAGACCTTATTTTTGTGAGAGATTCCGCCTTTATTTCTACTGAACTTATTAATTCTTATCTGAATTTATTTTTCTAATAAAGACGGAAAATAGGATCGACCCGAAGTATTTTTTTTAAAATTTTCCAAGAGCATGTGCGATGGAGTATGATTTTCTAGTGGACTGACGTCTGACCCCACCTTACAAACAGAAGCCTCTTTTTTTGGCCCCTTTACTCTTTTCACTCTCACACCCACAACTCCACAATTTTGCCTATTGCAAAACTCCAATTTCTTCCGGTAATATTTAAATATTTTTTCTGCAAGTTTTGAACATTTTCTCGAGTTATTTTTTAATTATTATCTTAATTGTTCGATGTGTGTAATTTAGTTCAATAATCAACTTTATGGAATATGAAGTAGAGTGAATGATTTGTTTGTCGTTTGTTGGTAGAATTTTTTAATTATCTTCGGTTCATTTTGTGATGAGTTATTAATTAATAGTTTGGTTGTTGATTTTTGTAGTGAAACTTAGGAATGTAAATTGGATTTGAAATTTGATTGAGGTAACTAATTACACTTTCATCGTTTGGAGTTGTTTCACTGTTTTAATCCTTAATTGTTGCGTCCTGATGTGATTATATTTGTGTTGTTAATTGTGATTGATATTATGATTTTTTACTAGGTTAGGTTTTTAATTATGTAACTAGAATTGAGCTGTGATCTAACCACCATATGCTATACTTCCTCCGATTTGAAATAAGTGAAACAATTCTATTAAAAAAATTAAAAAAACTCTCACAAGAAAGGGAGAAGTGTTTCACTTATTTCAGAAATCAGAACGGAGGAAGTATGTCTATAGATGTTGGGACTTGGGACTGATGTTTGCGAGTCGAGTTATTTGTGGTGTGACATGTTATCAATAACGTGGAAGTAGATGAGAAGGGAATGAATAACAGTAATTCTATGAGTAGTGAACTCATCGGCGTGTGGATTAGTCGGATTCTAATAGGTTGTTTCCGGTGAAGTAGGTGGTTGAAAGATGTAGATGTGAGAGCGCCATTGTTGCTCGTGAGAGCTCATGCTTGAGCAAGAAGCTTTTTAATTCTTACATTGTGTCAAAATCATTCTTAATAGTGCAAGCTAATATTTTAAATGATTCTTTATGTTACATCATCTCCATATTTATATGGCTTAGTAAGATATAACCTAATCTAACTTAAATATTGTATTCGCTAACAACATTCTGTTATAAGTCCTAAACTGCCTGTGTGGGTTTCACTTGGTACAATACTCTCAAGTCTCAACAAAGGATTGGTTCCAGCCTATTAGCATTCTTTTTCCTCTTGCAATAGGAGTATCAAATTGGATACTTGAATGGTGACGCGTGCATGTGATTGTGTTATTTGTGTTTATTAAATCTCGTAAAAGGAGTAGTGCAGTTACTCAGCAAACTGAAGTATTTATTCGTCCATTCAAACCTGTTGTAGGTCTACGTCTCTACGACAATCCTTTTACTAAAAGGTGAACGTCCAAGTTTGATTGTGAAGCAAGATAATCGTCGATGCTCGTTCATCAGAGTCTAACGACCAGAAGCGCATTGGAGTAGTCTTTTGTAACAGTTGTGATATATAGATCATATAGAGTTGTATTTCGGGGGTTTTGTGAGCCTAACCATTTAACAGTATTGTTTATTGGTGTTAATACCTCATATTTAGGTTTAAGCTTATGCAATAAAAGAAATAGTTTGTATTATTTTCATTGTTTTGCTTCCAATGCCTCTCACATGTTTAGTGATTCTCTATACTTTCTGCTGCTGCTGTTATTGCTTTCTTGGGGCAGTAGCAATAGAATCGCCAGGATCCCACTCCCGTTTTCAGTCCCATTCAGAAGTAGTGAATGTCTGGCCGAAGCCTAAGGAGTTGCAGTGGGCGCAACCAAAGGTTGCCTTCCTTTCGGCTGATTTTACCATCAAAGGTCCCAAATACCACCGCCACTTGGCGGCTGCCACTGACCGATACCTGGAGCTAGTCCGATCAGAGCACCACATGCCGCTAGTAAACACAGACGTAGCAGTGTCAGCCTCCCTCACTTTAGAGGTCCTGAAAATCAAAGTAAATGACTTAACAGCTACCCTGCAGCACGGGATCGACGAGTCCTACAACCTCACCATTCCTACTGCTGGCACAGGCCCTGCTGTTCTGGCTGCTAAGACGCCATGGGGGGCCATGAGGGGTCTTGAGACATTCTCCCAGCTGGTCTGGGTGGCAGGAGGCGATGGTGCTCATCAGTTTCAGAGCGATAGTCAGAGTCATAGTCACATACATAGGCAACCCAAACTTTTGATACCAGTGGGTTTGGACATCTGGGATTCCCCTATTTTTGGACACCGCGGTGTGATGTTGGATACGTCCCGGAATTACTACGGAGTGGAGGACATTCTCAGAACCATTTCAGCAATGAGTTGGAATAAGCTCAATGTCTTCCACTGGCACATTACCGACTCCCATTCCTTCCCTCTGCTTTTGCCGTCTGACACTGAACTTGCCATTAAAGGATCTTATGGTCCCTCTATGCTGTATACTCCTGCCGATGTCACCAGGATCGTCCAATTTGGTTTGGATCATGGTGTCAGGGTTATTCCTGAGATTGATTCTCCAGGTATATTTTTTTTCCTGATAGAGAAATCTCTGATGGATTCATCCTTTAAAAAATTAAATAGTTTCAGACAAACATATTTGTGTTCATAACTGGTGAATTGGTGGTGATGCAGCACATACAGGGTCATGGGCTGGGGCACACCCAGAGATAGTGACATGCGCAGGCATGTTCTGGTGGCCAGCAGGGTCAGAGTGGGCAGACAGGCTTGCATCCGAACCTGGAAGTGGTCAGCTTAACCCACTCCACCCCAAGACCTATCAAGTCATGAAAAAGGTGATCAGGGACGTGGTCTCTCTTTTCCCTGACCCTTTTTATCACAGTGGTGGAGATGAGGTCACCCCCGGATGCTGGACTACAGACCCCACCATCCAAGCATTCCTATCCAATACCAGCAGCACCCGCAACCAGAGTGGGAGTGGACTCTCCCACCTCCTCCAAATATTTGTCAACTCTACCCTCCCCTATGTCATCTCCCACAACAAGACCTCTATTTACTGGGAGGATGTTCTCCTAGATGCCACCGTGAGGGTGGAGGACCCTTCTATTCTGCCCCCTGACCACACCATATTACAGACTTGGAATGGTGGTCCGGAGAACACAAAACGCATAGTTTCCTCTGGTTATAGGGCTATTGTTTCCTCCTCTGATTACTATTACCTGGATTGTGGCCACGGCAGCTTCGTGGGGAATGACAGCCAGTATAATCAGCCTCCTGGGACTGACCAGGGGAATGGCGGGTCATGGTGTGCCCCTTTCAAGACGTGGCAGCTCATCTACAACTACGACATTACCTATGGCCTCACTCAAGAGGAGAAGAGCTTGGTTTTGGGCGGGGAGGTAGCACTTTGGTCTGAGCAAGCTGACCCAACTGTCCTTGATTCGAGGTTGTGGCCTCGAGCTTCTGCATTGGCTGAGGCTCTCTGGTCCGGAAACCGGGATGAGACCGGCAAGAAGAGGTATGGAGAGGCCACAGCTAGATTGAATGCATGGAGGTATAGGATGGTCGGCAGAGGAGTAAGGGCGGAGCCCATTCAACCCCTCTGGTGTGTCAGAAATCCCGGCATGTGCAATACTGTTCATGCTAGTGGTTAATACTGTTAGGATTTTGTTATCTCCCTAGAATCCTCCTCCAATGGAAGAAAAATGTCACCTGTCATAGTTACATGCTACTATAGTTTGATTATTATCTCAATACTAGTCCCGAAATTTGTAATGCATCAGCTAAATGGGGTTCTCTAGCATAGTTGTTATCTCAGCAAATTGAGTTCAATTGCATACTCATCGAGTGAAATAGCCACCTTATTGCCAGGTATCGTTCGTTATCATCTGTGCCTGTGTTTTAAATTTCTATTTTTTGAGGTGTCCTTTTAACCTTATGCAATCTTGTTTGAGGTTGTTTACGAAAGTTTGTGAATGAAGATACTGTGTTAAAGCTTTCATTACTTTCTTTGGGTTTCCATGAATGCGGCCCCCTTATTAGAAGTATTAATTAATCTGTTAGGACGTTACAATTGTGTTTGTTTACCCTATTACCACTTCGAGTCCAATGTCTACAAATTTTTGCTGCTCCTTATTGGGATGCAGTATTTCCCTTGTCATGGATGTCTTGGGTTGCTTGCCTCTTTTTTTATTGTTTTTTTTTCTTTATTGTAGTATAATGATCTGGAATCCGGATGCTTACGATGGAGCAGATTATAATTTTTACTTTGGTAGAATGATCTGACTGCTTACGAGGGAGCAGATTAAATATTATGTCTACAGTTTTTCTGGTTCTGATTTTTCCCTGTGCGCCTAACGAAGATTTTGTAACAATCTAAAGATAAATCATTCTCTCTGCATAATTAGGCTGAGAATTTGGAAATGTATGATACTAATGCCGCAAAATGAGATGAGTATCACCTACTTTAGACTATTTTGTCCAGCAGTTCTGTAGCCTGTTATTAGAAGGGGGAAAATGAATATGCATTAAAGCTTCTTGACAGAAAAAAAAAATTAATACATCCCCAAAACTTCAGTCATCATTGCATGAAAAAGTGCAGCAGCAGGGGGGTGATTTAAGTGGTAGTTGCATGAGGTTCAGGAGTTGTAGGATGGACTTCGAAATGGAATAGATTTAGGGGATCGGTTGGTATCATATCTGGTTTCTCTGTAGATAAATCTGGCATATTGTAGCAGAATCAAGACAGCAACAACCAATCAGAAAGATGAAGGAGATGAGCAGGTGTGAAACAGTGGGTGCCTTCCTCTGGGCATGAAGTTTGTTCGTCAATTCTTCTTCTGTACTTTGGTAGAATATGTTAATTGCAGTTTGGGTTTTACCTTGAGAGGTGATTTACTTTAAATTTCAACTCCAACAGCATTACAAAATTTGCTTATTACTTATTATTTCCAGTTGATTGATCATTATAATTAGAATATTAGATATGGATTATCTGTTTTTATTTCTTGTTTTTATACTCTTTAATATGTTGGCTCATTTATTAACTTCTTTGCAAATTTTGCTCAATTATATAAAGTATGACTGAGGAATGTGCACCCATCATTCTTTCATTAGGACCTCTTGCATGCTCGTCTGGTGAAGTTTGCATATATTGTATCACTGCGACTGGAAGAAATTGAGGCATTCTCAAAGGATGGGTATGGGGAGACTGGGTCTCTCATGGATACAAGACTACGAGCATAAGGATCTATTACAGCCATTGCTTCGTGCGAGTGATGCTATAAGGTGCAGCTGTTAGTTCCAATATCTGCCGCCTCGCTAATCAAACTGAAACTAATTCAATCATATAAGCTTCCTATCTCCGCCCCTCACAGGCAAGCAAACTGATTTTTTTTGAGGTCTTTGTTTCACATCCATGAAAATCTTTCGTGTTAGATGTTAAATCTGGCTTTACGCTTTCTTATGCAGGATCATCTCTGTACTGGAATTTTGTGGCACTTATGGACCTGCTTCTTGTTCTTTTATATTTTTGTCAGAAATCAGAATGGTCTTTTTTTGGCTTAGATGGTCTGAAGCTCCCATACTTTCTCTTTAAGCCTAAATTTTTGCCTGTTTTCAGCACTCAGCAGTTATGTTCTGCTGTCCGCTGAAACTTTAGATTTTTACCATGTCTCTCTTATTTCATGTTTAGCCATAGAAAAAATTGATTAGTGTAGTAGTAGTTAATCAATCTTCTGCTATTCTGTTTTAAAATAGACGAGTAAAGAATTTTGTGCTGGTGCATGTGTATCATGTACGGGCTTAGTGTCGGAGGTCTTGACATGCTTGTGGCTTGGAGTAATCAAATGACAATAATGTCAATTTGACATCCTGTATATTTTCCATCCTTTAGGTTGCACGATTCCTCGTGAAGACTGTAGCTCAACTGAAATCTGCGAACAGCCTGTTGGAACAATTGCATATATGGGGAGGGAAGAAAATCTGATGGAATTCCGACGTAGTGTTCAAAAAGGTTTGAAGTGCTTTTCTGATGCTCATGTGCAAATTTGACCATCTAAGAAAAATTAGTTTGTTGATGTCATGTAGTTGATTGATGCCCATATACTCAAAAAAAATTTCATGTGATGTCCATCTATCTATATTTGTTACGACACTCACAAGAGACTGGAGCTTTCTTTTTGCAAATGAAAGCAAGAGAAATGTGGAAGTAATCTCAGTTTTCCCTCACTGAGAAGTACATTATGTCTCATGGTCTCTATTGATATAGAAGTGAAAGATAGGTTGTGTCTATTCTATCTTTTAACCTCACTACAAATATTTTATTAAGTGTCAAATTATTTTGTGAATAAGTTAACATATGAAGACATGCGACAGACGACATTATTCCAATAAGTGATGTTGCATTGTTCCAACATTTAACGTCTTAAATAGATTGATACGGGGGGATTTTTATGTCGCTATTGAGAGGGTTATGCGGTCTATTAGAAGGTTATTGAAGTTCTTGTCTTCCTTGTAAGATATTGTGCGGCGTTGGGGGCCTATGCCCAGGGATATTGTGGTTCTTGCACCCTCATGTGTTGCTCTAACAACTTTCTTCTTGCTTTCTTACTTCATAGACATTCCTAGTTTACATACATCATTTCTAAAATTCTAACCCTCAATTTCGAGCAATGCTTGTAATAATATGTCATATATGAATCTCAAGCACATCTATACTATAAATTTCCAAAAAAACAAAAATGATTAGCAAATTTTCTTGTAATTAAGCTTTCATCGGTTACTGTTTGATATTATCATCCTATACGAAATACCGAAGTCGACGATACTAAGGCCATTTTTCAGTTAAGATGATCTATCGTATATCACAGTAATTATAGGAACATGAATATATGATAATTAATAGCAAGATTGCTAAGGACAAGTACATCTAAATGAATCGCAACTTCCAAATATTTCAAATTATTAAACCAACTACTTTTAACTAGCTAATGATATTAGAAATCTAGGTTAAGATTGTTATTTGCATCATTGTCTTTATGTAAAACAAAAATGATAATAGTGAATATGATCTTATTGGAGGGAGCTTCTTCGGATGCATGAAGCCCACTGTAGATGGGCTCGGTCATCTAGTTCTGAAATTATCATTGTGGGCCGTGGCCCAAAACAAACCATTGCTCAATATATAGGAAATATTCCCTGTATTCTGAGAAGCTCTTACAAACTAGTGTACACTAATCTGCATGTAGATCCAATTTCAGCGTTCCAAATTAAACAATATGAAGAGTGAAGACAATAGACTATACTGTACACATTAATTAGATTTTTCAGTTTGGAACATTAAACAAATACTCCCTCCGTTTTTTAATAGAGGTAACATTTGACTTTTCACACTTGTTGAGACACAAGTCTGACACATATTATCTCTAATTATATAATTGTAAAAACTATAAAAATTATATATTTGAAAAGTGTATACCGAGCCATATGACTATATTTTTTCATATATATAAATAACAATTAATGGTCAAAGTTAGTTGTATTTAATAGTATCAAAATACGTATACACCTAAAAAAGAACGGAGGGGTAAGTAGTTAGATAGATCTTGGCCTTTCTTAATAGATAAAGTTCAAACAGAATATCTACATGCAAGAAATCGATGTGGAGCATAGTGAAAGGATAAATTAAATATGGTGTTTCAACTCAACTCTACAAAAATGTCTTATAATAGAATGTGGCATACTGTACCATCTAACTAAAATAAATACTAGTATTATTTATTCAACTAAACTTGATACAAAGATTATAGGGAATTAAGCATATGTAAAGGCTTAAACCATACTAATATGTAGTATTATACAAAAATCTAACAAAAACTGTGCTACTATGTGTCATCTAAGGCTGACTTGTGCTACTTTCCTCTTTTGTGGACTAAAACATTAATTTAAAAAACCGAACTAGAAAGAAGTCGAGGTAGGCCAAATAAAAATAAGCCAAAGATAGAACTATATACCCAGTGAGAATTGAGGGTTCACTTGCTATAAGAGGGTACAAAATTGTGAGCCTAAAAACCTAACTGGGGTTAACTTGTTGTCTTAGTGTTTGGAACTATGGTTGTTGATGGGTGGCCTTCTTTTAGGTTTTTGCCATCTTCCATAATCTCTATGCATCAACTTCATCATCTCATTAGCTGCCTCTAAATACCTCTTTGATTCATCATCTTTTCTAGTTCTTGATTTATAATCTTGAGTGATTGTTGCCTTGTTGGAATTGTCTGATGTTGGCTTTGAGTTGCCAAACGCCTTATCCTCCACCTAAAAATGTTACAAAGAATAATTAGAATTGCTAAGATTACACTAACTAGTGTTATTATACTATAATATAATATAATATTGTACTCCTAGCTATGTTAAGTCTTCTCACTAATTATAATCTTGATCATATCTACTTGTTTTTTCATGATATTCTGATCAACTATAAGAAGTGTCTTCTCAATATGGTCCGGTAACACGAAACAACGTATTTATAAGATTAAACGATCATATATCAGATTCTAGATGGCTTCACCAAAAAAAAAAGGTTCTAGATGGCCAAATAGAGGGCATCTCTAGTACTAGTTGGGATTATTCTAGAAAAATTCAAGTTATTATGAAAAGGACAACAATGTTAGGATATCTTTCTTGTGGATTTTTCTTCAATCAAATCAATGTCGATACTTGTTATCAATGAATTCAGAAGATGGACATGATACCAGATTATTTATCTAAGGATTGCATTTTTTTGGTAAAGATTATAAATACCTGATTGTGTGATTCATCATTTGATCTCATAGAAGAGGTGATCTCCAAAGCATTTCTCGCTTCATCATTTCCTGCATTCCAAAACAACTTTTATAGACAATACTATAAATAAGGAATTAAAACTAAAAAAATCATTATTATTTTCTTGAACCAACTGTTAATTAACTGTTTGCACATCCTTATTAGTTTTTCTAAGAATTAGATGATATGACAATGATTGGAATAAACAAATTCTTACAAGGCATAAAAATATATAAAAGGGAGCTTCATTTATATACATAGTAGGGTTCATATACATGCATAGTTCTTTAATTTCAGTTTTTCCCTTTGGAAACAACTTTGATAGTGAGAGGCTAGCTAAAACCTAGATCCCTAAATAAAACAATAGTTGATAGTTTCAAAGTTTAAATAGGAGATTTAAGACCATATATTATACAACAAAATTTTGATCCAATACCTAGATGAATCAATATACAACTCAAAAGGATTCATGAAACTTAGTGATGCTTAGAAGGGTGTGAGCGTGGACCGTGATAATCTGTAGTACTAAAAGCTTCATTCAACTTCACAGAGCTATAACCACTTGTAGTATGATCATTAACTTTATAATGCATATCAAGATCTCCTTTTACTTCAAAACTCGAATCATTAACTTTAGGAGCACCTGAGAACACTGAAGTTGGATTTTGTGTCACCCTATGATCATCGTTAGCTTGAACCTCATGAGTAACAATCATTTTTCTTCCTCCCATTGTTGCCGTCTTCGCCTTTGCAACATAAATATTGCCATCAACAAGTTCCTACACAAACATCATTTGTGAGTGAATAATGAAATGAATATAGAGAACTATCTTCAAAATAGAAGTGTTCAAACTAATTTGGGACAAACGGAGAAGAAGAGTATTCAGACTATTCTAGGATAGAGGAAGTATTAGATACATCACCGATACTATTGATTTCTTAATGTCATGAAGAAATCGCTTTGGAAAAATTTGAAGGAGAAAGAATTGAAGAACATAGTTTGATTGAGATTTGCAAAAATGTTGAAGTAGCCAAAACCTTAATGATTAAAGATATAAACGTACCTTTCTTGAAAATACATGATTTTGTCTTGATATGTCATTTGCTACCTTAGCTACATGAAACAGGTGGAAGAAGATCAAATTATTGGGGAAATCTTAAAGAAATTCACTTAAAGAGTACTATTGATTGTTTCTACCAATTAAGAAAAGACATGTAAATCCACCTTGATGAGCCTGAGCTAAGGAGTGTTTTAGGGCATGCAAAACAAGAAAAACAGCCAAAATTAAGCTTGTCAACCTCAAGGTAACCATCTTTCTCATATTCTTTGTGCTTAAGTTTCTTTCTTTTTTTCTCTTTTTGGGTGATCTAAAAAAAGGAGAAGAACCATGAAAAGCTCAAAGTGGGATTTTATAGAGCTACTTGAAGAGATTCAAGTCAAAGCTAGGGTTCCTAGTTAAGTCCTATGGCTTAATAGAAAATACTTTGGTCGTACAGACAAAGCATTGGGAAACTTAAAAATTTTATCAAGAAATTTCAGAAATATATACTTGTTTATGTTCCAAAGTTGAATGCGGTCATATGTGTCTATGTGATATGAAGATTCTCAGTTGAGATACAAAGTGAAAATCAGAAAGATACATAAATTAATTAACTTATATAGTATGTTGTTTCACTTGGATATTAAATATAGGAGCTTATGCCAGAATGGAGTCTGCATGCAAGGAGGTTGAATTTGCTGTGATGTGTGTATGATGATCTTCATGCACTTAATTCCGTAATCATCTAACAGAGTTTTAGTCTACCAAGTACTACTCTATAAGGAACTTTCTGGGGTATTCTTGTTGTTAAGACTTGCATGGTGATCTACTGATCTTGGCAATAATTAAGTTAGAATATACTAGTTCAATTAAATTTACCATTACCATCAACAAAATTTTATTTTTGGTATTTGTTCTTAAGGGCAATATCTTGTAGGTTGTGCATTATTAGAAAAGAAACATAGATTGGAAATCTAATACTTCCTCCGTTTTGAAATAAATGAAACACTTCTCTCAAAAAGCTCTCACATAAAATAGAGAAGTGTTTCATTTATTTCATAACAGAGAAAGTTCTTGTTTTTGTCAATGTCTTAATTATCAATAAAAGTGTATGACAAAGCACAATTAATATAAAAGGATGACTTAATGGTATATTTCATCTTTTGATGAAAAAGAAGAAAAAACATCCGGCCTCCATTTTCTTTTTCTTTTTACATGATTTGATATATGAGACATATTGACTCCTTATGGGCTATGGCTTTTCATTTTAATGCAAATCTTTACTATATATGGGAAAAAAAGCAATGTCCAATAATTGAATTAAGGTTTGAGAAATTGATGATCAAAGTTCATGTTTTTTTTTGTACTATTTTAATTTTAATATTATCTTCCTCTAGTTTAGTCTATCAAAGTTCATGGGTGCAAATCTTAACTAATAGATATGGGAAAAAAGCAATTTCCAATAATTGAATTAAGGTTTGAGAAATTGATAATCAAAGTTCATGTTTTTTTTGTACTATTTTAATGTACCTTCCTCTAGTTTAGTCTATCAAAATATCAACACCCCTTCCCTCCTAAAAAGAGCAGAAACAAAAAGAAAACAAGGCATGCTATATTTAAGTTATTAATTAAGTAGAGAGGGAGCAACTTTCTAGCTGTTATACATGCTATTTTTATCTGATCAAGTAAACACATTTAGCTGTTCAATGATAAGTTATTAATAAGGTCAAACTCTTGCTTAAGCTTGTTTAGTCAGAGATTCCATTCAAAGCTGCAATTTTTCAGACATGTTGATGAATTTGATCAATAACATTTTCACATACATATATGATATAGTACTGGCCATATGTGACAAAATAAAAAGCGCTTTTTTAGCCATATTTCTATGTTGTTAATCACTAATTAGTCTTGGAGCAAATCATGAGCAATTTAGCTTCAGGATATAAACAATTTGGGTACAAGTTAATTCCCAAGCAATGATGAAAATAAAGAAAAAAATGTTAATATAGAGACAAAGTAAACACATTCTGCCTCTCCTTAAAAACAAATTAAACTTCCTTGTATGCTATTAAAGCTTTCGTCTATCCTTTTCTGATAAATAATAGTAAGAGTTATTTGGTATATGTTTTTAGTAATTTTTTAAAGATGCCATTAAGATCTACTACATAGGGATGCAACTTGATCTCAAAGACAAAAGCAAAAAGATAGAGATGCCACATAACACAAGAACTCATAAACTCTTTTGCATTGGAAGAGACTTCACAGATTCACACCCAAAGTTTAAAGTTTAAATATTCCTACTCCAAATCTCAACTTGCAATGAATAGTAATTGAAGGAAGTATCATTTTAGGTCTCATAAACTCTCTTATCTCGACTTATAAGTACAAAGATCGTTTCTAGGCAAATTACAAGACTTATTTTTCCCTGTTCTAATTTCAAGTAACATAGCAAAATTTTCATAATTACGATGTTAGAATGTTCATATCAATAATCCATATCAAAATGGATATCTTTCAAAAAAAGAAATTGCATTGCGAAACGGATAGACTGTGTTATTATATTAAGGTAACATTCAACTAAACTTAGCTCGATTTAGGTCTAAAGATAAGATCGGTTAACATTTAGGTTCCAAGTTTAATTCCACATTAGAGCAAATGAGCATTGGCTTAAAACCCCCCCCCTTAATATGGTCTTGCATTATGTTGATACGTACTTACATTATCTCTTGACAAAATTTTAAGCTATCATTTCACAAGGTAATTTAGTGAAATCATCAAAATGCATTTCTAGAGTATATTTGGAATTTTGTATTTAGTAGTCTAAATTCGAAATCTTACCTTATTTTAAGTACTACTCCACCTATTATAAAAAGAATTTCAAACTAAAATTTGATATAATTTCTTCAAAACTTACCAATAGATTCGCCAAATTTGAGATTATTTTAATAGAAAATTACATTGTGTTTCCCATTTTAGGGTTTATTTTGTATCTCATCATATCTAATTGTGCCATCTTATACCACATTATATACATAAAATTATTAATTTATATTGGTAAATAGTGACAATGCAAATATACCCGCATCAAAGTGAGAGCTTAAGAAACATGGCAAGTGATAATTGCATAGAACTGATAAAACACAAGTTAAGCGGCAAATCAATCTTTTGTAAAATCAATGTTTTTAAGTTAAAAACACGAGGGCTCGTTCCCCAACCAAACCATGCTGGTACCTCCTTGAGAACTGTGTTTTGTGTTGCTACCAAGTCGGGTTTGCCACATGTCAAGGGTTAAAGTTAGCCATCAATTTGCAGGGCCAAAATTATTTATCAACTTTTTTCCCTCTCCACCTTTGTTTTATTTCCACACTATTCTTTTCTAGCCGCTTTTTGGATTAACTGTACCGAACCGAATTACGGTAAACCGAACCGAACCGAACCGAACCGAATCAAGCAACCGAAATGTAGAGAGAATCGGCCGAATTGAATCAACCATGCAGAAACCGAACCGAACGAAAATAAGTCCAAAAGAACAGGCCCTATTCTTTCTTTATTAGCCTAGCATTTTTGTATATAATGTGTTTGAGTGTAACGTATTACACCATAACTTATTATATAATAAAACCTTATACGTACATAATGACATAGCCTCCAAAAAAAATGACTGGATTATACAAATAATGACATAAATTTGATGTCATTTTATCCTTTATTTCATGTTATTTGAATTTCTTTCCAAAAAAAAAAAAGTTCACCGACCTCCTTCTATGGTTCTACCAACTAAATCATGATGAAAATAAACTATTTTAACAATATCAACATCTTTCGAGATACTAAGGTTATGTTCTTTTGGACTGAATTGGACTGAACTGAACTTAACTTAACTTAATTTGTCTAAACAGAACTGAACTGAACTTAATTTGTCTAAAATGAACTGAACTGAATAAAAACTGTGAGAGGAAACTAACTGAACTAAACTGAATTTGCCTGCTGAACTAAATTGAATTTGCGTGAACTAAATTGAATTTGTCTTAACTGAACCGAACTGAATTTCCATTAATTCAGTCCAAAAGAACGGAGGGAGTATAATAGAGTATAATTCACTTTCAGATTAACTAGAATTATAACTTGGTCAAAAATCTAATCTCTACTTGAAAAGTTGTCGAACACGCCTTAAAGTTAGAAGTATATAGAGTATTAAATGTTTTATAATGTTAAATGAAATAAAGATATTCTCTCCGTTTTCTTTTGTTGTTATTATTTGTAATTTTTTGTGAGAGAAATTGGTCAAAGTAAGAAGAATTTTCGGAAACGGAGGGAGTAACCTTGTAGGTCCTAGACTCCTAGTAATATATAGAAGCTTATGGTAGTGATTAGTGAAAGAATAAAATCATAATAGCTTTGCATCATTTTTAATGCATAAGGAGCGTATGAATTGGGAATTTGAATCCAGAATTTCAAGATTTCCCCCGAATAATATTTCATTTATTTTAATATTACTGGAAGAAATCAATTACCCTGGTTGACCAAGCTTTAACAAACAATTTGTAACTTCTACTTGCTTTGCATAAAATTTCTAGATTTTGAGGTCTGATATGACTTGAATCAAACATGGGCCACCTCTCTTTAGTTATAGCCCAGCTACCCCTCTGAACACACGAATTATGTCCTCTTGTAAGTTGTAACCACCATGTCATAGAGCTTTGATAGATCAATTTACAGATTGCTGATTGGTATATAATTTCTAAAACTTACCACATGTTTGGAAAGGGAGATGCATGAAAGTAGTGGATTTTAAATAAGCGTTTTTCTAACCAATTGCATAGGTTGGGTCCGTTTGGCATTACTGTTAGTTTCCAATTTTTGGTAATATAAAAGTTATATGATATAAGAGGTATATTAAACTTAAACTAGTCATACTTATACTAAACATATCAATTTTGAAAACTAACAACACAAAACTAAAAACTGCTTTTTTCTGGTTTCCATATTTTTTAGTTTTGGTCTTCAAGAAAAATTGGAAACTTAAACGATAAGGAACAAGCCCTAGCTATTTGCTTTTATACTTGCTCAACAAAACTGATATATATGGCATAGTCAAATAAGAAATAATTCTCAGAATTAAAGATGTATATATGGAATTAGATCTTTATTATATAAGTGAAGGGGGGAGGAAGATGGTGTCCCCCTACAAAAATTCTAATTTACCCTTAATGAATTTAAATGATCATATATATTAAATAATCTTTTATTCTTCTTACTTGCCATATTTATTGAATGAACAAGTTAACAATAGAATTGAATTTGAAATTTGAATTAAATACTGAATCAAGGAGAATGATTTCCTTTTTTTACATATGTGTGAAAAACTATGATCAAAAATTAAATTGACAATATAATTTGAATAACACAATCAGAAGAAAAAATAAAAACTTGAATTTCATATTAATAAATATAGTGATAATATTTTAAAACGTAAATGTTGTTTATTAATTGGCAATCTCTATTATATAAATCAAACTCTTCCATTTTATTAATATTCAACGATTGAACCTAATTCTTCCACTTTATTTGAGCACAAGCTTTATTCTACTTTATATTTCCTTCTCTCAATACTATTATATGTTTAAATAATGACGAACAAATAACTAAAAAAATCAACAAAACATTGATTTAAGAAAAACATACTAAAAATAATAAAAATAATTATAAATGTCTCTCAAATCGAAAATTTTGTAACACCGATAATTAACTAATTGAGAAAAAAATGGTTAATATAACTCGCACGCATAGCGTGCAAAAATTTCTAGTATAAATTATGGGAATTATATTATTGATTGACTATGGCATATATATCAGGTTTTGTTGAGCAAAAATAATATCAAATAGCTAAATTTGTGCATTTATGCCTAGGTTAGAAAAACCCTTAAAATTAAAGAAATATAAAATGAATATAGGCGAGTTAGTACAATAGATGATACACATATAGTAGTATATAAGGAGAGATTGGTGGCTAAACTATTACCTAAGTTTCAGGTAAGATATTGAAAATCTATAGATATCTAAAATATATATATCTATATGTAAAATCGAGAAACAACACTCTATTTTAAGTGAAGTTACAAAATTACCCTCGAAGAATTATGTTTCAGACATTTAGGTACTTGTTGAAATATTTTGATATCTAGATTCTAGACATTCTCTAATGCACTTTGGGTGATGGACAACTATTACCCCAAAATAAAGGGTACATTCTCCCTCCTTACAAAATCTATATCAACTTTCACAATATCCATCTACCTTCATTATCTTTATACTTTCCTTTTATAATACCCTTAATACATTTAAAAAACCCAATATGAACCCGGTGCACACTAACTTAGTGTGCACCTTATCCATCTCACGTGAGCTTTTAATGATTACAACTTTCCGTTTTTACCGCGTTCGCCTTCCGCTCTTTTCTCTCTCCTGATAACTTCTCTCTCCTCTGATAACTTCACTCTCCTGATAGTGTATTTTTGAAATAATATAGTGTATTTTGAAATAATATAGTGTATTTAAATATGATATAGTGTATTTTAAAATGATAGTATTTTGCTGAGTTTTTTGGCATGATAGTGTTGCATGTTATAGTGTATATTGACATGATATAGTGTATTTTGAAATGATATAGTGTATTTTGAAATGATATAGTGTATTTTGACATGATAGTGTTTTGCTGTGTTTTTTGACATGATAGAGTTGCATGATATAGTGTGTTTTGACATGATATAGTGTATTTTGAAATGTTATAGTGTAGTTTATTTGTATACTACACAAAATTATCATAATCGATCGTTATAGTGTTTGACATGATAGTGTATTTTGACATGATATAGTGTATTTTAAAATGATATAGTGTATGTTTGTCCTAAACAACTGTTTTTGTTAAAATTTTAGGGCGAGAGAATCTTATTGAAGAGAGAGAAAATCGCGCGGATTTTGGAAAGCGGGAGTGACTAGTTTGTAGTGGGGCACGTGTCTAGGCCTGGTCCACACTATTTTTAGTGTGAACCGGGTCCACGCAAGACGGATTGTAATACATTACTCTCAATCCAAACATAACCTTAATAAGAGGAGCTTTCGAGAGCAATAACAAAACTTGAGGGCTTTTTGGACTGATCTGAGAGTGAGATTAACTCTAGTCTCTAATCTATGGGATCAACATATAATCTCCTGGGCTGTATGTAGACTGTAGTGCTCCAAATGAACACGCTTTATTTGAAAAGAACATAACTCTTTTTTTATGACAACCTATAAACCTGAACACCTACTCCTATGAAGACTTGTCGCGGGGTAACTTATACTCCATACTCCAAAGAGAGTACTATAACTGATTCCCTTAAGGCCTTAATACTTGTGTGTTGTGTCTCCTATCAGATAAATTGACCCAGTCAATTCACTAATTTACTATGAATTTTGCTAAATTTCAAGTACTATCATATAAGCATTTTAGTTACTAAGGTTTTTGTACTAATATCTTATTGAATAATTCACCATCTATTTTTCAAAAGCTTATACGCTTTTGTTTAATTATTAGTGACATGAATTTATTAGTGACATGAATATGTAAGGTCATCTAATACAATAATTTACAACCACCTAATGTGGGGCCATTCCTAGGAACCGGGGTTGGGCCAGTGGTGAGATTTTCCATCTTCCCAAAGTATAAGAAGGTTCAATTTGTTAGGGACATAAGGGGGAGGCGGGGGGTTGGGGCCTGGAGGTGTACGGTTTGTAATGGGTCTCAGGTGGAGGCGCATGACAATGGCAGCTAATGGATTTCTTTAAAAAGAAAATGTGGGGCCGTCCCTCAGTACTTCAGAGTATAGGAAAATCAAGTTTGCGTGCATTGTGAGTTTGTGAAGTGCCTTTGGAGTGTTAGGGGGTATACGATCACTATGAGTCAGAATGATCAGGGGTAACCTTCCAAACCCATCTAGATTATAGGAAAAAACGAAAAAGCATGCATTATAATAACTCTTTTGGGATTGATTTTTGCAATGTATATCTCTTTAATTATGCAATATAAAAAGTTCTTGGTTTACACCAAACAAGAAAAATGCACACACTACCAATCTTGACAAATTACAAAGAGATTCACCTCCTAAATTTCAATGTTACATGAGGCTCTCTATCTTCAATCTGGATGGAGATAAATGAAAAGCTAAGGTAATTCTAAGCAACGGATACTTTGATTATTACCAATGTTAAATGTTAAATATAAAAGCTATATGATTCTTTTCATGAAGCATTCGTGATACAGAGCGGACCCATCTCCATCAATTACCCCCAAAAATGGGCAGAAAGCATTAAATGAAACTCTCACCTTCCTTGCTGCATTATGGGAGGTCTCATGTTGTGCGGTTTACAATCCACCTGCAGATAGTGTCCTGTTTTAGTAATGCATCCACAACCCATATCACGAATTCAATGGAAAGATAAGAGTGACCAAGTTGGTACATCACTATTCACTTGTATGAAGTCAAACTTAGCCTTGATTATGGGTCCCTAACTATATATAGCAAACTGGTCATTGGGATCCATGTCGGGTCATAAACCGACGATAAGTGAATAATTCACGCCATATTCGGGTCATATTATATTGGAGTCTATTATCGATTAGCTTATCACAAATTAATTATTAATCATATTAACGTTCGCATGACTCAAAATTGGTTCATATACTTGGAATGGGTCAGTTTTGCCGGATCTAGTAGCCCTAACCCTAAACAATCTGGAGTAAAAAGTAAAGGAGTAATAACATACATTTGGAAAATAGGTTTTGCTCTTCAGATGTCAGAATTGGGCATTCTTCAGAATAAATGATAAGCGGTAGTTGCATGAATTTGTAATTCGTCTATAATATCATGGGCATAGATCTCCAGTGGAATACACATAAAGTAACAAGGATAACTTACAGGAACAGGTAGTTGGTAAATTATGGGGCTAGCTGTTTAAGGAAGGAAAACCTTTGGTTCTGGATTTATTTTGGTTTAGACCCGTTTACGCATCTACCTCAAACAGTTCTATCATTATAAACAAACTGCATGTTTCAACAACAAAAATGACCAGAAATGGTGATTATAAGAGTAAAAGACATTATCTATTTCAAGTCAGACAAATTATCAAGCAAAGCCTTTGAACTAATCTCAAATGGTCATCTCAACCCCACCAAATAATTACTCACTCGCTGTTAATGCTCTTGATAGCCTGTTTATAAAGATATCTAGGTCAATCTGTTACTTCCGTTAAATTTGATATTTAGATGGTCCGGAAGGCAGTTTCTACAGCACTACTGCACTAGGGCAATCCAAGTATCCAACCAATAGTGAAACCTCAGTTCAAAGGCTGGACGATAGGCATTAGACCCGACAAGAAGGTGATAACTTCGTAACTTCCGACTAAGAAATAGGTTATGCAACGTGAAAATTGAACCACCAAACCTAAGGCTAAAAGTGAGAGTTCAACCATCAAGCTTGCAAGATTTCCATCTGAATCGGTCATGAAAATGGTACATCTTTTTAATTCAAGGACATGGTTGATGGTTGTAGAGAAATAAATTCACTAGATTGTAGAGGACACTTTACATCATTGGCACAGTTAAACCCTAGGCTGCTGGACCTTTGACCTTTGAGTAAATAGCAAAGTAGAAATCTTATATAACACTGTTACAATAATTTATTGCAAGGCCAGTGCAAATATTTTGCCCTAAAGGGATCACTTATTGTAGAAATGACCCTTTTGAGGTAAAAAGTGACACGTTATCTAAACCTTTAAGGGCAAAATGAGGTAATAGTATTACGTTTATCATGAGACGGTCTTACACAATAGCAAAGTATATAGTTCAAGCTACGACAAGATAAACTTACTGTAGGAGCGAATATGGGTCATGGGAGCTTTTCCTCTTTCTTTTACTTTTTTTCTTTTGAAAATCAGAGCTAACTGTGCCCCCAAAATTTCTGGTGCCAACTGCAACATACACATATCAAGGCTAACTTAGCAAAATCATTTGTGCTAGTACTCTGGGTTTCTAATTCGGGAGGTTCTGTGAGCTCTCTTCCCCATACCAACTAACAAGAATTACAGGGGAGTAAAAAAAACAAAGCGCACGAAAAAGAAAATTCAAAAAGAAATATTCTCAGACAAAGAACTAAAAGCCACATAATTTAGCTCGGAATACACTGCTAGAGCAAACAAGGACATCTGCATAACACAACTGGAAACAGAGGGATTTTGTGCATTTACTCTGGTTCTATCGTTTCCTGATAACCTCTGCAAATGCCATGACCCATTATATGAGTGCATTGCTACTACTGTCTCCTAAACTACAGTGATTACAGCAACATTGAATGCCTCCAACTATAAAATTTCTAATGCAATAAGTGAAAAAAGAATGTGGACCAAACACTCTTGCCTGGATTGTAGTCAGAATCCAAAGCTGCACACACATGGTAACTGTAAAAAAGGAAAAACACCCAATAAATAAAACCAAAAAATCCTTACATTTAGGACTTGACTGTTTTATCCCTCACAGATAGTAGTAACTCTGACCTCTTTGGTGCAATTATATAGTCATCCAGTCAAGCTAGGTCAGTACTCTGCAAACTGAAACCAACACAGATTCAGAGAGAGAGAGAGAGAGAGAGACACACAAAGAAATGGAGAGGTTAAGAGTAATCTTTGCTGCCACATTTATCTGCATGTTATTACCCGAGTTTACATTGGTTGCTAATGCTCAAGACGGTGCTGCAACTGAACCAATCACCCCAGCCCTGTTCATCTTTGGTGACTCCCTGATAGACAATGGAAACAATAACTACCTATTCACAGCAGCAAAGGCCAATTACTTCCCGTATGGGATAGATTCTGGAGGTCCATCAGGGCGGTTCAGCAATGGCCTCACTGTTGTAGATTATGGAGGTAACTTGGAATTCGCACCCTACTCTTTTAATCTTTTTGCTCTTTATGCTCACTTAGTTTCTTACTGGTGCTCAAAATAGCAAGGTATCTGGGATTGCCGTTCATACCACCATACTTCTCACTAACGTCATTCGGAAAGAAAATCCTGCGAGGAATCAACTATGCATCAGCGGCAGCAGGGATACTTGATGAGACCGGAAGACATTATGTAAGCTTACTTATGCTTGAGTATAAAGTAGAAAGTTCTTGATCCACTTAAGCACCTGGCCTCGAATCAAGTGCTTCTAGGTCTGAAACATAAAACATGTACTTCCTACACAGTTCTTGACATATAACTCTGCCAAAGACGAATACATAAACATGTACGCGTCAAACTTAGTGAAGGAAAAAAATTTAATAAGATAAAAATGAATAAAAATTACAGAAATATCTGTCTTTACTTTTATTACTAATAGTGAAACTGAGTAGCATTTGACACTAGTCTCTTCTCAGGGGCAGCGGACAACCTTGAATGGGCAGATATCCCAGTTTCAGGAGACACTTACACTGAAATTACCCCTGCTTTTCCAAAACCAGGATGAGCTGACCCAATACCTGACAAAATCAGTCTTTCTAATTGACATTGGAGGCAATGACTATCTCAACAACTATCTTCAACCAGAGAGATACGACAGCAGCCGTCTCTACGATGGGGAAGCCTTTGCTGATCTCCTTATGGATACACTCACTTCCCAGATAACAGTAAGGCTCCTCCATATACAGCTTCTCGTCCATATTATAAAATACAAAATTAGAGAAAGGGTGAAAATCTTTCTTCGGTTTCTAACAATTTCATGGTCAAAAGCATCACATAGGCTCACTTCGTTTGACTAATCTATATAAATTCACAAGTGACTGATGATCAACCTTTTTCTAAGAAATGCTACTTCGCCACATATATAGCTGCAGGTGCTCTAAAGTGAATCCATATAATCCCATCACACAAAACGCCTCTGACAAGGCTTTTTCCCTGTCATGTTTGTGGCGATTATTCTTCCCAAGAAGAAGCTCCCAGCTACGGAAAGGTAAAGGAGCTCATATGTGTGCCACCTTACCTAAAAAACAAAGAGGTTTTTTACCCTTATTACACAACTGTAAAAAGGTTGAGTCCATTAGACTGTTCATCCAAAATGAAACTAAGTGACCAAGTACTTCATAATTAATCAAGACTTCAGTCCATCATAGACTAGAGTTCTAAAAAAGTGCGGTTTCTTGTTTCATTTCTATGTTGTATCCTCACCTTTCAATAATTTCACATTCTGTCCTTTAACATAAGCTAATTATTTAAATGCATTCTTGGGTATAAAAAGGTCTTCACTTCTCAGAAATGAAGTCTAACGTCCTTAATAAATACGTACATGATAAAAAGTCAGAAAATGCATCTTAAAATTATAAAATATAAGCTTAAAAAGTCCTTAAAGATTAAGCTTAAGATTCCAAAAGCTGCAACATGACTTGATAGTTAAAATTAAAATGCCATGTCACGTATAACTTTCTTAAGTAACGGGGTACAACGTCGAAATTTCAGAAGGCAAGGATACAGCGTATAATATAAAATAAAACACACACAGACAAACGGACAAACACAAATCACTATGTAGAATAAGCCCTAAAACCGCCTTCCACTTCGTTAAAACAGAATCTATAACGGATCATGTCCCTTAATCCGTCTTCAGTTCAGCATGAGAGTGCCAGAACAGTATTTCAACATGTCAAATTAATGGAACAAGTTCCTAAAACCCCTTGGACGAAGAACAATTGCCATCTGACTTCTATATTACCCAATAATATAATATACGTACAAGATGGAAACCGAAGATCTCCATCGGATAATGCAAAAGATACATATAGCAAATACTAGCTATTGTTAAGTTAAAACTAAGCAGCCTGTCTTATATTTCTGACTTACCCATTTGCTACCCGTGTATCCCACCCGGTGTCACACAATAAGCAGCTCGCTGCGGAATGTAGAACAGGTTCGGGGATGGAAGTCGGGTTTTAGGGTATTGCTTTCAAGTGACAGGCTCCCTTCCCCTGCAAATTGCTAATTCTGTTACAAATTTGCCCGTTCCCATTACAATTGGCAAGAGACTTAGGCGAGTTCTATGACACTAATCCCACCATGAATATGGCCTAACCTCAATTAACAACACTGTAGACTGTAGTCGCGATATTCTCATACCATTATCATTTTCATACCATTATCATTACCAACCCTCATTGTATCTTTTCCCCCTTTATTTTGGTTACAGAGATTGTACAACTTAGGTGCAAGAAAAATGGTGTTGGTCGGATCAGGTCCGCTCGGATGCATACCTGCTTTCAGATCCAAGTCAAGTGATAGCAGCTGCATAGACAGCGTCAATAATTTGATCACTCCATTCAACAGCCGTCTGATTCAGATAACAAATACACTCAACAATAGCCTTCCAGGTTCCGTCTTCGTCTATCACAATACTTATGATCTCTCTGTGGACATGATCCGCAACCCTTCTACATATGGTGAGAAACTACATCAACTAGAATCAGATCTTACATGACTGTGAACAGTGACACTTACTAATTAATGTCCCTTCTTCTGTTGCAGGGTTTACTGAAGCAACCAAGGCCTGTTGTGGGAATGGAAGAGATGGAGGGGAACTTACCTGTCTTCCTTTGCAGCAACCATGTGCAAATAGAAATCAGTATCTCTTCTGGGATTCCTTCCACCCAACCCAAGCTGCAAATGCTATCATAGCACGCCGCGCCTACAGCCAGTACGCTACAGACTGCATTCCGATGAGCATCTATGAATTGGCACAACTATAAGTTCGTGAAGCTGAAAGTAGTCACCATTCCTATAGAGCTTCTCTCTTATTGTATTATGTTAGCTTACTCAAGCAAGGAAATTAATGTAGCATTGCATTGTACTGTTTAAGTAATAAAATTGGAAAGTGGAATTTATACCCTAGGTTGCACAGAGACGGATACGGGTACGGGTTCGGATTCGGGTACGGGGACGGAATACGGTAAGATTTTGAAATTTTAGGAGTGGGTACGCGTACCCATATAGGATACGTATCGTATCGGGCACGGGTACGGGTACGAGTACGCTATCTAGAAGAAGTACCCGTGCTTCATAGTTTATACCTTTATATTAAACAATTTCTAGAGTTCGTAAATCACAGATAGACTGGGAAAAACTCATTTGACTTCAAGCAGCCCTGCACAAACCCAAATTGTACAAGGACTTAAATAGCCAATTTCCTGGGAAAGCTCGATAACCCAAATTTCACCCCAACTAAAATGGATCAAACCGAGCTAAACCTGGCCAGAAAATCAATACATATAGATATTGATGACTTTCATGAAACCATATGATAATGGACCCACATATGACCCAAACCAAATCAAAAACCTTCATCAAATGATTCTTCACTTTGATGTGACCCAAACTGTATTGACAGTATTGGCCCAGTCCGAGTGACTCATCTTACAATCTTTTCAATCCAACAGTCAGGCTTCAGAGAAAGCTGCAAATATATACTTGACTACTTACAGAAGTTGCTAAAAAATACATAATATTGGAACTAAAACTGATAGAATAATCGTAACAAACTTATCTAAATAGTCGCGACGTAAATAAACATTGCCCTAAAGTTGAATTTGCCCTGTTACGTACACACAGATTCTTGGCAACCAACCTTCAGGGATAAACGACCACTGCCACTCCGGTGTAGTACAGAGGAACAGTATGAGAACACAATCAACAATGCCCAGAAGGAGAATTTAAGAGTTCAATATTGCAGGAGAGGAATATTTATGCGTGTCAAGAAGAAGACTGTTAAAACTCTTTATATAGAGGAGCCTCCGAATAAAAACAGCAGGACAACTAATTAGGCGCAAATCAAGACATAATGGAAATGTAAATGAAGGCAAGAATCATTAACGCACAGACTCTCGGCAACCAACCTTGAGGTGCCACTCCGGTGTAGTACAGAGGAACAGTTTGACAACACAATCAACAATGCCCCGAAGAAGAATTTTAGAGTTTAATATTGCAGGAGAGGAAGATTTATGTGTCAAGAAGAAGACTGTCAAAACTTTTTATATAGAGAAGCCTCCGACAATGAAAACAGCAGGACAAATAATTAGGGCGCAAATCAAGACATAACGGAAATGTTAATGAAGGCAAGAATCATTAACGGCACCAAATCAGCGAGGATATTATGTAACGGTTACAAAATTAGCAAAGATATGAATGCTGATTTCCGGCCAAAAATTACAGAGCGGATATAAAAAAGTATTACAACCACAACCGCGCGGCCGGCGCGCATGTGTGGTGACTAGTTCCTTCCCTCTCAACCGTCAACAAAGCTATAAAGAAGAAAACCATATATAAACTAACTCCAATAATACTCCAACACATAATTCATTTAGACCTGACAAAAGTCAATGGTCAAATAAATCAAAAGCTAACAAAATAGCATTAGACAGTATAACCAAGAATTCGAAAGATTAACAAGCTGAGGAGTAAGGACTCACACAGCAAAGAAAGCCACTACACAGCATTACAAGCCCTGCTTCCAGCAAAGACAGTAGCATTATTTTCTGCTGTACTGCGAGTATCCATTTCTTCTCAAAAGGTATCACCTACAACTCAACAAACAAAAAAGGAAAAGCAACAACATATTTCCAAGATAATTCCTACCAAAAGGTCCACCAAGATATATGCAGAAGCAAAATATACAATGCTACTACATCAATCTCAAAGCTTAATAAATCAATCTTCCTTCTGAGGCTAGATAAAAGATTTTCAGAAAAATGCGATATTGAACAATTCTAGAATTCCAGCACACCTAGACTTCTGGTACTACGATGCATATGCGCGGATCACAACAAAGATCAAGTCAATAACTGTGTAAACTGAATGAACAGCATAAGAGAAAAACTTTAAGTTGGCTTCCATTTGTGGGCTAGCAAGTAAAGTTTGAGGAGCACTGACCAGCCCCGACTTCCCTGCACCGACAGGCCAGACCGCCAGAGTATGAGAAGATAAGATCCATGATTAATCTTTAGTTATTTGTAACCTAACTACAAAGGACTATTGTGTGAGTCCCTCTAATCTTTAAGAAACTACAATATAAAGGCATAAATCGCCACATTGCTGCAACAAATTGAGGTCCATGCAAGACCTGAATATTACTGATCAAATAATTGATGAAATCAAGCTTCCACTCAACTGTACCCTTGAAATCTCTAACTTGCACAAATTAGATGCAGAGGAAAAACTATTAACTATGCACATCCTCGTTGCCATGACGCTACAGATGATAAATGTCGACAAAAGAAGCACAATCAACAAAACCAAGGCGGAATGAGAGACACACAAGACAAGTAAATGTTATTGGGACACCGACAGTGAAACTGACAGGGTAGTTTATATTTAGTAGTGTCTCAAAGTTTCATAACCATTACAATTTTGCTTCCTCAAATCCAACCGTTTAGCAACAGGGGTGAGCAGGCATCCATCAAAGCTGGTAGCAGACCCTATGCAATTGTATAATCAGCGATCATATCTCTTATCCTATGGTCATATTGTGTTTGCCATTTAAATATATCATAAAATAGTGTATGCAAAATGATTAGCAACACATATCCAAACTACAAAAGCAAAAAATAAAAGGCCATGTGCATAACGACATCGATAATAACTTACATGGGAAAGTTTGAATACTTGACATTGTTATTAGTATACAACAGTTGGAGAGACAAAAAGGTTGTGTCAAAGTCCTGCACATACATGTTTACTCGTCCGGTTACAAATCTCACCAAACCCAACCCACTACATCCTGGAAGTCGCAACAGAACTGAATCACTGTTCCCAAACAAAGTGGACCGTTATAATTCTAGAACAAAAAGACCACTGCTGTAGTGAACTCATCAGGAAGCAAAATTGTTCAGAAGCTATGAAATGTGTGTTTACATGATCTCATCATGAAGCAGCCACTTAATTCTAACATTAACAAGACAACGTGCCCCATCTTGGACACAGGAATTTGAGCAAACTGTAATGTTATACATATATAAAATACAAGGAGGCATGAAGGACATGAATTTAGATGATTGAAGACTGAAAACGCAAGAAGAAACCCCATACGTTCTACAAAGAAGGAACATATCCAAAGTCAGTATATGGATGCATCAAACCGTGGCTCGTAGAAGCATACTTGGCTGTTGTATGATTGCAGAGCGCAGCCAGCAATCCAAGACCACACCTTTTTGTCCACATCATAAAGGAGGCCTTTCCCTTGGTTCCAAGATGTAAAGCAAATCAAATTATCCTGTCCAAAGCACTCAAACCTCTCTGCTGATAGCCTCAGTAAAGCTCGAAAATATTTGGGAGGCATCCTACTGATCTCCACCCATTGTATCTTAGAATGATCTAATTCCCAAATCCTCATACTTTGCAAAGTGCTATAAAGGCCTATCCTTCCAACAAGAAATAGGCGCTTCTGTGTACCAGCAACCAAATACCCATCCAACAATGACCGAGGAAATTTTGCTGGGATGTGCTCCCAAGATCCTGTGTCCAGCCGATACATCATCAAACCAAGTGGTGAAAGTGTTTCCAAATACAGCCTTGAATCACAAAAAGCCATTTTGGAAGAACAGAGGTTGACTGCAGGCATTATTTGGTGAACCGACCAGCTATTCATCTTGGAATCATACACTTCAGTTGGCAATGACTTGTCGCCATAGATATCATTAGTAGCTATGACTTTAAAAGATCTGTCCTTGCGATCAACAACCATAATTAACTGCCTCTGCTGATTATAGTGCATGCTTGGCAATGTTCTCCATGCTTGTGTCAGGGGATTACACACTAAGGTTTTGAAAGTCAAGCAATCAAATCCAGAAAAGCAAACAAGACCACCAGAAGAGCCGACCAACCAATATGCCCAAGGCGGCAAGTATGTAAATGGGATCCTATACCACGTTTTCAAGGGCAAGCTAAAGATGGAGCATTGTGGGGTTTGAGAGTTCTTCCAAAATGTGAGAAGGCAAGGCCCATGAGACGGCACTTGGGAGTGGAACTTCAAAAAACTACTATCCTGCAGGATTGAGTTCCACCTCTTACAAACAGAACGAAGCCGAAATATCATAAAAGGAGGAACCCTAGCCAATATCTCATTCAGCAAATCCTCAGGTAGCATTGCCCATATATTATCCTCCATCTGAACATCCGGATGAACTGCTTTACTAAACGTTGCCACCGTTTCTTCATCCAAACCCCGCGGTTTCGTTTTAACAACCTTCTGCTTACATGGACTTGTATTCCTAGACCCAGTTCTCCCTACAGGACTTGTATTCCTCGAACAAGATCTCGCCAACGGACTCGAATTCCTGGACCCTCCAACACTCAAAGCAGCCACTTGCATTAAGCTATCATCTATCTCCCCAAATGAGCTATTTCTGCTAACCCTAGGTTCAGATACTTCCCCAATTTCAACCATTTCATCAATTCTCACCCCAAAACCCTAGAATACCCTAACAATCCTAAAAATCTCCTCAAACACATGGAGAATTTAAAAAATTGCTAGCTATTCTTCATCATACACCATATAATAATCCAATATTTTGAACCAAAATATAAATGCAGAAATTCCTACTGTCATAATCATCACTGTGCATTGTTATATTGATTCAATTGTGAATTGCGGGATTTAAACCGATCGAGAAACTGATCAAAATTTACAGAAAATTATTAGTTACCTTGAGCAGATCAGTCGAATTAGCAGAAGATGTGATCAAATTTTTCTGAGGATAAGAAATTAAGATAATTACCTTGACTTAACGAGATCTCTCTTTGAATGAGCTTCCTCTTTTCTCTCTTTTCTCCCTCTTACTCCCTTCTCTCATCTGCGGACTTCTCTGTGTTCTCAATTCTTATCTCGGTTTTACTTTTCGTTCAAGAGTTTTGTTCCCCTTTTTTCTCTGTTGTTTACTTGTGTTTACATTGCACGGTGAAACGACGGCTTCTATTATAAGCAGTATTATGGAGGGAAGGCACGATAATTAAGGTTGAGAAAACTGACTCGTGTTATAAAGAGAGAGATAACTCACTCGTCAAACGAATTAAGTTTTGTGTAAATTTAAAGTGGTAATAATGTAATTTTAAGAAAAATAATGTAGATAGGGTACGACTTGGGCCGGGTCATGGTTAAGATATAAATAATTTTTCGTAAATGATATATTGAGATATAAGTATAACTATTGCATAGTAATGGCAAAATCTAATATTTCCCTAGCTTGAATCTCGTTAATACACACTTACAATCTTATCTCCAACTGAAACCACTCAACGGATCCACCCATCAAAGACCATTATTTGTGATGGTATTGAAGGCATGGACCTCGCGAATTTCTTGCGGCTCTTGCTTTATTTCTCAACCTTTTGTAGTTTGAGAAACAGAGTTGGGGTAGAGGCAAGCTATCTAAATGTAACTGTAATACATGTGGCAGGTGATGAGATGTTAGTACTTTTCATACTAAGGTTAGATTCAAATATGATCTCAAATCGTATTTTGTTTAAGTGTCATCTTCAATCTAAAGATATATTGTCATGGCTACAAAATACGTGATCGTGCCATATTTAAGATTCAGGTTGGGCAAGACTATAGCACAACTACAACATGATCGCGCTTATTTCAACATGCCATGGTTCTGGAGGCTTGATTTGCAATAATTTGTCATAATTATTTTAGCTTCTAATTTTTTTCTATAAATATTTACAATAAGTACATTTTAAACCTTAATTTCTATTCCAACCCCTCATGGACTCATTTAAATAACTATGACTTGATCCTATATATATTGATCAAAAGATAGTGTGAGAAAATGCACTTGTTAGGGTCTAATGAGAGAAAGTGAGGAAGAAAACTTAACTAATAAAAAGGATTTTCTACTAAGATTTGAAGACTTTTTAATCATCAAATTCAATGAGTCTTCTTAAGTACCTCCATTTGACTGAATTATCTCGTTTTATCACCTTCCTTATCTTCCTAGTTGATTTATTGATAGTAATCTTCAATTTGTTACTAGTAGTTGTAGATCTCTTTGTTGATCAAATCTTTCTCATTTTACTACTTTGTCTATGATTTTACTTGTTCAATTACGTCTATTGTAAATTTTAGAGACATAAACAAAATCAAAAAAATTAGAAAAGTAGTTGAAGTTGTAATAATAAACATAATTTTGTTCAAATATGACTAATTATACGATTATTATATACTCCCTCCATTACTTTTTAATCCACACACTTTACTTTTTGATCTTTTAGAGACAAACAAAATCACAAAAATTAGAAAAGTAGTTTAAGTTGTAATAATAAACATAATATTGTTCAAATATGACTAGTTATACGATTATTATATACCCCTCCATTTCCTTTTAATCCACACACTTTACTTTTTGATCCGTTTTTTATTTTACACACCGTTGCTTCTTCTATTTTTTATAACGTGTCTCATTTATTTTATCTTCTTTTTCCACCTATGTGATTTACTTTTTAATATAATAACCCACTGTTGGGCCTTGAAAATCTCATATTGGCAGAGAAGGTAGGAAGTATTAGTTAGCAAGAATCATGGAATTGGCATTAATAAGCGGTTACAACTGTTGGAGGAAAAAGGGGAAGATCTCCTATTTTCAAGGAAGGTGGCAACGATTACAAGGGTATTTTTTAGGGTATTTATAGATAGGTGATGTAACCTAACTGATTCTATCTATCTCTCTCTCTAATTACTACAAATCCTCAGTACTCCATAGCAAACACTCTCTCTATCTCCTTTAATTCTTTACAAAGCTACTGTGTAAACTTTATTCAAACGTCCATATTGACGGCGACATCTTCATAGTGGATTGGTGATCAAGAGTATCACCCGCGGTTTTTCCCATCACTTGGGTTTTCCGCGTCAACAATTGTTTGCGTTCTTAATTTTTTATTTATATTCTCATTATTTGTTATTTATTTCGCATTTAATTTTGTATATTGTTCTTGTTGTTGGCTCCCCAATACCTTTTGCGTACTTGGTACAAAATCGGCATAAACAATTTGGCGCCCACCGTGGGGCCTTCAGCAAGATCACTATACATCGTTCGTCACTTTCTTTTTATCTACTATTTCGTTTGTGCCTCCTCTTTTTTCTGTGTTTGCAATGGCAGGAGATCGGGTAACCACTCAAGAAGTCATAGACGAACTCAACCGCGTCAAGGCTACTATGGCAGAATTGCAGAATAGCTATGTCGCATCATGCATGGAGAATCAAAGCCTAAAATCTGCTCAAAAGTCCAAAGGCTCTAAGCGCTGCAACATAGGCGATGTCTCCAAAATGCCTGGCCTGGACGGAGGCCTATTCGAAACTCTTGTGGGCCACAACATTCCTGTCCACGGCGATGATTTAGATGGAGATGCTGACGCCGACGCCGACGTCGGGCCTGACACCGACATCATCGGAGACCAGGCCAAGGGGCAACCGCGTTCCGTCGCCGACGATCCCATCCAACAGCGTCTTCAGCGGCTCGAAGACATGATCGCCAGGATCCCCGGCGTCCCACGCCCTATGGAGAAAGCGACGTCGAACAGTTATACGGACTCACCTTTTGTTGATTTTATTGCCATGGTCGAGGTTCCAAAGCGGTTCTCCGTCCCAACCATGAAGACATACGACGGCACTACAGATTCAAATGACCACGTCGCTCAATACAAACAACGGATGATCACCATCTCAATTCCTCGTAGCATGCGCGAGGCATGTATGTGCAAAGGATTCGGATCGACGTTGACTGGACCATCCTTGCAGTGGTTCATCCACCTTGGCAACGACACTATCTCTTCCTTTGCTCAATTGATTAATATTTTTAATTTACAGTTTGCTAGCAATTGTAAGATGGAAAAATAGGCTAGTGACTTACATAGAATCGTGCAGAAATCTGATGAATCCTTGAAAGAATTTGTTCACAGGTTTAACAGGAAAAATGTGTCGATTCCAAATTGCGACGTTAAGACGGCGATTGAAGCTTTCTGACGGGGACTGGATGAAGACTCAGATTTGTACAAAGAACTTACCAAGTATCCCTGTCCAACGTTCGAGGATGCTCAAGCCAAAGCCTTGGCCCACATCAGGTTGGAGGAAGACATGCAGTCAAGAAAGGAATTCTATGACTTCGACAGCAGGAAATCGACGCTAAACAAAGAAAGTTCGTGGCGCCCAAAGCCTTATGATCGTCCACAACAAGTTCATAGCGTCCGTCAGACTCATCAAGCCAACGACTGGAAAAACGAACCTAGTTGGACGTCGTCCAAAAAGTGATGCCGACGTTAACAAAATCTCTGCGACGGCGACGGTCAGTTGGACGTCGTCAATTATTTCATATCTCAAGGAGGGTAAGCACGTTCCCTGAAGTTGGAACGTCGTCCATCTAAAACTCTATCACTTTTAATCGTATTATGTTGACAACAAAAGGGACGCCACTACAAGTAAGTAACCAACAAGTTAAATTGAGTTATTCCATTTCATTTTGTTCTCAACATATTCGATTTCCTTCGTATTTTAAGCATTATTTCTTTTTATATTATACTGACTTGAGCGTCAGAGGACCGTTGGCCTCGCCAACGACCATCTCACCTTTGTTATATGAAGACAGGCATAGGGGACAAGGATTCGTCGACAGCCAACACTGAGACAACCGAACACCACAATGTTCACATTCACGTGACGCCAACATCAGCGTCGACGGCGACATCATAGATGACGTCGACCTTTATTATGACGGCGACAATTTTGAGCTGGGGCATCAAGGTTTGACGGCGTTCAGGTGAACACAAAATGACTTCGATACACAAAGGGACACACAACTTAAGGAGTCATCACAACAACATACAAAACACCACGCGCAATTAATTAGAAGAGGCAATTGAGCCCTTCGTAGCAATTAATACTGCAAGTGGTTTCAAACATCAAAGGTACCTACACACATACGTACACACATTCATACAAACATAAGGGCCCTACACTTGACGGCATATCCTGGATGACAACGTTTAGTTTCAAAACTAAACCTTTTGTCACGATGGAAAAGTTATATACATACGTACATACATACTTACAGACATACATTATTTGCATAACACACAGCAAAGATATACAACAACTTTTATACACAAGAACTAACACCGAAAACTAGTTTTTCTCAATAGCATCTTTGTCACTACAACAGGGGCAAATTCAGCAGTTGTCGCCGTTTCAGCAGCGGCAGCGACGCCGTCAGAAAGTAGGTCGTCAAGAGTTCCAAGAGCAGCAAGGAACTTATGGACGCCGTCTTCTGGAGCCCATGACGCCGTCTGACCTTCCATGTATTGCTTCATTAGCCTCGCCTTGGTTTTCCAAGTGTAGAGGCTGGCGGTGTCGGTGAGTTCTTCTTGTAACGCCGTCAGCTTGGTTTCCATCTCAGCAGTTCGCGCGTCCAATTCTTCCTTCAACGACGTCATCTCAGCATTCTTGACGTTCAATTTCTCCTTCAGCGACGTCACTGCAGCAGAGTGACGGCGTCGGAATTGAACAAACAACGTATTTGAAGCCATTGAAGGAGAGGTGTTGTCAGTTGGTTCGCCGTGGTCTTGAGGATGTTCGTCGGCGTCAGCTGACATCAAGTTGAAGTTGTCCCTAAATGCTCGCTCGTCAGCCATGGGAAGGCGTGTGCAGTTGGGCAATGCAAGTAATGATGGTTCTTGCGCAAAGTAATTGCTGCCATTTCTCAAGGCAGTTGAAAAATGACATCAATTAGGGGCAATTGTTGGGCCTTGAAAATCTCATATTGGCAGAGAAGGTAGGAAGTATTAGTTAGCAAGAATCATGGAATTGGCATTAATAAGCTGTTACAACTGTTGGAGGAAAAAGGGGAAGATCTCCTATTTTCAAGGAAGGTGGCAACGGTTACAAGGGTATTTTTTAGGGTATTTATAGATAGGTGATGTAACCTAACTGATTCTATATATCTCTCTCTCTCTAATTACTACAAACCCTCAGTACTCCATAGCAAACACTCTCTCTATCTCCTTTAATTCTTTACAAAGCTACTGTGTAAACTGTATTCAAACGTCCATATTGACGGCGACATCTTCATAGTGGATTGGTGATCAAGAGTATCACCCGCGGTTTTTCCCATCACTTGGGTTTTCCGTGTCAACAATTGTTTGCGTTCTTAATTTTTTATTTATATTCTCATTATTCGTTATTTATTTCGCATTTAATTTTGTATATTGTTCTTGTTGTTGGCTCCCCAATACCTTTTGCGTACTTGGTACAAAATCGGCATAAACACCCACCTTGTTATATCTCTTTCGACCATTTTAGTTTCACTCTCTCACTTTTGGACTTCTTTTAGTTCTCCCCCAAAATGAAGTGAGTTAACAAGAAAGAAACAGAGGGAGTAATTAAAAACATGTAAACTAACAGTGATACTGAACAACAATAAATTAGCGAATTCACTAAAGGATATGGGACAAAGTAGCCCAATATCAAATATTATTTCTTCCCGAAAGGTATATATATATATATATATATATATATACAGGAGCCCATATCAATTATCACCCCAATCAAAGCTGTGAAAAATGTACGAAGAATTTAATTACTCCTTAATCTTTGAAGTTAGGGCGATTTCAAAAAAAGGTAATTTGAATATGATTACTGGTTTCATGTGTTTTTCAAATGCAATGGTTCTTCATTCTCATCGAATTTCCGATTATTTGTTGCTTAATTCATTTTGTTTTTTTCCGTTCCCGAATTTCAAAGTAGGTTCGTCACTCATTTACGTAGATGCAAATATTATAATTATATATTTAATTGAAGTATCTGTTATTGCGATTTATAAGAAGAATTATCAGTTGAAACTTCAACAAAACCCTAGGTATTTTACTGATGTAGTTTGTTATGAACGATAGTTTTAGATTTCCGGAGCTTTAGTAGCTTAGGGTTTATCTCTGTTTGGTGAAATTAGGGTTTTGAACTATTATTCATCTAAAATTTAGCTTCATAAATGCTCTTTCAGTCAATATTTAAGAGAATTTCTCGGATTGTTGTCAAAATTTTGATCGACTCGATTTGTAGATGACTGAAGGGTTTGATTGAAGTTGGGCATGACTGTGCTCTTGTTCTGCCTTCTTGCTATGATTACTGTGAGTGGTTTTAAGGGTTTTGGTATTTGGTGTTGTATATTGTATTTGTATGTGTTTTTTTTTCCCCTTATATTAGGTGATTACTCCATAATTACATGCCTTCTTATTGTGTTCTAATGTTTTTGGTTAATCAATCTAGACTTGGAAGAATCTTGTCCATTGAGGATGAACGTTCTTCTTGCTCCCTTACCTGAGAAATTACATGGTAAAGGTGAGCAAGTCTTATCTATAACATGGCCCGTCTGGCCGTCTTTGCATTTTGTTGTAATTCAAGTATCTGTATATCTAGTCAAAGAAAATGAATTGGACATTATGGAGGCTACGACGTTGTGGTGCTTCCTCCTTTGAGAAATCACACGGTAAAGATGGGCTAATTTTCATTGGTGCTTGGGAGGAGGAGCTATTTGATTTCAAGAATTTTCTTTGTTTTATGTTATCATTTAAACATGCCAGGAAACAACTAGATTATATTCTCACCTACTCCCTCCCCTCGAACCAAACATATTATTAGATTTCTCTTTCTTGATTTCTTTGCTCATTTGTGCTTTCTTATTTCCTTTTTCTTCCCTATAGTGAACCAAACACCTCGTAATTGAAAAACGTTGATATATGTGGGAACTCGGGGGAGAAGAGGTAGTCAAGACAAGAGGTGGGCTACATGATGTGGGGGTGGGATATTTACACCAAAGTAGGTAATAAGAATTAATATAGGGATATCACAATAAGGAACATTGGAAGATAATATTGAGATAGATGGAATAATATTCTGTATATTACTTCCTACTTTCTTTATTAGTGATAACCAGGTAGCTTCATCTCGTGTCATTAGACTATCCGCACCATGACAGCCCAACCCCGTGATTGCCATTGTGAAGTTGGACTCGTTATTTGTTAGAAGTTTTTTTCGCCTTGTTATTGAGTTCATGTGCAAGTACCGTATGATCTCGCTTTTGCTATAGGCTTATAGCTGTCTCATCAGTTATGCCTTTGAGCTCCTAGTCCAATTTCATTTGTTGTGCCTCTATATGCCCTGTAATTAATCTTTTGGGTGCATTCAGCTTTACGTGTTTGGTTTTATTGGATATAATGCAAATGGAAGTTGTGGCATATGCTAGTTGGGTCAAGTTGTAACTCGGAGTTCGATCTATGAAACTTGTCGATTACAAAGTCTATTTCACTTCGTTTTAGATGTGTTGTAAAAGTTGCTTATTATACGCCCCCAAATTTGATCTCTCTAAAATCACGGAGCTTTTATGGTTTGTTTTTCTCGGTTTAATTTGACGATTTCTCTCCTAAAACCACTTTTCGGTTACAATTTGGTCTTTTGGCTTTAAAACATGACTTTTGTTGTCCACAAAAGCACACGAAAAAAATCTTTTTCCTCTCTTCCATACTGATTTTTCCTCCATAGTTTTGAGCATTATTATGAGCTCCTAATTTTCCTTGTTTGAGTGCACATTAAGGGAAATAGTTGTCTGAAATCTTTGGGGGCAACGCCACATCCGATTGCACCATCGGGACGAAATTTGTTCGAAGACCGTGTTCTTAACACCTCACAGCTTCGTTAATACATTAAACAATTTAGCCCACATTGTTAACTATCTACTGTTCTTGCAGAGCTTTTTATCCAACAAGATCATATCATGGATTCATCCTTGTTCAAAACTCTTCCTGATCTCTCTAAACTAGAAGCGCTGGATGGTACAAACTACAAGCGGTGGGCTCAAAAGCTCCGGATCTTCTTCGAATAACTCGAGGTTGATTATGTCCTCACAACGTGCCCTCAACGTCCAGCCACGAGATGTTGCTACTGTTGTGGCTACACGTTACGATCTACATGGTCGATTGCAAAATATGAAAAACACGACAAATTCGTTAGAGGTCATCTTCTTAGTCATATGAACAATGCCTTATTTGATCTTTTTTTTAAATATAAGTCAGCAAAATCAGTTTGGGAGACCTTGGAGAAGAGATACGGGATTGATGATGCCAGGAATAAGAAGTATGCCATTGGAAAGTGGTTACAGTTCAAGATCATTGATGATAAGTCAATCATGGATCAAGTCCATGAGTATGAGAATCTAGTCGCTGACATCCGCGAGCTGAGGGTATGAAGATGTGCGAGGTGTTGCAAGCCAATGTCCTAATCGAGAAGCTCCCTGATTCATGGTCCAACTACCGCAACCATCTCAAACATAAGAAGAGAGATATGTCACTAAAGGAATTAGCCAGCCACTTGAAAATTGAAGAAGCCAACAGACTCAAGGATAAGGACTCTTCTCCATATGAACTTTCCGTTAAAGCTAACCTCATGGAATCTTCTTTTCCTAAGAATGACAGGTTCAAGAAATCTGCTTCAAACTTCAAGAAGAACAATCAAAATACCTTTCAGAAATTAGGAGTCCAGAATAAGAAAAGTGGAAATTTCAAGAACAACAACGGAAAAGGGTGCACATGTAGTGGTTGCTATTTGTGTAGAAAGCATGGTCATAAGGCATATCAATGCTACAACCGTCAAGATGCTACAAAAAATGAACAGAAGCAAGACCATAACAGATCTCAAGCTCACCTAACTGAGGATCAGAATGAGATTATTTCTGCAGTAGTTGAATCGGACCTAGTTTGTAATAAAGCAGAGTGGATCATTGACACAGGAGCTACCTAACATTTTTGTGCAAACAAGGAGCTGTTTGAGAACTTTGAGGAAGCTGCAAATGGTGAACATGTCTTCATGGGAATCTCCAGCAGTGCTGAAGTCTCCGGTAAAGGAAAGATCTCTCTCAAGTTAAATTCGGGGATAACTTTAGCATTGCATAATGTGCTTTATGTGCCTTCCCTTTGTAGAAATCTGATTTCTGGTGCACTTCTTAACAAAGCTGGAATTACATTAGTGTTTGAAGCCGACAAACTTGTATTGACCCGTAATGGGGAATATGTGGGGAGAGGGTACATGTCATGGGGCTTATTTGTATTAGAGACTATTTGTGTTGTTGAGTCCATTAATAATAAAACTTCTACTTCTGCTTACTTGTTTGAGTTTGTTGATCTTTGGCATGATAGATTGGGACATGTAACCTATGGTTCTTTGAGACGTTTGCAAAACTTCTCTTAATTCCTAATTAAGTTGCAAATAGCTAAAACAAATGTGAAAATATGTTAGTCTAAACAAACCCGAAAACCTTTCAAGAATGTTACTAATAGAAATTGAATTAGATTTATCCGATTCGGATATTATTGATTAATTTGGACGTATATGCATAAATCTTTCTCATTATTATAGTTACTCTTCAAGAAAAAAAAATGTATCGAATAAAGTATATACTTCGACTTTCTAGATATATGAAAGTGTATCTTTTGAAACCAAAGACGAGATAGAATAAATTTTTTCAATAGTTTTCAATTGGATCGTAAGATTAAGAAACGTCTGATAGAGGCGGTGAGTAAGGGGCCACATTTTCTCTATCTCGTATTTCAAACAGATTTTCTCTATCTAGTATGTGTTGGCTGCGCTCACCATTGTATACTTTATATTTAATTATAATACACTTAATTAGAGGTTGAACCTTGTAGATTCGGAGAATTTTGGTTCGATTTTGATCTTTGTTGTACCTTCATTTCTTTGTTCCTTTTCCCTTCTCTTGCAACACTGCAATACTGCAGAAGTTGCCTGACTGGTTTGTTTCTATTTGATGGAAGTATTATACATGGTCATTGATGAGCATTGGCTTATAATATCTCATGTTTTTTAAGGTTTTGACTCCCTATCTTTTTAGCCGTGCAAGTTTTTGTCTTCCCTTTTTTCTGGTACAATTTCTCCTTTTATGTAGAGTGTAGACGCATCAAATAATCGTGTATGCTGATCAAACTGACTTTGTTAATTTGCTGAAAGAATTAAATTATATACCATCTTCTTTTTTGCAAGTTCAGCTTCGTCTTTCTATGTATGGATGAGTACGCTATGCTTGTTGATGCTTTATGATGTTTATATGGCTTGTAACAGCGTAAATCGTTTCGCCGCCACTCTTATAAAAGGCCTGTTGTCTTTTATGCTAAATCAGAAAGAGGCTGGAAAGCTGAGAGGTCAGTTTCACTCTTTATGAACCCATAATATATACCCATTAAAAAGCCACAAACCTTGCTACTATTCTTAAGAACAGTCCATTGACGATTTTGCCCCTTCAAATCCCTGAAATTGCCTACTTGCCCTTCCCTCTTTCTTCCACGTTTTCCTCCCTTCTTATGCTCCTCTGTCCAGCTTTTCCTCTTTATTTTTTGCTCTCTACTGTTTTTTTGACTCTCTCTCTCTCTCTCTTCTTTTTTGCCATTACCGGCACCGAGAAACACAACACCAAAATTCGAAGTCTTACCAAGTTCTCTCTACAGCTTCAAGTGCTGAGTGTTGGAAACCCTGAAAACCTTCATTCTCGCAAATTTGAGCAACAACAATCCTCGTAATCGCTCGCACAAAATCCTCATTTCCTGCTGATTTTCTATTATGTTTACCTCCATCGCTCATTTCAACAGAAGCTCACTCATATCATCATTCACTAGCCTCGAATTCAAATCTTCATGTGAAAGAATTCAAAATTACCGTCGCTGAAGCATTTCTTGCGAGAATTCTAGGGTTTTGTGACTGCAGAGTTGAAATCGACGGAATTTGGTGTTGTTGAGAAGTAACGAGAAAGATGAGAGCATGTGATTTGGAGCGAAAATGGCGATTTAAAGCCCTAATTGAACCCCCAAGATCGAGCAGAGAACAAAAGAAAAAGGAATTATAATGGCGAATATTTTGGTGTTGTGTTTTTCTATTTTTTGAGCTTCATTTATAGGCTTGGAAGGAAACAATTAAAGCTCCGATGATCCGCCGGTCCAACCCGGTTTTGGCCCGCCCGAGTTACAGAAATCGACGGATAGGCGCATCACATTCTTCACCTCACTGACCGCATCATTTACTGGTATTTTTTTACTTCCTGCCGTTTATTTTTTTGGGTTTACTGTTGAATTTTGGTTCGTGTTAGGGTTTTGATTCATTGTGGTGTTAGTGATTGGGAAATAGTTTGATTGAAATATTATGTGGGTCTTCTCATTTGTGTTGGATGCTTGTTTGTTTGGTGTTTAGGGTTTTTATATCTTGTTCGTATTTTCAATTTCAGTTTGTTAATACAGTGATTATTGTTGTTGTTGTGGTAAAGGAGATGCTTTGAGTGAAATCAATAGTGTTTTTAATTGACTAATTGAGTATATGCAAACATATTAATTATTACATAGTTCATAGTTGATGATGATTGAGTGTGATTATGAATTATTATGATGATGATGTTAGGGGCAGGATTAACTCTTTCTTTGAAAACTTTGCCTCAAACATCAATCCACCCTCTACTTTCTCTTTCCTCTCACCAACATCTCTGCTTCTCAGGTTTTAATTTCTCTCTTCAATTTAACGTTTGAATTGTTAATTTTTTAATGTGGGTACTTTAATTAAGTTCTTGATTGAAATGGGTGCCAGTTAAAATTAAGTAACTTTAACTGTTTATGCAGAAAAAAGGAGAAATCTTAAATTGCAAGTGAGAAATTGTGTTCTTAACATTGAGCAATAGTTAAATATGTCTTTGGAGGGAAAGAAAGATGATATATGTGAAGTGAATAGGAATTTGTATCCTCATATAGAGCCTTATAGATGTGGATTCTTGAAGGTTTCTGATGCTCATACCATTTACTGGGAGCAATCTCTCCTCATCACTGAAAAGCAAGAAGAGCGGTAGCTTTGACGACATAGAACCATTACTGCTGCAGATTTACGGGAGTCTCCAGGTTCAGATTTAAGAACTCTTCTTCTTATAATTAATATGAACCTGGATTCTTCTTTCATTTTAACCTAATTTTGTTTTTTCAGAGAGGACCAAGGTTCAATAAAATTACAGGATACAACAGCTCTATTGAGAGATCGAAAGGTTAACTCTTCGAATATTTCTACTTCATTTTCGTCTTCACCTTCTCTTCTTCTACCTTCACTGTTACAGGTTATCTTTCTCTCTCCTCCCTCACCCCCATTATATAAATTCCTAATCAATTGAAAGTATGTAAAGTTAACTCTATGTTGTACCTTTAAAAAAACATAGCTTGAGTTTTTCTAGGTATGCCATTGCAGAAAATTAAAGAAATTAGGAGCATCTTATGACATACAACACAGGGGATATATATTATCTAGGTCTTTTCACTACATATCTGATTTTAGTTTCAGCTATAAGGGAGTTGCTTTGGTGCACCCACTTTCCAGGAAGATAATTACAACTCCTGGTCTTCTGAGAAATATATTCCAGGATTTGTTCAAATTACAATCATATATTGTTCAATATGGAAAATTTACTCTCCTGGACATCCCTTCAACCACTTTTGTTATCACTCTTGCCATGATTTTCAGGTATTGGCGATTCCGTATATTGTTCAATATGGAAAATTTACTCTCCTGGAAAATTTACTCTCCTGAACAATTCCCTGCATTTTATTGTTAAATAAAATAAAATTTAGTTTTTGGGGGTTCAGTGATGGCCACGAAACTGTCTTGCTGTTAACTAGGTTGATTTTGGGAATTGTTATTAATTGTTATGGTTTTACGATGAGGTCTGGTGCTTAATTTTGATTGAATAACAAATTAGTAGTAGTAGTAGATGGTATGTTAGTTGGTACTATGGTAGTGCCAATAATGCTTGCGTGCTACTAACATTAGTTCGTGAATGACTGGATGAAAGTGTAAGTGGTGTTGTGTCATGTGTGATTTGATGAATTGCGATATTTTTTAGTGCTTACAATGCTTTTAACGTTGCCCTCGGGGAGGTTGTGTCGGTCGCTTAGCATGAACCCGCGAAGACGTGCACAATATCGTGGAAGTGATACCGGTAGTTGGGTACGTGTTTATGATACGTGCCATGCAGCACCGTGCACGAGTGTACCGCAAAGCATATTCGATTTCTTGTGCACCAGCTACGATGCACGAATCCACGCCGCAAATCAGGTGGTGTCGAGGCACGAAAGAGTTTGAGTGTGTGAAGCACGTGAACGCGTCTCGGCAGAACCTTCCCGTGTAAAGGGCGATGCAAAGCATCTCCGTGTGCTACTTGTGATGCTGAAATCCACTCGCCTAACCCATTGACTCGCCGTCATCAACGGGCCCCAATTATGCCCGTTGCGGGTGTGTTTACGGTCCCCAAGGTGGGAGGATGCATGAGGACAGGTTCCCGACCCTGCGCGAGGGAGATAATCACACCACCGATCATGAAGAGGATGAAGATGAAGGCGCTTCATGGTTGCTACTTAACCCGGCTTAAGAACAAGAACAACCAAAGTAGAAATGGGTTTTTGACTGGAGGAGGAGAGGTTGATGAGTACCTGGACCTCTTAGAGTACAATTTAGGTGCAGATAATCAGTTATGTGAGTAGTATAACCAGCAGCAAGAATTCAAGGTTCCTGAGAAGAATTGTGGAGGTGACAGTGTTGTACCAGTTCAGTGTAGGGGAGCAAAAGATCACCAAATACAATATCAAAACTTCTTGTTTTGGATGGAGTGTGATACCAAATCTGGTTACACTTACAACACATCAATTAGTCAAAGTGTAAGTCATTTATTCTCTTCTTAAATAGAAGCTTACGTTACTTTTTTCCAATATTTATGTATTCTTTTGTTTTATGTCAACCTTAAAGGTTATCTATAAAATATAAATTACAGGAATAAAAATGAATTAGCGTTGACCGTCATGAATTACACAAAAGGGAAATTATGAGAAACAAGTGATCTAAAAGGGACTCAAATAGACCATCAACAGAACATTTACTGTACCTCATTTTCTTTTCCTTCATTCATGGCTAAAATAAGTTTTATGTTTGATCCTTGTAGTTCTACTTTTTCCTAGGAAATACTCGAATTTGCTTCGAATAATTAATCTTGCATGTTGAAGTTCTAGCTGTTCGATCTTGCACAATCTTAAACTTATTAGCCATTCCTATGATTCATGAACAATTCTTATAACGAAGTTTAAGTTATACAGTACTTTTCTATTTTTAATCATCTAAATTAAGGATTATTTGCAGCTGAAAGACATAAAAGTGATAGATCTAACAAAAGATTTCCCTTGGTAGAAAGAGTTTGGCAAATTTTGGTTACCCCATATGGATGTTTAAATATGATTCTATTTCTGAATTTAGCCAGACTCTTGCTTAAGAGTTGCTGTATTTCTTACATGAGATCGTACAATACTGTTTCTCAGTACTCAGAAAAATGACCTAGATTTTATATTTCTTATCAACAGGTTTCAGTTTATGGTATTGCCAATAATGCTTGCATACTGCTAACATTAGTTCGTGAACGGCAATGTTTTGATGAATTGCAATGTTTTTTTTCCCTTAATGGTTTTGAAATTCTTGGTGTTTTGTCGGGTGAGTTTTAGAGGTGGATGTTGTGTCGTAAGTTGTAGAAAAGTTTGTTAGATTTGTTGCTTTCTTTCATTGAGTGTCTATGGTTTCATGAATCGGTTTAGGTCTTAGGGTGTCCTATTGACTTTAAACTGTTTGTTTGTAGTCTGTGATCCTACGTACCCAAATGGAAAAAAAAGAGTTGAAAAGTGGATATTGGTTAGTTTTTAGACTTGTGGACTTAGGTGAAAGTTAGAGTATGCTGCTATAAATTGTCCTTTTCCATGTTATTATCAGCTTGTTTAACAAAGATTAGATTGATATTTTGACATAATTCTATTTAAGAATGATGTGTTAGTTAAATTTGGTTGTTTTTTAAAGGCTGATGTTCATCTAGATGATAGAACTTACACTGATGATAGAACTTACACTAGAGCAGCTGTTCCAAGTGGTGCATCCACTGGTGAGTTCCTTTTGTCCAATATATCGACCTTAATTGACAGAATTGATTAATGTTACTGCATAATGAAATATCTATTATAGAGTTGTGCAGAGTTCAGTTGAAAGTGGCAGTAGCTCCATGCCAGCTTCCTTGTCGTCGGCGTCTGAGTTGTGCCAGTACCCTCTTGTCGCCGCTACTAAATTGACTATATGCTATTGGTCACTAAAAACTAAGCACCAATATTGTAAGAGTGAAATAAGGCATGATAGATTTTAGTTCATAGCACCAATATGGGCTCATGGAGAACTCCTAATAATTCGACATTTTGTTTGCATCTTATTTCCTAAAGTTGTCACAAATGTCCTAAGTACTTAAACCTTTATTTTTTTTTCATCTCATAATGATTTTCTAAGAACTTGCTCATTGAGGATTTAGATGCAAATCTTGTGGATTTTGACGGATTAAAAATGCATTGGGCTCAGCCTTACTATCTTTCACTCATCTACTTGTAAGAAGAGAAAAAACTTATAATCATGTGGGAATTACAGGTAATGGATGCAAAACCACTCTTGAAGGAAGCCCTTCAAGCTGAAGTTAGGTTATCAGTTGACCCGAACATCCCACTTATAGGGTTCATTGGTAGACTTGATGAGCAGAAAGGTTCTGATATACTTGCAGAGTTGCAGCAGCAATTCCATAATTTATTGGAGAGAATGTCCAGATAGTTGTCCTGGTAACTATGCTTTTCAGTAGTATTTTTCTCTGATACTTGTAATGGATTGTTGTTCAAGGAAAACAAGTTGATATTCTTGATGTATCTTCTTCTCCTCAGGGAACTGGTAAAAAAAGCTATGGAAAAGCAGATCGAAGAACTTGAGATCAAATATCCTGACAAAGCCAGAGGAGTGGCGGAGTTTAATGTTCCCGTGGCCCATTTGATGATTGCTGGAGCTTATTACATATTAATTCCGAGCAGATTCTAGCCATGCAGTCTTGTTCAGTTGCATGCCATGAACTATGGAACTGTATTGCCTTAAATCCTTTCTAAATAAACTTCTCATATTGACTGATTTTTATGTTTCTAATCATCCCCTTTTTAAAATGTTTGTTTGGCAGGTGCCAATTGTTGCTTCAACTGGTGGATTAGTTGATACCGTTAAGGAAGGTTTTACTGGATTCAGATGGGAGCATTTAGTGTTGAAGTAAGTTGTTCATACAAGCATGTTTTGGGAGTCCGGGGACTATCTTATTGGTACACCTAATCTAATGATCTTATAGGCTAGCTTGGATAACCTGTTTCATTGGTGGTAATTTATAGGGAGAATCCTATGATAATGTTTATGGCAATGCATTTGCACCCCCCCATAATGTCCCTTTTTCATATGTAGATGATTATGAAGGAAAACACAAGTATGTGGATGAAGTTCCATTACCAATAACCTTGAAATGTGAAATGCTGAACTATAATTTACATATTGAACTTATTACCAATACCATTACCACCACTTGATATTGTCTACCAAACAAACTATGAGAGTATCGAACACAATGATTGTCGATTATTTTTAAAAATTACATGCCTGATAAGTTTTGTGTCGCTGCCGCCTATCTGTTAACTTTAGTCATAAACCTATGGAACCTCTGCCATGAAGGAGATGATACAAAACTGCATGGCTCAGGATTACTCAAGGTGAAAAGGTAATTATTTGTTTACCTTTTCATCTTGAGTGATTCCGTGTAACTTAGTCATATTGCGATATTTATTAAACACTTCTTTATTTCTTCGAATGAATGGCGTGACTGAGTAGAGGAATTCATGTTTCCCACAAAGATATGTAAATTATATTCTTAATTAGACTTTACATATAATAGCATTAACTCTAAGGGGCACAATGTTAACATGAAGATCTATTATACTCGATCCATAGACGTTATTAGACTTTACATATAATAGCATTAACTCTAAGGGGCACATTATTGTTATCATGTAGCAATATTTTTAATTACTAACACCAAAATGGGGGAAGAAAGAGAGAGGAAGGCTTAATAAAAACATTTTTAAGCCCTAGAAGAAGAGTGAGACAGAGATAGAAAGAGGGACCAAGAGGGGATAGGGAACGAAATGTGAAGAGAAAAGAGTGAAGATGAGAGATAGAGACACAGAGAGACAGAGAGATAGGATGATGGATCGGAGTGAGGAGGGAGGAAGAGAGGCGTGAAAACAACTTATGATAATTTTATAGTTTTAACAAAAATCATATCAAGCCCTGAAAAGTGTAGTGCAAACATACAACTTCTAGGTTATCAATATACTCTTGGGCCATATTTCTATTAGAACTTTGGTATGAGATTGTGTTAGTTATGGCAATGTTCCGCAACCTTAGCATGGTCAAGTATTTGAGCAACTCAAAGTCGAACTCCACTATGTCCATAAAAGTTCCCTATACTTGTTTTTGGATGCGACAACAGAATTTTCATGTTACTTAAAATGGAAATTTTACACCATCCAAACTATGTGATGTGAACCCCCTACTCAATCCTTTTTCTCACACACTTTGTCCCTATATTTCATACGAAGTGGGCCTCCCATAAACTTTCCCTTTGAATCAATCTTTTACTTCTTTACAGTATCTACCAAGAAAAGAAAATAATGTTTTCTAATTAGTCATATCTGTGCTCAATATCATAGAAAATCTGCCGATAGTTCTTAGGGGTGAGAATAAGTAAAGATCAGCTATTTTGAGGAATATACCTAAGGGAATATATTTTAGTTTGATAAAAATGTGGATGGTAAACAACGATTAACTTTTAGCTAGATATAAAATGTATTGTCTTACATTATTGCACCTTTTTTTTGTTCATTTGGATTCTACCTGATTGAAAGAATACACATACGTGAGAAGCTAACTTGACAATGGTTCAACACTCCAACTTACATATTGGGGATACAAATCTACTTTTCAGAATATTTAGGAATCTATTTGGATGCTAATGGATCTGACTTCACTGCCTTATACTGTTCTAGCATGGGAAGACACCTTTGAGCATGAGCTTAAGCTATGGAAAAGACTCCAACTCGTATGATCTTACAAAGCTGAAGATAGTACCTGCCAACGGGGTAAGTTGTATTTCATGTTGATTAATAATACATTTCCTTAATTAACCTTTGTTGTTTGCTTTTGTTTTGTTGTTGCTATTTAACTGCATATTCATGATCCCGAATGTTGATTCGGTTCCGGCCTATGTCAATGGTGTTATCCGAAGAATGTATTCGGGAAGAAACTTAACTCAATAGAGAACCTTTTTTTTCCTCTAGAGTGCCGTGAGTTATTGGTTGACTCAAACAATTGCCTTCAATTAACTTTCGAATAGTGACCGTGCACGTGTGGAATCGACCAAAATTGATTGTGTTTACTTAGATTAGTTTCGGCATGATAGGTGAATTCAAATTACCAACCGAAGCAAACCGAGCTTCTCATCTTACCAATAATGAGTTTGGGTGGATATTCATCCAATTTCTTCCAAATTTTGGATCATAAGGTTCCAAGTTCTTTTCTATTAACCATTACTGACCTTACAGGTGTGCTCTTAACTTAAAATGTTTGAGGAAAATTTTAGAGGACATCACTTTTAAAATTCTAAATAAATGTGGCTCCAAGATAGATTTTTGGAAAACATATTTAGCAAGTAATTATTTAATGCAAAACAATCTCAAGTGTGTCTCGGCGGTTCCTTTAATATCAAATTGGAACCTTCCATCTAACTTTTAAAGTCTACAAATCTGCTCTCTCTGTTGTGTGCAAATAATGCAATGACTAATGTCGCATACTTTGATAGTTTCTACTGTAATATCCGTAGTAGTAACGGATTTGGATGTCATGCTCTCGCTAGATCGCTCTCGTGTCTACCCGATAGTTGCTTCAATGTGATATGGAGATAAGCTATCCTTTAATAAATAATTTAGCGATTTAAGATGTCGTTGGAGCTTTGGCTATTGGATTTTATGTCTTTATATTCAGATATATGGAAATTACAATGCTTTGGATTGGTCTTTTTTTTTTCTTTACGAAACTAGGCGCGGTGGGCTACCGCCTCTTGGGCTCTAGATGCTACTCACTTTAAAGTTCAGGCAGTCTTTATTGGTGTATATATGCAACTTAGATTTTCTGAAGAACATAACATTAGGCAGCCTTAATGTTGGTGACCTCGGGTTTCTAGCTTGCTATAGTGTATAGCATGGGTTCAAATATATTTTTGACATTTGACTTTCTATCCAAATACATTTTCTTGGTTGTTGGAAGGGTGGTTCAAATACTGATTTGATAATTTAGAGGCATGAGTTTGTGCACGATTCCGATAAGAGGAGCGGGAACCAACCTTATTATGCTCAATATTTGCTTTTTCTATGTTTTGGACAATATTTGTGTTTATATGATCATGTTCAGTAAGGTTTTCTTTAAAGATACTATCTTATCTCATGAAGCAATATGCCGTGCATTTCTCTTTGAAATATTTTCTTTGATGGGATTAGTGAAAGGAATGAATTATTATAGCAACCTTTGTGCGTCACATATTGTCAAATTTCTCTCTCCACTGCATACTCCTCATTTCCTTGTCTCTCGCCTTCATTTTATCAATATGCTCAATTGAATTTGTGAGTGAGCCAGCGAGGAGAGAGAGAACAAACGCAATCTGTTTTCATTTTCTTAGCAATGGAATCTACAATGATGCTTTTTGAGGAAAGTAGTGTTTTCGAGGATCGCACATTCACACTACTTGGTGGAACGAGGATGGAGGTTTCGGCGACGACGAAAGCTACAAGGATAATAAAACTAATATTAATGCGGTATTTGGTATTGTAGGTAATATTTTTGTACTTATTTCTTAATTCGATTTATATTTTTCCTTGCTATTTGATAGGATTGATGTTGAATCAATTGGTCTACAAAAAAGGGAAGTTGAAGCTCCCCCCTCTCTCTTTCTCTCTCCTCTTGTTTCATCTTCTTCCTCTATATCTCTTTTATAGTGAAGAGAGATAAACTTAGGTTTAACATATTATGATAATCTATTACAATGAAAGTGAGAAATAAACAATTCACAACCTTGATATATGAATATATGATCTTCTATTGGAAACTATATAGATTGGTCTGATTTCTTTCCTTTTCAAGCCTGGAATTTGCATGTAGCTTAGTATGATATTCAGTAGAAAAAAGGATAGTGTATACTTTGAATCAAAAGTTAAAAAAAAGTGCTTACTTTCAACAATTCAATTCCTGAATGTACACATACTTTGGTGGAGGAAAACCGAAACAACTCATTCATGCTAATATAGGTTTCCACCTCAAAAACAGATTTTAGTTTCAGATTATAATTCACATACATCTTGAGAGACAGCAACAAGAATCTCTTCTCTTTCTCACAGCTTACTATTAACGGAGTTTCCACCTGGGATCACTGTATAGGTTTGAATTGACACTTCTAGGTTATTAGATTAGTTTTGATAAACGAAGTCTTAGGAATTCTTGAACAGTGAAGATGAATACAATGAGGTATATTAGATACATTAAACCAGCGAAGCCAGTCTCGGCTTACATCGTGTTTTTCACTACCTTTTCACAGTTTTCTTTATTTACAGGGAATGTGCTAGCCTGTTGGTAAGTTTTCATATGGCAGCGCCGGAAAGTAAGCTGAGGGCACTTTTTGGCTTAGTTTCTATTAGAATCATAATGAAATGTGACTAATATTAAATTGTATACAGAAAGAAGAATTTCAACATACAGCCTATACAACAAATGCTTATGTGGCATTGGGACAGCAGGTCTTGCAAGGTTAGTTTTCCACCTGCCACCAATCAGTTTATTTGTATGCCCTTTACATTTTTCTTTTATGATGAGAAGTTGCTATATATCGAGCCTGCGTTGTCTGTACTTCCTAACCTATGCATTTATATCATATGGAAGTTTAGTATGAGTTCAGGGTATATCAGAGACAGATTATTTTCCATTGTAGCCTGTAGGGTTAAGATTATTTTATGCTTTCACTTATAGATGTGTTAATTTCCTTGACTTACTTTTGCTATTTGCCTTCCATATTTGGTTACCCCTCCATGGGAAGCTTGGTAATGTGCTGATGCATTCTATTACTGTTGTAAGTTGATATATGACTTATTATCTTGCTATACTAACGTCTAACATTGTAAATCATCTTTGGTTGTAGAGTGGGTGGAAATATGGTTTTCCAAGGAGACACTGAAGAAACATAGAGATAGAGATAGAGATAGAGATAGACAGCCGCGATAAGCGGCAACTCTTCTTTAATCTCTAAAGAAGGTTTTGAATTCTTGATTTGTAATATCTATACCTTATTATATTAAATGTATACTAACGTAGTAGTTATTGTTAGTTCAGACTCATGGAAAGACAATAAGAAGTAGAAGGTGAAGGAAAAAAACAATCATCGACAAAACAGAGCTGTAACATATCTATGATGGTATATGTGTATCTATGTTAGTCTTAGTAACATACCTGTCCTCACACAACATTCAAAGGTAGAATGATGACTTTATCTATTTCTTTCTCTATTGTGTTAGGCATACTGTACGACTGAAGGTGACCCAATTACTCACATAGGTATGTCTCTTGGAGATTTGGGTGCATGACGCTATAGTAGCTAGGTTGCCTCGAGGATGTGATCGATTTTCTCCACCATTTGCACAACCTCCCCTTTGAGACTCTATGTTTCGAAAAGATATTCTCCATGGGAAAACACAATTGTAGCTTAGTTTTCAGTAATGGAATGGGAAAACATTTGCATCAACAGTTAATGAGTCAAGGAATAATGTAATGGAATGGGGGAGGATGGATGGGAGGAAGGTGAAGAATAGGGAGGAAAATGTGTTTTCTCTTCCTTTGAGAATGAAAATGTTTTCCACCCTCCACCATATGTTAAAACTATTTTCGACCAATTGGAAAACTGTTTTCACACATGCCACAAACCAAGTAAAGGAAAATGGGGAAACTACTTTTCTAGGAAAAGGTTTTACACCTAACCAAACACACTCTAAAAGAAAACAAGGTAAAAAATAGAAAAGGAAAGTGGATGCTAGAAGCTGGTAGTGACATACATTAGATATAATACATTGTAGTATCGTGAAGCGAGGTAACATTCTCCTGTTCAGTTGAGGAAAGGTGTTCTCCTCTAATAAATGGTGCGTTTAATCTTCTTAAGAAAGGAAAGATGTTCTCCTCTAATAAATGGTGCGTTTAATCTTCTTAAGCATTGAATAAATCATTTAGCTAATAATTATGATTAATTCTTGTGAGAACTGCAAAAGACAATATACATAAGGCAAATGAGCAGCTAAATAAAGTGGAATGGATAGGTTAGGAAAGTTGTGCCCTTTAATAGGCCTTGTACCAACTCATTTTGCTGAAACCACTTTATTTATTAATCATTATGAAATCTAGAGTTAAATTATTGTCGAAAAAGACTCGATAAGTATAATATCTAGCTGACCTGTTTGTTAATTGATGTTGTTTTCTGTTAGTATAGTGATGTGTTTTCTGAATAAAGTAAATTGAATGTCCATCTCCATGACTTTAGAACTTCTATTTCTTTGAATTTGCAACTTATATCTAATTTATGCTCTTGGAATCTATGCATTCCTCTTTTAAGGTATCCCTATCATTATGCTTTTAGCTTTTGAGGGATTTATAATAATCATCTACCTTTTCACCTGCCTTCGTCTAACCTGTGACCGATGTTTCCAAATCTAAGCATGTCTGTTTTTCGTATTGTAAGGCAACAACGGGAACCATGACATCATATTCGTCCACAATACATTTGTATAATAGGAATTTACATTTGTATAGTGGAGGAATTTACTAGCAAGCAAGGAAAAAATTGTGTGGCTTAATAAAGGTGGTCGTAATACATTTGTATAATAGGAAATATTAAAAAGTGACTGGAAATAAGTCTAAAATCTGGTCATACATGAAATCATTGCTATCTTAGTGCAACCACAATATGGTCTTAGAAGATGAGGAACAGCAACGAGAATTGAACTTGGTTTTAAATTTCCAAAAACAAGAATTTGCAGCCACAAATCTCATCATACATAAAACTAAATTACAACAAGATCTAATATTCGTCGTAAAAAATATTATATCAACTTATTGGAACTTATATTCTTGTTGGAACTTGCTCATTTTATTTTTCTTAGATAAGTTAAAACTATTTGAATAGAAAACTACCTCATCGTATGACTGGACAAATTACTATTTATGCTAAGTTTAATAGCAACTTGTCATTACCATTTGGAAGCTTAATTAACATGTAGTTGTATCTTATACAATGGGCAGCATTATATGTTAGAATGAATGATGATTGCGCTATGTTTTTGGGAGTGCACATGTCATTTGGAATATGTTATTAGAGATAAGATACAATATCTCATATAATCCTTTTCTAATGAGGGTGGCATAGATAATACACATTTACATTTTCTCTGTCATCGCATATATGATATATCTAACATCACAATAGTGTCTTCATTTACATATATCTGACTCTTGCATCATAGTATACTTCCTCCGTTCCATAATAAGTGAAACACTTACTATTTTAGAACGTTTCAAAATAAGTGAAACATACCTTAAATGGAAAAAAGAAAGTGACAAAATGACAAGAGTACCCATCACCAACTTGTGTGTTTTGCTTTTCTCTCTCCTCCTTTTGATAATGAAAAGGGTATTTTATGACTTTTTGGCTTTTGAAAGTGATGTTTATTAAATCTTGTGCCCAATCCCTATGTTTCACTTATTATGGAACGGAGGAAGTATATATTATCATTACCATAAGACATGGAAAATTTAATATTGATACATCCTCTAAACTAGCCATTGTTCAATTGACAGAAAGATGAGGCAGCATTTTCAGCTATTCAGCACCTTTTTAGCACCTCTTATTTCTTGATTAAGGTAGGCCTAAAGACAACTCTTTTCTTGAACAATGTGTTGCAATGGATCTTCAAGAGAGTTGTACTTGAAGATGAACCTGATGAAGCTAACACAAAACTCAAACCTGTTGCTAAGCCCATGAAATATCACACTTATCAAAGTATTCAAGCTAATCCAAAGATGAAACATGTAGTTAAGCCTATAGATTATCACCCTGATGCAAATGAGCTTGCTGCACATCAGGCTGCCCATGTCCTTCCCGGTGGTGCTGCCGATGAGCCAAACAATTAAGGCACTGATCACCCACCCAAGGGGCCCTTTTGCTTGCTATTTTGCTCTACGACCTAATACTCCCTGTTAACAATGTGTCCCCTAAAGTTAAGCACTGCCTAATATAAACTAATCTCTTTTGCTGTTAGACGTGATTAAATGCTTGTAATAAATATAATAATGAGACAACATTTTAGAGAAGGCTCAAGACCTTAGGCATGTTTTGTAACCCACAAATTGTTCGCACGAACATATCATATGTGTAATATAATCTAATAGCCTTATTATCTTACCTACACGTTCATATACTTTGAAATGTCTTAAATTAATTTCACTGATATTTGCATAGAACTATTCATAATAATTTTCGCTTTCTTGGGGGGCCGTGCGCGATAGCGCGCGGACCAACAACTAGTATATATAAGTTGCCAAGTTGGAAAGAGGGAGTAAAATGTTGGTGCACCAAAATGGGTGAAATTCTTTCGTGGAAGTTAGTTTTTCATGTGTTACTTAGAAGGCCTTTGTGTTCCATTTTTCAGGTGTGGATGAAATCAAGTATGTGATTTCGTGTAGTCTTTTAGTTAGATGATACTAGAAGACCGGAAATCTTAGTCATTTGGCTTGGATCGGCATGTTTGTTGTAGTTGCATATTATTTAAGGCTTAAGCATAAGCTTCATAGACTGAACCTAACAGAAAAAACACAAAAAAATTGACAAAATTAAAGGGAGTACAATTCATAATTCGTGATTTGAGTTTTCATTTCAGGATAAAGAGGGGTATATTTTTTATTTATGTTCTTTGCACAGTTGATAATAACTTCTGTTACTGGGCCAAATTACACCAAACCATGCTGATTGCTGGTCAATCGGGTTGATAACAGACATACTAATAGAGGAACGAAGAGCAGAAGAGGTAGGTGGTAAGAGAATGAAATGGACACACGTAAACAATTTGAACCAGATATGATTGTTTGAATATGACTTCTCTTTTACAAAATCATTGGAGTACCAATTAACAAATACGACTACAGTTGTGAGTCTGTTGTGACTTGTGAGATTTGATCACAATTTCAAAGTTGTGTAATACAAAAATTTGCAAATATACCAAGCATTTTATATTATCTCATGTTTGATCATTTTAGATTTTTATTTTTTTTTCCTTTTGGTGGCAGCAATTAAAAAGTATTTTAACTTAACAAAGAGTGTGTTCTATTCAGCTTATTTTTGCTTATTTAAACTTATCTTAACGTAAATAAACTTATTTGAATTTATCGTACCTTATTAGTCATTTTCAGACCTTATCAAAACTTATTTTGTGAGAGTTTTAGATATTATTTTTGCTGAACATAACTTATTTGAACTTGTATGAACTTATTTGAATTTTTAGACCTTATTAGTCCTTATTAAAGCTTATCAGAATTCATTAGAACTTATTTTTTCTTACAAAAATTGAAAATAAGATGAACAAAACAGACCAAAAACAACAAGCAAACTTCCTCCAGTTGGTCGATAGTGCGCACGAGTGTAGGTAGAGGATGATGCGCACCATCCAAAACGCAGCAATACAAGGCATAAAACGTTGGTTCATTAAACCAAAAACGCACGGAAAGAACATCTGTTGATCTCTAATGAACACCGAAAAACATAAAACCCATTTTTTGAATTCATTACTTTCATTTTCCCACACAAATTTTGAGAGACTTTCTCTCTCTTCTCCCCAAATCCTCCACCATCTCTCTAACTTCTCTCTAACCTCTCTCATCAAACTCTTCAAATTCTTCATTTTTATGCACAATTTTCGTACATGAAGATGAACACAACAAGTTGCAAAGCGAAATCGACAACATAAGGTATTAGATCTATGCATTTGATAAGAAAATAGAACATTTTTTTACATTTTGCACTTTCATTTCTTATTTTTTTCCCCTATTTTCTAGTTAAAATCTTGATAGTGGTTTGTGAAAAAATGAAAACAACCTTGCAATTGATATCCGAATGAACAAAGGAGAGAGCCCAATGAACAAAGGAGATGAACGAGTTCAACATCTTGAAAAAAACCAGGTAATGTTCATTGTACTGTAAATATATGTTCGTTGTATTATTACAATGTATTCATTGAATTCGTGTTGGTCATATGTTTATTATATTTAGCCATATGTTTATTATGTGTTTGTTCAGATGTTAGATACAGTTGTTTATATGTTCATTGTGTGTTTGACACATATTAATTGCATTAATAACAAGAATTATGGCATATGTTCATTGTCCTATTAGCATATGTTCACTGAAACACATGTTGGTCACATGTTTATTGCATTTCAGTCATATGTTCATTGTGTGTTTGTAATATATTCAATAAAATGATATGAATTAATGATGAGTTGATTATCATATATTTATCTATAAATGTGTGATATTTGTTCAAATGTTCTTTGTATGATTATGTGATGTTTATTGTACTATTTACAAATACAAGGTGCACATTTTTAGACTGATGTTCATTGTATTACTAGCATGTTCATTTTAGTCACATGCTCGTTATATTTGGTCATATATTTATTGTGTATGGGAGCATGTTCATTGTATTATTAGAATGTGTTAATTGTATGTTTGAAAGCTTATGTTCATTGTATTATAAACTTGAATAATTTTGTTTGGCAATTTTGATTTTTTAAAATTCGAAAACATACTGAATTTTGAAATTAGTCGAAAATGTTCAATCCAAAATCGAAAGTGTTCATTCAACAGAAAGAATGTGTTTATTACACTAATTTTTTTTATAAATGTTCATTCCAAAATTCCAAATGTTCAATCAAAAATTAAAAATAATGTGTGTTTATTATCCAGTTTATTACTAGCATGTTCATTTTAATCACATGCTCGTTATATTTGGTCATATATTTATTGTGTGTGGGAGCATGTTCATTGTATTATTAGAATGTGTTAATTGTATGTTTGAAAGCTTATGTTCATTGTAATATAAACTTGAATAATTTTGTTTTAACTGCTGCTCTTTCCTTTCTTGTATCAGTTCGACTAGTTCAGACAACTAATGATACATTATGGTATCGAGATCTCACAAATCAAATCAATCGGAAATGGAAGGAAGCTCAGAAGCAAGAATATCTTCTTAATAAACTCAATAGTGTTTAATTAGCAATACATGTTCTTTTGTAAGCCCTCGGTGTTCATATGAGATATATTGTATTATTTTGGTTATATTTCTATATTTGGGTACATACTACATTTTGAATTAACCATCTTTTATAATTACTTATTTTTTTGATTATAGATAGTATGTTGTTCATTGCAAAATCATATTTGTACATTACAAAGAATAATAATGACAACATAAATATTTATCACAATTAACATATAAGTAATATGAAAGAACATTTTGAAGAACTTGGATGAACAAACTAACATTTGAATCAACAATATGCTAATGAAGTGAGAAATGAACAATAGTAAATTTGAAAAATATTTTGAAATTTGAATTTTGAAAATCAGCGGCAATTTTGAATTTTTAAAATTCGAAAACATACTGAATTTTGAAATTAGTCGAAAATGTTCAATCCAAAATTGCAATTGTTCATTCAACAGAAATAATGTGTTTATTACACTAATTTTTTTATAAATGTTCATTCCAAAATTCCAAATGTTCAATAAAAAATAGCGTGTGTTCATTATACTACAATGTTCATTGGAATAAACTGGATGTTTATTGGTTTACAACACATATGGGGTGAAAAAGTTGAGTAAAGAGAAATTGAGGTGGGTCCCACAAATGTTCATTCCAAAATTGCAAATGTTCAATAAAAAACTGCGTGTGTTCATTAGACTACAATGTTCATTAGAATAATCTTGATGTTTATTGGTTTACAACGCACATGGGGTGAAAAAGTTGAGGAGAGAGAAATTGAGGTGGGTCCCACAGATGTTCATTGGAAAACTGCAAATGTTCATTGGAGACCGTGCACACCTAGAGAAAGGTGCTTCCGTGTGCACCTTCGAATTTTCGAACTTCCTCTCATAAAATAGAAAGAAAAAAAAACACAGCAAAGACACTGACAATTCTTTCTCCACCCTTTTCTATTGGTTCGAGTCTCTCTATCAATCTTTTTCTATAATCATTCGTAAAGATGCTTTACCCTCCTATTGGAATCCATCCTAGTTTTTCTTTCCTTATTAAAAAAAACTGACAAAGTGACTATTGTCCATTGGGCTTGTTTCAAATACTTCATCCGTTCCAAATTAAATGCAACAGTTTCCATAAACGGCAATTTCAAATTAAATGCAACATTTTACTTCTTTCTATTCTTGGTAAAGTTTTTGAGTGGGAAATTACGAATATACCCTTACTAAAACTAATTAAGCCTTATTTAACTACACTAATTATTGTGGTCTCACTTTCTCTCTCCATACTAAGTTAGTCACATGCCTTTACTTTTGCTTAATCTCACCTTAAGAAATTTTGCCTAGGAGAATGTGTCATCCAAATTGTTACATTTAATTTGGAACGGAGGAAGTATTAAAAGTTTAACCATTGGGCTACTCTATCCATTTAGAAGGTCTATAAAATTAGATTCCTGCCCAAATCCGACCCCGCGTATTTTTTTTTTTGAGGTGATTTTTGACATTCCATATATATTGTTTTGATTTCGATTTCTTCTGTTTGGAGTTTGGACCTTCGCGATTGTGGCGATTTTGGTTTCCCGTTAATGACCAATTAAGGTAAGTGATCGTTGCTCAATTCTGTTTTTTCCCCGTCGAATTCGTCATTTACGTATGAATTTAATAGAATTATCTATCTTCATAGTATAATTTAACTTCTGAAAAGTGAAAACCCTAAATTTTACTGATGTTATGAATAATTTAAAAACTTTCGGAATTTTGGTTTACGGTTATATTTAGGGTTATGAAGTATTATTCATCCAGAAATCAGCTTGATAAATGCTCTTTCAATTACTTTTTTTAATTTATATATATTTTCTCTGATGATTTTCAATGATTTTTGTGAAAATTTTGACTTGTTATGTAGATGATGGAGGGGTCGATTGACGCTCATGACGATTGTGAGTTACTCTAACTTCCAAGGTTTCGGTTTTTGGTGTTGTAAACTTGCTTTTATAATTGCAATTTTTTTGCGTACCATAGGTACTTACTACTTAGTGAGTTAGTGACATGCCTTTTCATTTTGTGCTATTGTTGTTGGTTGATCAATGTAGCCTCGGAGGAGGATTCTCGGCCGTTGAGGATAAAACGTCGTGTTGCCCCTTTACCGGAGAAATTCCATGGTAAAGGTGACCAAGTCTTATCTTCAAAAGAACCTCGCCTTCTGCATTTTGTTTTATTAAATTTCATTCTAAGTCTTTGTGAATCTAACCTTTAGAGAATGAGCTTGGAGGACCATTGCGGAGGCTGCGACGTTGTGTTGTTTCCTCCTCCAAGAGATCACACGGTAAATTTGAGCTAGTGCTTTACATTTTGTGTTTCTTTTTTACTCCTTAATGACCCATTCTTTGTTCAATCTATCTAGCTTCGTCATGCAAGATGCAGGGCAGAGGCAGTGATGCTGTTTTCTCTAAGAAATCACATGGAAATGGTTAGCTAGTCTTTGAAGTATTATAGTTGTTTAATATACGATTTTGTTATTTCTTTTTTCAGAAATAATACAAAGTTTTGACGAAATATTCTGTTATAATCCAAATTGGCCATATTGTGATGACTGATGAGCTCTACCAATTACCAGATTTGTTTTTCATAAATTACAAAGCTAATGGATGGCGAAAAAGGGAAATATTTTGGATTCACTTAACCCAATTTTAATGCTGGCTGTGTTGTTACATTTCTGTGCTTCATTTGTACACCATAAATCCATACTAACGCTTGCCATTTTATTCATTTATACATCTAATTTTGTATACCAATCTAGTCAAAGAGGAGCAAGATGGCCAACCACAACCGAAAATGCAACATAATGACGTTTTCTTAGCTGAGAAACTATCTGGCACAGGTGAGCTAGTTTCCGTAGGTGCTTTACTCGGAGAAACATTATCTTTTTTTGAGGTCTTTCGGATATTCTTATGTTTTTGAAAGAAGTCTCGTGTTAATATATGCTTGATAATGGGAAACATCCTACTTGTTAACCAAAAGCAGGCATTTTACATGCTACTGAGAAATTACATGGAATAGCTGAGCTAGGCTTCTAATTGACTCAGGAAATGAACATGTTACTTGTTAAAAGTTGAAAATTTTTAATCTGGTTGGTTTGTTGTCGCCAGGCCCTTAGAGCATGAAGGAAAGAAAAGTCAATTTCATTAAGAGAATGGAGTAAATATTAGTGAGTCAAACCTGGATTTGAGTTATATATGTTGGTTAGGTTCATACGATGGATCGGTGAAATGTGAAGTGCAGCTTTACAAGTTTCTGCTTTCCCGCAAGTTGAATCTATTCTCATGGTGCTTATCTATGAAGCATGGAAACTTTGGCTATGGTTTCTCCAATTCCAAGAAACATTTCCATGTTAGAGGTTTTCCCGTTTCGTGAATGTATCTGTTTTGGGGACCCCTACCTTTCTCGTGCTACTCAGGTGCTTGTTATATGTTACAAGGTATTCGTAACCTCTAATGATTTGACATCTTTAGACTCGCATCCCGAAGCGATGACTCTTTATAATATGTGGTTTTTCGTTGCAGTCATATTTCCAATTGTAATATTGTATATTTGCAGTCCCTGAAATTACTGTAAACATCTTGCAATGTATAAGTTTTGAGAGCTTCAGTAAGTCCTAATCTCGATATGGAGTTGTGTTTCATTTTGTGTGATGCATGATGTTTTAGAATCTGGTTGATATCTCTCTATGAGTCTATTCTCTATATTAGAGTTGGCTTGACTTTTGATTTTGTCACTTATTTTCCGTTTGTTCCTTCAGCTCAAACTTATTCATCTCTGTGTTTCTTTACAGGTCCTTATACTTTCGTACCCGACAATGTACGTCTAATTTTTTGGGTTTGATACTTTTTGTTCTCTTTTTATTTATGACGCACTAGTTGATAATGATGTTTGCGTCAGGGAAATAAGGCATAGAGAATTTTGTGAATCACTAAGCACTGTCCACAATTATAAACAATAGCTCCCATTAAATGAATGATTTGTCCTTTCCTCCTTAATATTTCCCTTTACTCTCTCTCTCTCATCCCTCCCACTTTAAGTAGATGAATTATTTCACATTTATAACTTACGAAATCACTAATCATTTTACATTTAAATCTATTAATTAATGTTGAAATGCCTTGAATCTGGCGCTTCAAGTGATCCAACAAGGGGTCTCATTGCTGGTTTAGCGAGTCAGGGTTCCGAGAGGCAGGCGCACCCTTGGCTTTGGGTCAGGGTAATCCTTGTTAGGGATTTGGGGGCAATGCTTTCATAAGCCTTGGTATATATTTCTTATGGGCCATATATTTTTGTTTAGATTTTTTTTTTTGGGCGTAGTTCGTTTGTGTAGTCCATTTTCTGTCTACTTAGATACTAATTTAAACGTATATAACTTGCGTTTGGGGAATTGCCATGGGAGATGAGTTCATAGTATGAAAATTAGGAAACAAGCTTTTTTGAAGGATGTCTTTTGGGGTTGAATATTATCTGTATCTCTTGATTTTTTTGTTGGGGGGAGGGGGGTGGTTTCTCAAGATCACTTTTGAAATCTTTATCACTCTAATCCATATGCCAACATGGGATACTAAAAGCACTATGGGGCCTCAATTTTACTATACATTCTTCTGTGTTTCGCTTGAATGAAATATTTCCTATAAAAAAGGTGTCTTCACTTTTGCAACATGGTGATTTTGCTAACGCACGAACTCAAATTTTAAGGACATAATTTATGAGGACGAGGATCGTGAGGCCAGCCCTCCTATAGATGATGAGGAACTCTTGAACAACCTTGGTTTTGGAGGTGAGTGTTATTTTGTTATGTTTTTGGGATGTAATTTTATAGGACTCTTTTATTTGGATCCTTTGTTACTCGGACTCGGATACCCATGTTTGACACACGAAGTACGTTGTAACTTGCAACACGCCTTTTTATGAAAGGTTTATTTGAATTTGGCCTAAAATGAAATGTCAAAATATATAAAACCGATCTTGAAGTGTCGATGATGTGACATGAGTAGTAAGATAAAATGAGTGAGTCTGGCCTTGCGCGCATGTATGAGTTACAATATTGAATTGTACAGTGGCTTTGAACCTGTTGTAGACAATTACTAGGGTTTGAAGCTAGTTCCTTTGGCCATATACTGTGGCGGTGTATTGGCGTACATGGAAGAAACAATAGACCAAATCACCTTCGGGAAAACCCTCGGTAAATTTTTTAGCCTTATAAGTGCTTCTTTGAGCAAAGTGCTTTAGTTGGATTAGCAATAGTCTATTCTTATTTATCAGCACATAACATTAATTATGTAATTTCACATAATTAGAAAGTTATGCATATCAGCTCAAAGAATATGCAAATAAATCCGTTCATCCCTCTAATTTTAAGAATCTTCTCAGTCGACCGTAAATATATGCTTTTTTAGTTCTTTTGTTTGCATCATTGGTCAATTTGGGCCCTTTAATCAGTTGCACCATATCAATTTTGGCAAAGATTTTGATGTGATTTCACTTTTTTCACTTTAACTAGTATTTGGGCCTAGAGTTACCCTTGGTGGTATTTTTTCCGAACTTGATATGTATTTTTTCCCGGTTTTTTCACCTGATACCCCCGAGTTTTCAAAAAATTCACCTGGTACCCTCCATGTTTTCAAAATTCACCAGGTACCCCTAAGTTTCAAACTAATACACGGGGTACCCTTAAATACCCTTAATGACTAACCTAATTAACCTCTAATCCTAACCCTAAACCCTAAACCCTAACCCTAAACCTTAAATCTAACCCTAACCCTAACCACCCCTCCCCCCACCCCTCCCACCACCCCCGTAGCCTCCCCCACCCCCTCCCCCTCCCCACCCCCTACCCCCTCCACCGCCGCTTGACCAGTCGCAGCCCTCCCCCTCCACCACCCCCTACTCCTCCACCGCCGCTTGACCAGTCGCAACCCTCCCCCTCCCCCCCCCCTACTCCTCCACCGCCGCCGCTCGGCCGCAGCCCCCCCCCTCCCCCGCCCAGCTCCGTCGATTTTCATGGGGGTGGGGACAGGGTGTCGACGGGGGGGGGGAGGAAGGGCTGGGGGAGGGGGTGTCGACGGGGTGGGGGGGAGGGAGGGCGTGAGGGGTGGGGGGAGGGGTGTCGACGGGGTGGGGGGAGGGAGGGGGGGCTGGGGAGGGGTTGGGGGTTGGGAGGAGGGTGGGGAAGGCTAGGGGGTGGTGGGAGTGTGGGGGAGGGGTGGTTAGGGTTAGGTTTATGGTTTAGGGTTAGGGTTAGGCTAAGGGTTAGGATTAAGGTTAACATTATGGGGTTAATTAGGGTTTAAAACAGAAAATTAGGGTTAATGACTAACGGCGGTTAACATCGTTAGTCATTAAGGGCATCTGAATGTATTAGTTTGAAACTTAGGGGTACTCCGTGTATTAGTTTGAAACTTAGGGGTACCTGGTGAATTTTGAAAACATGGTGGGTACCAGGTGAATTTTTTGAAAACTCGGGGGTATCAGGTGAAAAAACCGATTTTTTTTCCATTCGCATCAAAATATAATAAAGAAAACTCAACATTTAAAAGGTATATATATATAATCATGTGGACATTTAAAGCATGATTAAAAGTTGGTTGAGATGGTAATTGTGCTATGTATAATAGCCAGATGTCATGGGGTTCAAATCTTGTTGCAAACCAATTTACTTTTGTTAGTTGACATGACATATGTACACATTGAACAATTCTAGTGGAGTAAGAGAGGCTTTTTTACCTTTAATTACTCTAAAGGGAAACAATTTCCCTTCTCTCTCCTCTTTTTTTAAAGTATGAGAAAAAAAAACAAATGGTCCAACTAAAGAGAACATACACACACCACATACGCACAAACCCCACACACACACGCACACGCGCTCCCACAGGACCCACACACACTCCCATGCCCACACGCACAATTAGTGTTGGTATCATGCCTAGTAGAATACGTTTAACGTAAGATGGTATTTGGCCTTTGGTAGCTTTATTCTCTTTTTAATGTTATTCTCCAAGTACAAAATTAATGACATTCTTGTTTATGTTGTATTTAATGATAAACCATACTCTTATACCGATTGCAGAGTTATTGGCCATAATTTACTTGGTTTGTTAAAACACTTTTAACTTTGAGCATATATGTGTTGAACTATATGAACCATAACGTCAAAATGTTGAGTGCAATTATAATTTTTAAAGGAATTTTCTTAAGATTATCATTTTGTACTTTCTATTACATGACATTGTAACAAAAAATAAAAGCCAAAATTTACAAGGGTGGACCACAAATGTTAAATATGACCTTTTGTGAAAACAAAAGAGGAAGTGCGAATTTTTCTCATTGTATGTGTGTCTTAGTGGCTAGTGCCTATGACTTGGAATATTTATCATGTTTTTGGTTTGTCACCTTCATTATCTCATTCTATATTAACCAAACTGTTTTTTTTTTCCTTGTGCCCAGGTTTTCCCGTTAATCTTGATAGACCACATGTGAGTACTTGTCTGTTGCTTATTATGCTGTCTCTTGAATAGATGGAGAAGGTTATGTGGATGTGCTAAGAATCTGATTATGGATTTTTTTATTGAACGGACCTCATGCGTGTTGTGTTAGTGCACACTAGTAGCAAATAGAACGCTCAATTGCGTAATAGTATGTCTGAAATATTGTTCACAAAGCTCACTGAGTCACTGTAATTGTTTTTTATAAAAAATTAACAATAAAAGAGGTGGACACTAAATTATCCTTCCTTTCACTTATACTTCCTCCTAAGTTTTCACGATTGCCAAAATGCACAACTCTAACCATTAATATATTTCGTTGCCTTTTAGTAAAAATTATAATAAGTTGATATATTGAAAGTATATATCGAGACTAGTTTGAGGGTTTCATTATCACTATTCTGAAAACAAAGTTTGGGACAAAGACTTTGTTGAGTTTGGGCCCAGACTTGCATTATTGTTGGCAAAATAGAGGATGAGTTTTGGATGGTGTTTGGTAATTTCAAACTCCAACAATTGCTGCCAAAATCAAAATTCGAATGGATCAAATTTCTTGCCCAATAAGATTGTGACACCTGAATAAAAAGAAACATGAAATAGATTGAATATAAAATACTTCCTCCGTTGTGAATAAGTGAAAAGTTTCTCTTAAAAAACTCTCACATAAAAGAACGAAGTGTTTTACTTATTGAGGTAATATTTTAAATTTTTTGTAGAAAGTGTGGAGAGAGTATGAGGGATAAAGTGTAAAACTGGAATGAATCTGGAGTGAGTTTGAAGAACAAAAAGTAGGTAAAAGTTAGTGAAAAAGCCGATGTGGCAATGTCTCGAAGTTTGGGGGTTAAGTATGAGGGATAAAACACACCCTAACAAGCTTCACACTGTAGTATTTTTCCATATGTAAACATTATAATGGATGGCAATAAGGTTGTGTGTGGATACTGGATAGCGTAAAAATCCAATTGTTGCAATTAATAAAGAACGGAGGATGTATAATAGTAATCCTACATGCACGTAATGCGTGCGTTTATGTAGAGGAAAGATAATCGGTGTATATCATCAGTAAAACAATGACATTGTTTTTTTTTTTTTCTAATTTGCTCTCTCCTATTCTGTAGATTCATCAGATATTCGTGCATGCTGATCCTTGTGAAAAGTCTGGCTGTGTTAAATTGCTGGAAGCAATTAAGTGGTAGACCGTCCTTTTTTCTTTTGCAAGCCGAGCTCTGTTGTTATGTTACTGTGTACGCTTGAGTATGCTATATTTCTGGATGCTTATGATGTTTTTATTGCTTGTAACAGTGGAGATCGTTTTATTGCCTGCTCTATTGAGACCAGTGTTATGTTTTATGCCAAATTAGCCCATAAAGAGGCTGCCAAGCTGCGTGGTGAGTTTCTCTTTTTCTGAACCCACAATATACAGTTTATAAAAGGGAGTAAAAAGTTGGTGGATGAAAATGGCAAAGTTCTTGTGGAAGGTCCTTTTCATGGGTTTCTTGGCCTTCATGTTCTCAGGTGTAGATGGAGTCTGGAGTGTGATGTCATTGCGGGATTTAGTTGGTACATATTAGAGGAATGGGTTTCTCTTTCAACTAGCTTGGATTGGCATATCGCATATGGTCTGGAGCTGCATAGGCTTCATGGACGCGAATACAACATGAAGAGTTATCTGATACTGTTATTAGTTATTACACTACATCTAGCTCTTCTCATCCCTGTAGATTCTCGTATAACTACATCTATGTGGGTGGATTTTTATTAAAAAATAATGTCACTAGAGAAGAAAATTATGCAGCTGAACTATTTCAACCAGACATCAGTTGATATTAAGTTTTGAGGTTGCCTCCTATGTTAATTAATTCGTTTAGGCCCCGTTTGGTTGGCACCAATGCACCATAGTATCTGGTTGCTACCCCTCTCTCTACACTGACTTCACCTTCCTCACCCTCTTCACTTCCAGTTGCTAAATTATAACAAGGGAAAAATTAGCCACTTAGGTTATACTAGCATTTAGACTTCTAAGGGGTACAATCTACAAAGTAAAGGCGTTTTACAAGATCATGTTAAACCAGACGAAGCGATGTGATGAAAGCGCCTAGGCTAATTTTGACAATCACAATCACAAGATGTAGATCATAATTCACAGTTATTATGACCACACTTCATAAAAAGATATGGGCTAGGTTTTATTTTACCAAAACTATGGCCCTTTTCGGGATAAGGTATTGGTTGGGCTGCTTTTGAGGGGACTAATTGGGCCTAAAAAGTATGGCCTCATTTTTTGCTGAACTGGGCGGGGCCTTAAAATTCTGCTCAAACTCGGGCTTTTTTCGGGGATGTGCTAGAGTTGACCATCGCAAATTAGAGTTTGTGCACAAGTTTGTCAAAAACTCAAAAAGAAAAACCAGAAAGCTAAGCTTCATTCATATTTCTTAATCTTACCTGAAAGGCTGAAAGCACCTACCCATCTAGTTACAAAATAATTGCTAGGAATTTTGAGAACTAAAGATCAATAACCTAATTTTAAGTCTCTTGGACGTGTCCTAAATCCTAATGCTTTACAAGAACTTTTGATCGCTTAGTTGTTTTAGCTTAAGTTAGGTTTGATGTTTGTTTTGTTGTTGTAGTTTGTTGGTAAGGGGTAGATTCTTTGTCCCAAATCCTTCCTAGAGGTAGGGGATCAAGAGTTTAAACTGTCCTATGAATCTGTGTTTGAGCTTTCAATTGTTAATAGGTGCGGTGCACCTAATGTTCTGCCAAGCCTTTTTTCTTCCTCTCCTTTGTGTGGGCGGAGGAGTACATTAGTGTGGGCACACCATATTACATTCATGTTCTTTCCTTTGTTTCTTTTGTCTTTTCTTCCAAAATGTAACTATAATAGGTGGTCCCACCTGTAATAAAGACACGACAAAACAAAATGAAAGCAAATGTGCAGGAAAATTGGTGAAAAATGACTGATAATCTAGTTAAAATGTTACTATAATCAAGGATGATCAATTGTGAATGGAATAGAAGGGAAAAGGCTAGGGAAGAAAAGGGAAGAAAAAGGGAAGAAAAAGGATCAAAAGGAACGAGAAAGGTTCTAATAAGTATGTTAAAGACGCGTGTATCATTTATAGGATGTAAATTATTAGAAAAACTAAAGATATAATTAGATGATAGATTGATAAACAACACTTATTAAATGGATAGTAAATCCATAATATTGGAAGTGGCAATTATTCTATATAACTACTTGTAAATATCTAACAAAATGATTATATGAAAAACATAACATTCAATAATTTGTAGGTATATTGATATTTTGTGAAAAAGAACGCATTTATCATTGATATGTACATCTAAGAAAGTCGTTTCTTAAAAGTAGAACAAATTATACCTCCTGCACCAGAAAAATAGAAGATTACAACATATTACAAATAACAAATGTAAATTAAAAAACGTTATTAAATAAAATAAAATTATTAATGTAGTTTCGAATTTTATTTACCTTCAATGACTCACATATTTTCGAACATTTCTTTGTGGACAACATTTGTTGTACAATTACGGCTCTGACGCTCTTTAACACAAATAAGAATTTTAATAAGAATTTTTAGACTCGTTTTACTGTCGCTCTTAAGATAGCTATGTATAGCTGTCCATGAATGAAAATTGGTTGTTGGAGTACAAGGTGACACTCAAGAGGGGGGGTTGAATTGAGTGACAAAATTTAATCGATTTTCGCAAAAACAAAACTATAGCATTGTGCATCACACTGCGTTAAACACTCGCAGATTCGTTTTTAATGTTTTTGCTCAAACGAACTCGTATCAAAACTAAAAGCAATGAAATCAAATAACAAAACACAGGAATTTAACGTGGTTCAATATCACCTCTGAGATCTACATCCACACTACCTACTCTTTTATTATTTGAATCTTAAAATATCAATCTTTTGATACAATATGATTCCCCCACTACTAACTCATCTAGTAGTGCTCCCCAACACCTAACTCTAAGTGTTGCTACTCTCTATAACAATTAAATTACAGAAAAATTAAATCCTCACAAGTGTGCTTCTTAGATAAGCAAATAGAGCAGTGTTACAATCGTTATATAGAACTTTTAACTCACTGGAACTTTGCGCTATGCTCTGTGCTATTGGGGATCCGTTTTCAGCTCTCAAAAACTTATCAATCTCTTTCTTGAAAACGTGTATTCTTCTTCTGATCTTTATCCCTTATATAGATTATCAACTGAATAAGAATTATTCTCCAAGATATGATCATCTTCTTGAATAATTTTTATTATACTCCTAAAATTAAGAGATAAAAATATTTTCTTTTCCAAAATCAAAGATTATCTTTTATTTAATAAAAACTGATTTTTTCTTTCTTTAAAAACAAAGATTCCTCCTTATCTTTTGCCAACCAAAAATCAGTTTTTTCAAATCAATTTTTCCGAAAATCTCTATCAAAATCATTTACGTAAAAATCAGTTATTACAAATCATTTTTTTCGAAAATCTATTTTTATAAAAACTCCCCTTTTATTCTTTAAATATAAAAACATGAAATTAATATTATTACCTATTTTCCTAACTCTAAGAAAATAGTTAATCATCCTAATTTCATATTTCTAGCTTAGCAGAAAATTCCAATAAGTTAATTACATTGCATAAACATGACTAAGAACATAACTAGACCTAAACTTCCATATCTTCAAGTTCTTGAGCTTTCATGAACATCCAACCTTGATAGCTTTCTTAGATCACTGTTACATACATACATGTTATAGCAAAAAGTGTTTATCATCATCAAAATAAATTCAAATCTAAAATCTGTCTTGAGAGATATAAATCCACATGCAAACGAGATTGACCCTGACTTTGTTTATTGTCATTGCAAAACAAACTAGCAATGGAAACTATATCCTTTGCAACCCAATAATGAACTTAGTTCCATCTGAAGGGGTTAGTTTCATACGTGGTATAAACGCGTTATCATCAACTCCCCTCATTTTTTTTAATGGTTACACTTTGAGTTTTGATACTATTCACAAATTTAGGTTTGACTATGATTTGTAATTAATGGGTATGGAAAAATATAGTCATGTGTGATCTTGTTTGACTCGTCTCAATAAGTAATTTTAGAATATCAACTTTGTATAATTTTCGCAAATGAAAATTTAGAGATATTATGTTCAAACATTTACATCGGCAAGCTTGAAAAGGTAAAGTGTAACTATTACAAAGAAACGGGGGGAGTACATTACTTGCAATTGCATATATAACAATTGCTTCAGTGATGCACATTTCTAAGTGTTTGACACTAACTTTGTGCCATTGCCTAATCCCGAAATTTGGTCAATATTCCTCAAGAGCATGACTGGTGCTTCAACCTTTAGTCATAACCTATGATTTGGTAAGCCAATAACTTGATTGTATTCAAGAACTATGTGGAGTAGATTTCGTGAACTCTAAAGTTGTATTATTATTTAGAAGTTGTATCCAAATTCAAATAGGCTTTCTTTTCTCCTGGTAATTCAGATGACACATGATCATTCACTATCAGACTTGAATTTGGACCGCATCGGACCAGTGATTCATATCCGATCCTCTGTCCACAAAAAACCACGATCCCAAGTTTTCGGTCGTGCGGATTGAAACCCGAGATTTTTTTTTTGGAAAATCTTCTCTTATTTACTAATTCACATAATCAGTTAGGCCCTATTCTATTGGACTTATTTTTAGTTTAATTTCGTTCCATTCCGTTCAGTTCAGTTTCTCTCTGCCGTTCAGAACGGGGCCTTACTTTTTCTCCCATTTCTCAAATGTGAAACCCTAAGTCCTCTCACCTCCCACCTCGTTCCCTCTTAATCTCAATTCTCACGTTGCCCACCCCCGACTCCGGCCACCACCACTTTGCCTTTCCTTCTCCTTCTCATATGGATCTTGGGTCGTGGAGTTTTTCAATTTTCGGCAAGTTCTTGTTCTTCTAGTTCTGATTTTCATGTTTTTTTTCCTTTTTCTATGGGTTTCTTCCATTTCTCCTAGAATTGGGATTCCTGAATGTCTTTATTTTTTTCTGTTTCATCCATTTGAGCATTTCTCATACTTCTGATTCCTCTGGATTCAACGGTTTGTTATTCTTTTTCTTCTTTTTCTGTTTCATAGTTCTGAATTTCTTTTTTCTAGTTCATTTTTTTTGTGAATATGGCAATGCATTACTTAAATAGTATCAAATACAAAGTTGTTACAATCCGCCATAAAGTTGCTTATACAATAATTAGGGGGTACAGGAAATGTCCTAACTACAAGCACTTCATCATCGCTTTTCCGAGCCTCCTTTGCAAGCACATCCGCGACCAAGTTGTCCTTTCTAGGGACATAGGAAACGTTGAAGTCATTAGGACTCCTATACAGACCCCGCACTCAAGAACCACATTAGAAAATATATCCATCGAGTATAATCCTCGTGGAACATCAAAACAGCTTGCCTACAATCCGAGTACACTGTGGCACTCGACAACCCCATATGGATAGCCAATTGGATCCCCGATTTAATCCCCAATATTTCCGCCATCAAGGCACTTTGTGCAAACATTTTTTTAGCAAAGCACATAACCCAGTTTCCCTCAGCATCTCTAATTAGCGCACCTAGCCCAACAAGCGCAACCGACCCATGGAAAGAAGCATCCGTGTGGATCATATAGCCCGGAGGAGGAGTAAAGGTTAGGGGTGCAGTAAGACGATGGGAGAGGGGCCCTCCCAGGCCTTAACCAAATTCCACGACTGAGCCTTGGCTCGGGCAAGGAGTTGGTGGACCGAGCCACTGGAGTACTTATTCTCAAACACCCATAGATTCCGGGGTTTCCAGAGCTCAAAACACAAAAATGAGAAAAGAACATCCCACCTTAGGCCCATAACCTTGTCATGACACGAAAGATTTTTCTCTAGCCAAACCCGAAAATCCCCCTGATCCAGACCCAAGGACCCCGGGATAAGGTTCCAAACCTGAACCAGGTAAACTACACTCTCTAAGAATGTGATTACTATTTTCCATAGAAAGGTGACAATGATAACGACTAAAGGAACTCACAATCTGCGATGGTAGAGAAGAAGGTTATGGGGGAGCATGTCCCTCCAGACGAGCCAGAAAAAGAATTTGATTATAGGGAGAGTAGGTGCCCTTCATAACCACTTCAAGGAAGAAATGGGCAACTGGAGGGGAACCGGGATTTGAGCTTTGTAGGCCAAAGCTGTGGTGAAACCTTTAGGGGACACAAAAGAAGAAATGATTTTATCGGGGAGGCCCGGAGAAGGCCTAAGGGCGTGAATGAACGCTAAGATGTGGTCGGGCAAACGCATAGACAAATGTTGGAGATTCCAACCCTCCCCTCCCACCACATCAGCCACCTTAATCAGCCCCTCACGCTCCAAAAGGGGGCCATAGACAACATCTCTAATGGGACCTATCCCAAGCCAATTATCACTCCAAAAGCTGATATCTTCCCTATTCCCTAGGACCCATTGGCTATGGCTCAAAAGGAGGTTCCACCCTTTCCCAATGCTTTTCCAAACAGGGGACCCGTATTTAAATTTTGTGATGTGAGAATTGTGAACATACTTTGAGAAGATACACTTACTAGCAAGATTATCCCCCCCTTAGCTAAGCTTCCAACCAAGCTTAGCCATGAGAGCCACATTCATCCACCCCTGGTTTCGAATTCCAAGGCCCCCGTCGCTAAGAGGGAGGAAAGTAGAACCCCTATCCACTAAGTGCAATTTCTTTTTGCCATTCTCCTCCCCCCATAGGAAATTGTTACAAATTAGGTCAATGCTTGCTGAGGTGGCTTTAGGGACGAAAGTAGCCTGCATGTAGTAGGCTGGGATGGTAGAAAGAGTAGACCGAATCAAACACAATCTACCCGCTTTGGACAGATAGGACGATTTCCAATTAGCCAGCTTACTCCTCACCTTCTCAACAATGAACTGGACTTGACTACGGGTAGGCCTTTTATGGGACAAAGGAAGACCTAAATATAAACCCAAATCCACATACCTGGTAATCCTAAGAGTTTCTTGGAAAAGGTCAGCATCCTCAATAGGGGTGTTAGGGGAAAAAGTAAGACGACTTTTATCTTCATTTATTTTCTGACCGGACATTTGGCGAGAATCTTTTCAAGGTTTCCGGACCGAGAAAGCAAAGCATTCATCCACTCTCCCAAAGAGTAATAGGTCATCAGCAAACATAAGATGGGAGATCGGCACATGTTTTCTTCCAACCCAAATGTTTCTAGTTCTGATTTTCTTGTTTTGGTTGCCTGGTTCTGAATTCTTGTATTTTTTTTGTGTCATTTCGGAAGGCTAGTTAGAATATTCAGAAGCTCAAAAATAAAATTCAAGAAAAGAGCTCTAACAAGGTTCAACATGGACCTGAAAGATCCAGTCCGGTCCTCGGACCATGAAATTTCATAATTTCAAAACACAAGTCCAGCCGGTCTCATTCCTGTCCGGTCCGGGTTTGGACTTGTGCACACCCCCTAGAACTCTCAACTATCTAATGAGTTGGAGCGAGAATAACCCTTTCTTGAAAATATTGTGATTCCATAAGTGATTGTTCGTTGTTCAAAAAACTTTTGCTCAAATTCGAAATTATTTGCTTACATAAATTACAAAAGATCTTCAGCCTTGTGTTGCAAAAGATGCATTCTTGAAAATGATAATTAGAATATTTGTATCTTTATAATATTTATTTGCATATTCTCCATCTAACGTCATTTATTTTCTAGAACATCTATCCATCTATATATTTTACATCATTAAAATGATAAGTACAAGGAAGATTATGTGCAGAATATTGTTATATAGTATTTCAACACCATAACAATTGGAAAATTGCAAAATAAAAATAAAAATTGATGCCAGCCACTATGTGCTTTTTTTTTCCTTTTGCGTTGCAAAAGAGAAAAGTACAATTGGTAATGTATTTTGTGTTAAGGACTTAAGGTATCAACATGAAAATTCAGATTGGACAAATATATTTTTTCAACGATATTTTTTTTTTAAAGAGAAATTTCATTAATTGAAGGTCAAACGGCATCTACAATAGATATTAAAGAAAAACAAGATACAATTAAACAAGTTTAAATCAAATTCGTCTTCGAAGAAACTACAATGAACCAGATCGAGCAATACAGCACAGCCCCCTTGTATTTGCTGAATCAAGCAGCTATTGATGAGGAAGTCTATCATTCTGACATAGTTTGGGAAAAACATTCTTGATCGAGTCATGTTAACCGCATCCGAGATTCCAATACCTTCATGTTGAGTCTCGAACTTCAACCAATGAGAACAATTTCTCATACCTAAAAAAAAAAAAATCATACTCACAACTCCCATAGGGGAGAATGAGGTCTCCACAACAGAGACCAAAAACCCCATAACAGGCTTTGAATAAATCTCATAAAGAGATACTAATTTATTCAACAAAACAAGAAAATGAACTAAAAACTGAAAATAAAGGGGGAAAAGGGGCTTACCATGGATGAAATCATCCATGACAGCCCCTAACTGATGAAGAAGGGGTAGGGGAGGCTAGGGTTTTAGAGAGAGAAAATAGAGAGGGGGACGGCTAAAAGAATTTGAGACTATTTTTCAATGATATTAGTATATATCAAAGATTAAAAATTAATAAAAAGAAAAATTCAAAAGAACAAATCTTTGAAAAAACTTGACGCATTGTATTATTATGGGTTTTTCTATGATATACCCCTTTGTTTTTTAAAATTCTATAATGAACCCCTAATGTTTTTTTATTCTACACTGTACCCTTAAGTTTTTTAAGTTTTCTACATAGTACCCCTACGTTAAATGAACGTAACGTTCACCGCCATCTCTTTGCATTTCTAGGCTTCTCTCTAAGCCCTCCCACCCGCCCCCCAAGCCTAGCCCCCCCCACCCTCCCCCCACCCCCTCCCCTCCCCTCCACCCCCGCAACCACCATGACCGCCGCAACCACCAATGTTGTTATAAAAATCAACCCAAATTCAACGGGGGGAGGGGGTGGGGGCAACGGGAAATCGAAGGGGAGGGGGTAAAGGCTGCGGGAAATCGAAGGGGGAGGGGTTGGGGCAACGGGAAATTGAAGGGGGAGGGGGTTGGGGCCCTGGGAAATCGAAGGGGAGGGGGTGGGGAGGCCCCGGGAAATCGAAGGGGAGGGGGTGGGGGTTGCAGGAAATCGAAGGGGAGGAGGGGGTTGGGGGCTGCGGAAAATCGAAGGGGAGGGGTTGGGGGCCGCGGGAAATCGAAGGGGAGGGGGGGGGGGCTGCGGTGGAGGAGATGGGGACGGGGGTCCGGCTCGGCGAGGGAGGGGGTTGGGAGGCTGCGGCGGTGGAGGGGAGGGGAGGGGAGGGGGATGGGGTGGAGGGGATGGGGAGGTTTGGATGGGAATTCAAAAATGTTTAACGTCCGTTTTCATTAATACACATTAGGTACTATGTAGAAAACTTAAAAAACACGGGGTTACAGATGTAGAATAAAAAAACATTAGGGGTACATTATAGAATTTTAAAAAACACAGGGTATATCATAGAAAAACCCTATTATTATATCTTGCCTCTGTTTTGTGAAGTTTTACCGACTTTTCATTTAAGTCCAATTTGCGAAGTTCTAATCACTTTACTTTATTCCTAAAATGGCAAAAGAAGCATTATTAGTTAATTGGCCTATGACCCAATTTTGTTTACTATTAATTTTTATATAATGCAAGTGGACTCAAAAAGTGAACCTCATTATTCTATCTCCTCATATATCTTTATTATATAATGGAAGGGTCGAAGGGGGGAGGAAGATGGTGGCACCCGATTATCCTAAATTATCTTTAATGATCTAATGGAAAGGAAAAAAATTACAAATTAATTGAAAATAATTTAAGAACTCTTTTTCATTTCAACTTGTCATTCTAAACAAGTTAGAAATAGTATATACATCAAATATTTCAATCAAAAATTAAATGAACAAAATATCTTGACATTTTTTATAAGAGAAAATGATATACATGACGTCCACCTGAAAAGTCTGAACATTCACTACCTTTGATACTCTATAATTCAGTCAAACCAACTCATTATGTCTATTCTTTCACTAGTGGAAAAAAACGCAAGGGCTGCGATACAAGGGTTGCGGTACAAGGGCTGCGGTTAGCCCAAAAGCCGCAGCCCTTCATTTTACGAAGGGCTGCGGTTTTTGGGCTAACCGCAACCCTTAACCCACCCGCGAAAACATTATTTCAGTGGGCTTTTAAATATTTTGGAAGGAATTCTGGGCGGGCTTTTAAAATATTCTATATACTCAGCGGCGCTCCTTTAATCTCCCTCATTCTCTCTCCTCTCTCACAAATCTCACTCCTAAAACCTAGCCCTCCCTCGTCTGTCTCTCACAAATCTTCAAACCACCACCACAAATCTTCACACCACCACCACAAATCCTCCCCGCATCGACACACGGTGAATCAAACTCAAATTTAAAACCATAGGTCTTATTTTATTGGATGCAATGTGTTTTAGATGACACCCAGTCACCCATATGATAGTTTTTGGGTCCATACAACACTTTAAAAAAAAACCATCAATTCATTATCAACTAATCATGGGCCAAGCTACGGTGATGAAACTTGGCAAAATAGCCTTGAAAATTCTTCACAAATTCGGTAAATCAAGTCGGGGTGGGATTTCGGCTCGTTTGTTTGGGAGGATAACGATTTTCCCCAGTTTTAGATGTTTGGCAGGATAAGATCTTTAAAAAGGAACGTTAAGGTGGAAAAAAGTTTATACATCCATTTGTGAACGTTTTCCCCCAAAATTTGAAGGCAAACCATTTCCCTCCACTCTCTCATTCCTAACATCTTCAATTTTCCCTTATTAACTTAATAGCTTTCTATCAAACCAAACAAAGGAATATTCATTTTCGTTTTCTAACGAAAAATATTATCCATGGAAAATATCATCCATCAAACCGAACAAACCCGAATGAGCATAAGACATGAAAACAAACAAATCGGGAACTATGGGAAGTACAATTTGGGCTGTTCTCATCCTAGCTGGAGCTCTAATGCTGGACAAATATCATAGGCATTACAGATTTACAGGTCGAGTGGGATGGGCTGTAGTTGTGATCAACTCAAAATATAAGCCAATTTGATTAATAGCCCAAAGTGGGTTGGGCTAGTATTTATTACAAAAAAAAACACTTTTTTTAAAAAACCAAAAGGGCAGTTATATAAACTTAAAGCTGTTTAGTACAACATAACCAAACTAAAAGTGCAGCCCAACTAACAGCAACAATCCAAAACCAGACAACATTCCACATAAAACACCAACCAGTATCTAAGAAGAAGACAAGACCACTACCCCAGTTACGAAGAGCTAGGGACATATTCCATGACATGCCCAGGGATTAGAACTGGCAATTATCTATGGGTGAGTGTATTATTCATCTACCCGCCCATATAAATGGTGAAAGTGAATGGCGGGTGATGGGTGCATTGAGTCGGGTATGTATGGCATTTGTGTGACCCGTCACCAACTCCATCCATCCACCCATATCTGCATATATTAGAAAAAAAATTAAATTGTTTTTTTACTGCCACATAAAAAGATTGATATTATTAGCATTACTTTTGTGTTTGCAATAAAATTAATATTAGTGGCTTTATTGTTAATCTATGACTAAGTTTTCCTAGTATTACCCTCTCCACCCCCCTCCCGCGGTTGATGGGTGGAGTTATTGGCGGGTGATGGATGGTATGGATGGGTATTTGGGTCGCGGATGGTGTCAATAAATAAAAAATAAAAACAAGTTGTCGTCGAACGCCAGTACTTAGTCATTTTATTTCTTTTGGAGTTTTGTTCATTTCTTCCCTTAGATATTTTGTTATCACCATTAATAAAGATTTGTACCAAGCAAGGCTTGTCCTATTGGTAAGGGTTTCGCCTCATGACTTCAAGGTCATGTGATTATCAAACTCCAATAGGAGTTTTTCGGAGTGAGGTTTCCTTTACCATCCCCCTCCCTCCCAAGGAGACTGACCTGCAAACCTGACTGGTTAAACCTAAGCGAGGTGTCATTTCAGTAGGGTCCTTCCTCTTACCTACCAAAAAAAATTAGTAAAGATTTGTGAAATATAACGCCAATCAATATATACAAACTAGTATTTTTGCCCGGACGATGCCTCGGTTAGTTACAACTACAACTATCAAATACTTCGTCTTTTTCTTTTTAAGTGCAAAACTTTAACTTTTGCACTATTCACACACCTCACTTTGACCGTATTTATTTACTAAAAACAGAGATGATCATATAAAATGTTGTTGGATTTGTTTTAATGAATATTTTTATAATATCAACTTCTTATATCTTTTACAAATACATAATTAGAGATATAAATGGTCAAAGTTGTGCGTTGGCAAGCATGAAAGTTAAATTGTTGCACTTATTTAGAAACGGAGGTTAGTACATATTATTATTCATAAATTTCATAATTGATTTTATAAGCTTTTTGTATTTTTTTTTATCTAGTGCGAAATAGAAAAATGGACGTTATGGCATGATAAGTTGTTTTTAAGAAAAACTTGTAAGGAATCAGGGATAAAAATAACAATTTCGATGAAATTGGGAAAGAATGTTATTACCTTAATAAAAGTGCTAATGATCAAAAAGTTTATCTATGTCTTTATAGTTACCGTAACACCCCAATAATTCTCTCTTTTCTAAAATACCTTTTAAATATAAATAATAGAGAATTATCAAAGTATTATCGCCCGTGTGATAACGTATCGGCTTATTCAGAATTTTGCAGCGGAAAACAATAATAATAAACTTTATAAATAAAACTTAGTCAACCATAAAGTCAACTCCAACAAAACCAAAGTCAACCTTAAACCAAATTAAACCGACTATAAACTGTATAATTCAAAAGTACAATGCATAACTACACAAGCTCTCCAAATCCCGATCCCAATGATGCACCATCCTCGAACCTGTTAAGTGGACTATGCACTATTGATCACTAGAGACTGCTCACCAAAATGGGTCATCACATGATCAATAAGGCAAAGCCATGATCAACACATACAAACAAAGCACGTAATCAGCAAAGTTGAGTACTACATAATAATACATAAACATTCCTAACATGATAAGTAGTGATAAATAATAACATTACAATCTAACAATCTACAGACAACCTTTACTGAACTACACTTTAACCATGCATCTTTTTAATACTTTAATGGAATAGTTATTGGACCGAGTTGTCTAACTAAAAACCAGCCTTCACCTAGGAAGACGAAATACGGGCGCGACTCCGTATTCCAAAATGAACTACGATATCGAGGAACCTTCAAAATAAATAGGAACGGTGATCAATCCAATTCCCAGAAAAAGCCATGGCACGCTCACCATGTACCCCAACTCCTGATTGTCCAACTTCAAACGTGCACTAGTCTAAAGTTTATTACTATCCACGTTAATTACACTTTACATGATTTACCAATTATCACTTGTTATGACACACAAGCAATACAGATAACATATAATCAAACATTCACAACTTAACTCCTTTTTATCTTAGGATTAAATAAGTGATCATACAACTTACAACCCAAGATTAATTCCTTCTTATTTCGATCCTTCTTATTTGTTGAACCTAGCCAACAACCAACTTACCTTTCATAGGCATAAATTATCAACTTACCAAATAAGGCCCACAGTCATCATAAAGTAGTGAAAATAATAATATAAGGGAACACATGATTCAACTCAATAAATATATTAATTCCACCATGTGAATTAATAAATAAAGTTCCCACCCAACATGCTTGCATCAATATTCCATACAAACATGATATTCAACTCATAAATAATTCTTAAAATCAACATGTTCGCACACAGGCATAAAACATGTAAAAATCCAATCATAATAGAAATCATATATGAACTCACAAAAGTTCCTATACATGATACTACATAACTTTTCTTTCCTAAAATCATGATACTACATTAAACAACACATAGGTATGTACGTACCTTGTGTAGACAAATTGGTAGGCCACCTTTAATCACCTTAAAAATCGCCTAAAGAGTAATCTCCGCCTAAAACAACCAATAGAACTTAAAATCAATACTCCAAATAAATTCCAGCAACTTTAAAATACTTTAAATCCACTTTAAAAATATTTAAAAGTTGTTTTTATCATTAAAACCTCAATTACTTATATTACCTAGCATAGTACTACTATACTAGTCAATAAAATCCATAAAATTCCATTAATAACAACCTTTCTAAAATTCCAACAACTTATAAATTATTAAAACCTCCTTTAAACATACTTAAACATGCTTAAATTCATAAGTTAAATCAATTTCATAGTTTATAACATGCTACTATGATTTTCCAATCTTTAACACCCTAAAAATTTATGCTTTGGATAATTAAAACTCAATCTAAATATAATAATCAAATCTGAAATTTTATTCTTTCAATACATAATTTATATAATCATAGATTCATCATTAAAACAGTAAATTAAAGCCTCTAATCATAATTAGTACTAAAACAAAACATAAAAACATAATCTTTAATCAAAACTTGAGGAGGAAGAAAAGAATTAAACCAACACAAAGAAGAGAACAAGGAGGAAAAGGCGCCGGCAGCACCAAGGCAGCGGCGGCAGCAAGTCGGCAGCGGTGGTGATTGGTGTTGCGACGTTTCTTGGCGAAGAAGAAAGTGTTTCTTGGAAGAAAAGAAAGAAAACCGAGAGATAGAAAACAAGGAGGGGGGACCGGTTTTGAGGAGTGAGGAGAGAGAAAATAATGTGTGGGTAAAATATTTGGGGTTCAAGGTATTTATATGGGTGTTTCCCTTGTGGGCTTAGAAAAAGGCAATTGGGCTTCAAATAGAGTTTGATGATAATAAGGAATGATGATTGAACTCCTAACATCATTAGAATTAGTATTTGGGTTCCTCAAGCCCACTTAAACTCCTTTTTCAAATCCAAATAGATATTTAAAACATTTCAAGTATTTCAAAGCATGACCTTAATAAATATTTGACTTGGATAAATTATTAAAACAATTTCTTTGACTTTCAAATAGTCAACCTTTGAAGTATAAAATCATTAAATGCTAAAATATATTAAAATATAAATAACTATATATTAAAATATTCTTATAAAATTTATAAAAATACGGGGATTACGATTCTGAGTGTCATGTGGCACCGTTTCATTGATAGGAATGCCTTTTAATATATTTAATAGATTTTAATATAAAAATTTATTATTATATATACTTAAATTATAGTTTAATTATAAAATTAACTTAAAATAGCGTGGATTTAAGATTTAAAATAAATGGTTCAAATTAGTCAAGGTTGTGGTGGCTACAGTTTTTGTAGCCATTGTACAGTTGTGGTTGAGATTCTTCAGCTGTAGTAGGAGTCATCATCGGTGACCACGACGGTGTCCTAATCATGCTTGCACTTACAACTTTGGTAACACTTCGGCCTATTTTATTTTACTTAGGAACACTACAAGAGAGGGATGAATTGTAGTGATGCTAGCAACGAGTACTTTTTGCGGAATTTAAATAATAACGAAAGGAACAATGCGAAAATACAAGAGATTTCCGAGGAAAACTTCCTAGGCCCAATATGAAGTGAAAAACCTCAACCACATGGGATTAAAAGCTCATCTCATCCACTAATAACAGGCCAACCCCTAAGTACAACCTAGCTATTTCACTTGAGTTTCTTCTTTCATTCCACTAGAAACACTAATCCCAACAACAGTTCCTACAACTACTGTTTCATTATTGACTTCACTCAAAGTCCTCTCTATTTGCTTTACTCAAAGCACTCTATATGACTTCACTCAAATCATTCTCATACAATCACTCACTCAAGTTCTCACTCCAATACATGAGTTCCCTCAAACCTTTAACCCTTTCCCTATTATAGACACTTGACAGAATAAACGTTAATAAACAGGAACTCGAAATCATATAGGAACTATGGAACTTTTGTGAAATTGACTCATATGTGCAATGTAATATATTACGTTATAATTAAACTTTCTTTCCACTAGAGTCATATGCCATGGAAAGACACACGCCATACACTTTTCAACTGGTGAGATTAAGTCATATTTATAGAACCAATCTACATAGAATACTCCTCCTGAACCTAGAAACGACTTCTTGTAAAATAGGGCGACTCAACAATAAGATAAGTTTTTGGAACATTGACCAGAAATCGAAAAACTGATTTGCTTAAAACTTAGATAAACATGTTCTAACAAACTAACTAAAATAAGATTTTATCTTATGTATTCATAAAGATAAAACCTTTACTTAGTCAATATATATCACATCTAAAATACTCAAAATCGAAAATTAGTTTTACTTATAAAATAGTTCCTTCTTAGACTTTAGCCAAAGTACAATTCTCAAATATTGTTGTTCCTTGATCCGAGGAATTCCTTAGTTCCTCAACTCAAGGAACAAACCAATTAACCCATGTTACTTCTAATAAAAGACGTGATATTTGACTCAATCTCATTAATTTTAGACTCCTAATTAACTTAGAATATTAATCCTAAATTAATTCTAAAGGATAACCATCAAAGATATTTAATTATTTAGATTAAAACATAAAACATATTTACTTTCAAATTAAAATCTTATATTCTAGATTTAATTCTAAAACTAACATAACTAATAATATAACGTAATTTTTTACTCTTAAATAATAGCACACATTATCGGTTATTATGTCAGTTGATTTAATCAAATTCAGCTTTATTTTTAACGCAGTTACCTTGACGAGGGAGCACATACTCTTTTTCTTTGACAAAGGAACAAATTAAAGACTATGATCCAATGAATAGTTCCATAGATCGGATCACACTTTTATTCGTTTGCATAATGCCTAATAGTAAACTCATACTATAAGACATCTTATGGAGTTCCCCTCAAGAACTTCTCCTCTTCTATCTTGGAGTTCCAACTTCCAACTCAGGAACTTCAACTCTTCTTGGAATTTCCATTAGGAACTTCCTTCATATATATGCCATTTGTACACATAAAACTCAAAATCATGTTAGTTAATTAATTTAGTTTGTCGTCACCAAAACCAATTGTGTCAATAACATCTCTGAAGCTTTCGCTAGCTCTTCATAAAGGCATCATCCTAGCCACCCAATACGGTATAAGCAACATTATCATAGAAGTGGACAACCTTTTGGTATGTGTATGTTGTAAATGCAATTAAGAATGTGTGGAACCTCCCATGCACATGGCTAATATATAACATCATAAAGGATATTCGACTCCTGCTTAACAAATTTCAGTATTAGTAGATCAGACACGTATTATGGGAAATATACCGAGCATCAGGTTGGATAGTTAATGTAGCGTATTTAGCTGATTCTTCTTTTATTATCAATCTTTGTAATGTATCTACTTTTTCTTACATCCTTATAAACGATGCATTAGGGGGTTCCCCTCGCGAGTACGACCTCCTAATCTTATTTTCATTACCATTTCAAAAAGTAGAAAATAATATCTTAATATTCTCATTATTTGCTTAGAGAAGTTCTTTAAAATTGTTCTTATGTGTCTTGAGATTAGGGGTGCTCATTAATATCCGATCATGTCGATCCAGTTTTTTAGTTTTCGGATATTTTGGATTGGATATCCGAAAATTTTCGGCTCGGATACATATCAGAAATTTTCATTTTTAGATACCCAATCCGAAAAATGAAATTTTTTCAGACAGCCGATCCGAAATATACGTTCCAAGACCGGATATCCGAAATAACTTATGATCCAATCCGAAACTTATTTTATGAACTTTTCCTTTGAAAATTTCAATTTTTTAATTTCTAGATATATGATGCGATCCGATATTTCGGATATCCGAATTTCTCGGATCGAATTCGGATCGCATTTTTTCCGATCCAAAATTTTCGAATATCTGCAATTTCGGATCGAGTCGGATTATTCGAAATGAACACCCCTACTTGAGATGACTCTAACATACAAACACACTGTAGGAATAATACTTGTCAACAGTCAAGTTCTACTTGCTTCTCTTTTTTTTTTTCTTTTTTTTTGGGCCCCCTTTCTGGAACCCGTGGTAAGATGAAATTCCACTGGGCTGCCCTCGCACAGGATCACTCACCCAGAGGCCCAACAAGCCCCAACCCCTCCTCCCAACAATATTGAAATTTTTGTTTCCACCAAGATTTGAACCTTGGTCTCCCATGGGATATAGGAAGCCATACCATCGGTGGGCCGATGGTCATTGGTACTTGCTTCTCTTCTTACCGTCTAAGTAGTATCAGGTAACTCGTTGATTATATATAGGAAAGCGTATTAAATACGTGCCTAGAAGTTGGAAGCACCGTTGAATCACTTACAAGTATACACAATGTCTAAACCTTTCAGCTTTTGCATGGTATTACAATAATTCCTTTTTATCATTAACACTATTTATTTTCAAATAGAAACATGAGTACTATATGAAAAAACACATGTTCAAAATGAAGTAATAATACCATAAAATTGGTATATGACATTCCTAATAAAAACTACAAATAGTCAAATACTCATTGTCATGACTTTCGTTTTTGTATCACACATAAAGATTAGATTGGAAAAGTTATGCTTAATCAATCAATTAACAAAGATGGAAATATGATTAACTGATTAAGCAATTAACAAATTCTCTTTCCTATATCCTCACTCCCTCACTCCGCCGCCCGTGCCACCACATTTTCGACGTCGATAGAAATTCCCATGATTTTCTGATTTGAGTAGTTATTTGGTTGATAGAAAGTGGGGAAAATAAAGATAATGAAAATTTATTGGGAAATTGAAATTTCCACAAAACGTGAGAATTAAGCCCACCCCAACCTTGGTCATTCAGAATTTCCACATCAATTTATGGGAATTGGGAAGTGCAAATTCCGACAACCAAACATATTAAGGCCAAACTTCCTCCGTTCTTTTTCTATTGCAACAATGAGAATTTTACACTATTCACTCACCACCCTTTCACTATCTCTTGTGATTTTCACGTATGGAAAAATATAGTCATGTGGTATCTTGTTAGATTCGTCTCGATTTATACTTTCAAAATATCAAATTTGTATAATTTTTACTGAAAAGTAATTAAAGATATTAATAGTTAAAGTTGTGCATTGACAAGCGTGAAAACTCTATTGTTGCAATAGATTAAGAACGAAGGTAGTACTAAACAACCACTTAGATAAGATAAATTAAGTTAAGATAGATCAAGTTATAATTAAGCAATTAACAAAGTTGGAAATATGATTAAGCAAATTATTAACAAATTTCTCTTTCCTATCTCCTCACTCCCTCACTCCGCCGCACGTGGCACCACATTTTCGACGCCGATAAACCCTCTATTTCTCTCTTAAATCTCCCCTTTCCTTTTCCCCTTTTCTCTCTCTTCAATATTATTTATACCAAAAACAAAATCCAACACAGATCTGACGCTTTACACTCTGCAAAAGTCACTCTCAAAGAAAAACAAAATAATTCAAAAATAATTCAAAATTTTCTCTCTCTAGAAACCCTAACTCTACTTTAATGCCATTGTTGTAGTTTTCGATGATTCTGGTGTACATAGAGAGAGAAAGTTTAAGGAGAGAGAAAGTTTAAAGTCATTGATTTCGTTTTCCACTTCACAAGATCTTCGAGGAAATCAACAACTACTAGCTTTTTTTGAATTCTTCTGCTAATTTTGAGTTTTTTATTTTTTCTATAAAGAGAAATAAATGCTGGCGTTTTTTTCGATTTTCAAAAGCTTTATTGTCGTTGAGAAACCAAAATTCTTATTACTTAATTTTTCTTAAAATGTCTTGTTTTTGTATTTTTTCCATATTTTAGCTCTCAAGCTACTATTTCTTTATTTATTTATTTTGTTTGTGTTGTTTTCATGCTGAATGTTCATTCGAATTGAATATTTATTTATTTTTAGTTTTTTCAAGCTAATTTAGAGTAGAATTTGTTTTTTAATTCCTAAAAATAGTAATAATTTGATCGATGTTGAAATCTTGATTGTTGTGGAGAAACCAAATTATTACCAAATCCGACGAAATTTCGTGAAATTGAAGCTTATTTGTAGTTGCTTGAGCTAAAAGTATACTTATAATTCTAGATTTGAAGTAATTTAGAAGAGGACAAACTAATTAATCATAAAATTGAGCTAATTTTGATTGAAAATGGGAGCGGTGACATCGACAATGGCGGCGAAATTTGCGTTCTTTCCACCGGACCCGGCGTCGTACCGGGTGGAGGTGGAGGAAGGAACAGGGAAGCTGAAGATGAGTGGTGGTGTGGTGGAGAGAGAAAATGCAGATGTTTTGAAGCTTTGTACAAAAAAGAGGGAATGAAATTGTGGCAGTGTTTATGAGAAATCCTTTGGCAAAGCTTACTCTTCTTTACTCCCATGGTAATGCTGCTGATTTAGGCCAGATGTATGAGCTTTTTGGAGAGCTAAGTGTTCACCTCAGAGTCAATTTGATGGGGTATAATATTGATTAAGTTTCTCTTCTTAATTTTGGGTTTTTCTATTGGTTGATTTGATGGTATTTTGTTCATTTGTTGTGTTTAAGGGAAATAAATAGTCTTTTTTTTAATGCTAATTGTCCTCTATTTGTTTGTTGTAGTGTGGCAGGAACTGTTTGATTGTTTTTCTTTTGGTATGTAGTTAATTTGATGTGGTAGAAAAGAAAAAAAAAGTCGATTTGAAAATTTGGTTGTGTTTTTTTCCCCATTTAGATGTAGTGTTGCGGAAACTGTTTGATTGTTAAAACCTAATGGAAGTTTGGGAGCATGTGTTAATCCAGATTTTTGTGTATAAAGATGATTAGCTTGACGTGATAGATACCTGAAAATTGAAATGGATGGCTATGCATTGTTGTGAAGTTTTTGTGGTGATCGATTTTCGTTTGGAAGTGAATTTCACTTTTCTCTATTAATTCAAGCCACAGTCACTGGTTAAGGTTTAGAAAGGTTTAGGTGAAATTTTACTATTTATGCCTCTTAACTCAGGAATGAAATTAATTTGATTAGTGATCTCTATCTGTTTGAATCAGTTGAAAAATTGGTTAACTTATGATTTGAGAGTGATCCATCTTGTTCACGAATTAAGTTTTCACTGGAGTGTGCATATTTTTTTGCTTTGCAGATATGATTATTCTGGTTATGGACAGTCTACAGGCAAGGTATGTTTATGAATTGCTAAATTCTGTGCATTATTTTCCGCCATATGTAGGTCAATTATGATTTTGATCCCCTGGACTTGACAAATGGAAGTTTTAGCTTAATGACTTGTGTTCTTGCAGCCGAGTGAGCAGAACACTTATGCGGATATAGAAGCTGCATATAGATGTCTTGTGGAAAGATATGGGGTGAAGGAGGAAGATGTTATATTGTATGGCCAATCTGTTGGAAGTGGCCCTACTTTAGATTTAGCTACTCGGTTACCAAAATTAAGATCTGTTGTTCTTCATAGTCCAATCATGTCTGGCTTGCGGGTGATGTATCCAGTAAAGAGGACATATTGGTTTGACATATACAAGGTGGGTTCAAATGTTTTTTGGTTGTCAAACATGGCAATTGAATTTCTTTTAGTTTTCTAAGCAGCTCTGGATCAAATGTTATGATAACTATATTTCTTCGCAATGCAGAATATTGACAAGATACCATTGGTCGGTTGCCCTGTTTTAGTAATTCATGTAAGTATTCTATTACCTGTTGTTAACTTAAAATTCTGAAGTCATGCTACATGTGGTACCTGCATAATGCATTCAATTAATTGCTTGAAGTGTGCGCCTCTTTTAATCCTTTGAATTGGATTAAGATAAGTGTGGCACTTTTTTTGTTGTGTGGTGTTTGGCTGGTCATATGTGGAATATATTGGCTCATGAGTAGAATTCTTTGGAGGGGAACTTTTTGTGGGAGGACTTCTGGCACATCAGTGTCTCTATGGGGTCTAAGAAAGAACTCAACAACTATGGAAGGATATTTAGTAAACATGTGTACTGCTAACTGAAGGCAACTTCGTAAAGAAGCATTTAAAGAAAGCCACTTACTTTTAAGATGAAAACAAGGAAATTGAAGGATTAAACTTTGTTAGCTAAGACATGTGGGACAAGTGCAATCAGCGAGTCATTTTCCACTACACTCTACTTGGCAATTGTAAGAAGACAATAGCTGTGGAAGAAATCAACAACTTCGTATGGGTATTTGGAATGTATGTATTCTGCTAATTAGAAGCCACTCAAATACGAAGCAAAAACGAAAGCAACGACTTATTAAGATGAAACAGGGAAATTGGAGTACTAAAGCTTTCTCAGTTACAGACAATGAGGGACAAGCTCATTTTGCGCGTCATTTACTATTCCTGAAACAAAGTAGCTTCCAAACTTTTCTCGGTAATTAAATTATCTGACTGTTAATGTTACTGGCCTTCTCCGACCTTGGTTATATGGGTGTGATGGTGTTTGTGCGTATCTCCTTTTCCAGCTGTAGGTTGTACCAAGATTAAATAAAGAACTAAAAATAAGAATTGGGGGGGGGGGATGCTAGTGTCGGAAAAATAAGGTATATATCAAGGCTACAAAGAAGAAATTATAATAGAAATATCACTTAGATAATCTAAAAGAATGGATATGTGATGTCGTGGCAACTACGCCACTGCCCTAAAAACGAGATTCGGCCCGTCCGAGGTACAAAACGTTATGGCCGATTCGTTCCCCAAGGTTAACATCACTCCCACACACCCATGTACTTGAGTGTGAGGGATTGGAGCCACACAAGCTCTTGCTCAAGAGAGGTCAATCTAATAGGATTGGATGATTGGAATCCAGTTACCCCAAGGTTAACACATGTATATATAGGAGAGATTACAAGCATATATTCAATCACAATAATAATAAACCGTTACACATTTATTTGTAACGTCCAATATTAATGTGAAATATTTCTCCCATATACAACACCTTAATAAACATAATTGTTCATTAAGAAGCTCATCAAAAGATGATTTACATGTTTTCCATAACCACCAAAAGAGAATCCCAAGAAAAAGCCATAAGAAGGAAAATTAATTAAGGCCGTAAATAAGCCATTTCTCCAACAATCCCCCACAAATGGCTTTGAAGGGAAATAAAGATTGAGCAAGAGAAGAGACTAACACTTAACGTTGATATAATTGAATCAAACGCTTAGTGAAGTGAGGCAACAACTTACAAGTCCGAGGAGTGAACAAGTCTTGAACTCCCAAAACTCTGGATCAAAGAGTGAACGAATCTTGAACTCTAAGATTTAAGTTGAGACCCCCACAACACATGCTATGCTCTAAATATTGTATGACTTCCGCGTAAAATCACATTGCGCTTTTAACATGGCCATGCGCTCAACCTTGGGTCTCATGAGTGCTCTAGAGAAACCGCCTAAATTTCTCATAGAAGGTGGCCAAACATTCACACTCACGTAGATGAATCTATTAATAGTGCATCTCAATAGCACTAAAATCAAAGTATCATTGGGTTAAGAAAGTTTCACATAACTTATCAAATACTACTCATTAGCACCCCCACAATGATTATAGATTCATTAAGAGCAATTTGCTCAACCTCACAAATTAGGTGGTGATTTCATCAAATCCTTCACATAGGATCACCCATATTTTGGGCTATGGAATCATCAAGCGTTAAAAACTCAACCTTTACACACGAGGTTATGGATCTTTTACGTGCGTCTCAAGTAGCACTAACCTCATGGGTTTTAGATCCAATTCAAAAACTTCAACCTCCAAGCATTATAATTTACAACACATGCCATAGGGATAGGTAAGTAATGCTTGTTCCCATACCAAGTGGGCTCAATGCCTATCCCCTCGACATCCAAGGATCAACATATATCCACATCTTCTTTGATTCATTGCCATGTATTTCCATTAAGAAAAATACAAACACAATCATTCAAGGATTTTCATAACAAAATTTCTTCCTACAAATGCATGATCGTTGAAAATAATATGGCAACTTTAGTGAACTAATTCATAAATTCATCGTTATCAAAACCAAGTTTTGCTTCACAAAAATTTCTAACACAATAGATATAAATTTAGATGCAAATGCATAATTAATGTACCTATAACGTACATAAGAATGATGAAATAAACATCAATGCTTACAAAAAATTGTGAGAAATAGAGGTTATAGTCTCAGTTGTTTTAGGTTGCCAAAAGGATCACAAATTAGGCCAATAAAAAACCGCTAGAATCGATCTATGACGTAATTCGATCAAGCCATCCCATTTAGTCATATGAAATCAATTATAGAATATTCATAACATGATTTCACCAATCTAATACTCATTCCAACAAAGATAATTAGATAACTTAAAAGAAATCACTTTAGGATCAATTTCAAGAAAAAGCTCTTTGTTGGAAGGAATAATAGAAGTGATCATTCAATTCATGAAGATCATCAACATATCAATACATTAAACCAAAAATTAGTTTAGAGTGGACCTTTCTTTGGTTTCAAGTCAAGAAGTGTTCATCTCATAACATTTCCTTCAAGACTGCCAATCCATTCTTCAAATAATTCGAATAGTACACGGACTCGTAACACCACATGCACCGTTGATACCAAGTTTATTACACACTCCAGATATATTACCAAAGCGCCATTTTCCCATATTCAAGAGTCATGATGGTTGGCATATACACAATTACTTTTCTATATTCACTCAAATTTGGCAATGAAAGTTCCTTTGTAGCCATTGACAAAAGCAAATCTCGTTTTTAGATTGTCGGAAAAATAAGGTATATATCAAGGCTACAAAGAAGAAATTATAATAGAAATATCACTTAGATAATCTAAAAGAATGGATATGTGATGTCGTGGCAACTACGCCACTGCCCTAAAAACGAGATTCGGCCCGTCCGAGGTACAAAACGTTATGGCCGATTCGTTCCCCAAGGTTAACATCACTCCCACACACCCATGTACTTGAGTGTGAGGGATTGGAGCCACACAAGCTCTTGCTCAAGAGAGGTCAATCTAATAGGATTGGATGATTGGAATCCAGTTACCCCAAGGTTAACACATGTATATATAGGAGAGATTACAAGCATATATTCAATCACAATAATAATAAACCGTTACACATTTATTTGTAACGTCCAATATTAATGTGAAATATTTCTCCCATATACAACACCTTAATAAACATAATTGTTCATTAAGAAGCTCATCAAAAGATGATTTACATGTTTTCCATAACCACCAAAAGAGAATCCCAAGAAAAAGCCATAAGAAGGAAAATTAATTAAGGCCGTAAATAAGCCATTTCTCCAACAGCTAGCAGGCAGAATTCCACATTATGGACGAGGGAATGTTTCTAAGGTTTGGTTATGTCCGTTAAGCCCATGAATGACTATTGAACTTTTTGATGAGTGAACTGATGGATGGCAGTATTTGAAGAGAATTCTTACTGTTGCTGTTGGATGGTTGGAGTCACGTGAGATGTTGGGATATGTGATCCTATCGTTACTGTTGTGGCTTTGAGTTGAATATGTGGTGGCTGCTATCATTCTTTGCACTTCACTCCTCACCTGCTTGTAGCAGTGAAGCTACTAAGTGCTATTATATCCTCCCCACCACCCTTCCTGGAAAAAAGAGTAAAAGAGACAGCTCAAAGCAGGATTGTACTTGGTGTTATAAATGTACAAGGAAATGCTGTGAAATTGTCGTTGGGCAACCTATCTGATGGTATTATTAGTTAACTATGGAGTGGAAAGAATTTAGATTCGAAATTCATCCGAAGAGGCAATGATGAATTGATGATGGATCTCAGTATGCTCTAGCCCTTTCTAGTTTCTAGTGCAAAGTTTTGAGTTAATGTGCCGCATCCTGTTGGGAAGAGGTTTGGTGGTGGGGGTGGGCTGGATTAATAGTGTACGAATGGAATCAGTTGAAGCTTGGTATGTCTTATTAGATTTACTTAAAAGCAAAAACTACCTGCTGAAAGATCAGTTGCCATTCTTGGATGGTCAACTATTGTTTCTACACAATGGCAAACTTTAAAGTCCTAAATGCAGACATATTGCACAATAGATGGCTACTTGACCTTCAATTGGATCTCTTTCAATCTTCCTGCCCCTTTTGAAAATTGTCATCACAGACAGTCAATGGGAATTGGGAATCATATGAAGACATCTCGTGAACCAACTCGTTGTGAGGGGTGGAATACCGAAGCTCCTGATGACCTTTTTCTACAAATTATGTTTCATCTTCTTTTTTTTGGGAGGGGGGGTTGCTTTTGATACTTGAAAAGCATGAAGATTCTGTGAGACAGAAGTGCAGACTTTGATCTCCGAGAATACTCTCCGATGCAAGTATATTATTTTTCCAGGAATAGTTTGTGTAGTTCAGATAATGGCAGTTGCGTGGCTCCACAAGCTTTTGCTGTTACCTGGGAGATCTCCAATTTCTCAAACCTTCAATGTTCAACCATGTTATTGAATTAGTCTTAGGGCCTAGGGGAGACAGTTTGAGTGACTGAGTGAGGCTGGGAGTGCGAGGGTTAATGGCGTTCCTTCAGGATCAGGGTTTCTAAGTGGCCTGGCTATAGAAGAGAACCCTGGGGTTGGTGGGTGGGATGGGGGGTAGTCCAGCTGGATGAGGACTTGAACCCACCGCTATGAAGGAAAGTGCCAAAGTGGATATAGCATTACTTTGAGTCTTTGCTTCCTCGGTCTATCAATATCTATATTCCTTTATTGTGAAACATACTATTATTGTTTAAACTGCATTGGACTGTCGAATGTCGATGTCCTTTTCAGCCTAGTTTATAGTCCATTTCAAATGTGATTTTGTAGATCTTTTAGTGAAATGCATCAATTATGTGTTCACCCTGTGTGGACCCACTATCTTTCTATCTCTTATTTAGCTAGCTGAAATTTTGCCAAATAGAGTTTACCCTGTTATACAATGGGAAAATGATATGCTCACTCTGTTGTGCTGCAGGGGACAGCTGATGATGTGGTCGACTGCTCTCATGGTAAGCAACTGTGGGAGAATTGTAAAGAAAAGTATGAACCACTATGGGTTAAAGGTGGAAATCACTGTGACTTGGAGCTTTATCCAGAGTACATTAAGCATCTTAAGAAGTTCATATCCATAATTGAGAAATCACCACATTTAAGAAGTGGATCTGGATTGAGCTCAGATCGATCAGATCATCCCCCGCCGGAGCAGCACAGATTGCCGAGATAATAAATCAAGACCAAGTGCTGATCAAAGAGAAATGCCTAGAGAGAGTATGGAGAAGAAAGAAAAACCCAGGAAAAGTTCAGATCTAAGAGACAAGTCCAGAACAAGTACTGACAAGAGAGAGAAATCAAGGAAGAGTACAGATATCCCTGATAAAGCAAATAACTCTATTGAACGGCCTGATAAAGCTCGGAACAGTGTTGATAGGTCAGTTAAATGTAGAGTGATCTTCAACTTAAAAAAACAAGTGTTAATTAGTAAAAATTGAATATCCTTAATCAGTTTCAATTAGTGAAAATAATTTTCAATCAGTAATTTAATTCCAGTTTAGTAAAAAATCAAATGAAGTAAACAAGGATTCAGATTTATTTTTGTCCATCAACATCATTGTCATTTCTTTTTGTGCTTCCAGTTTGGGCATATCATCTAATTATTGTATGTTGCAACCACTTATTGCAGATTTGGAGGGATGATAAGATCTGTGGGATTCTGCAATATTGGTTGTTTCAAGCCTTCAGCCACAGGGTAATAAAGAGGGGGAAGAGAGCGGTCGACAAATCGTGATTGTAATTTTAGTTTTCCTTCATATATTTGTTAGTGTTTTGGGGGTTTGGGATTCATTTTCCTCGTCTTTCAGAGAAATAACGGGAACTGAATGATCGAGGCAGATTGTGTACTGTATGTCAGTTTTTTTCTGTCAGGATCACTGAAGTTCACCATGATGTCTCCATGATCCAGTTGTGCATGTTGTGCAAAGCAAGAGCTGTTTGTCCAATGCTCTTGTTATTCATGTAAATATACTAATTGATCATTGTTCTATATAGTAATTTAGAAATTTCAGATTCTGTGTCACGGTTCGTTGTGTGTAATTTTGAAGTTTCCATTCTTATTCTTCTTGATAGATGAATTAGCTGCGTGTGTTATCAGTCTTCTCTTTGCAAATTGCTGCATAGAGATGATCATGGACAGATCAAAAGAAAATCGGCCCATATGGGCTTGGGAGATTAATCTAAGCTGCCATTTTGGGGATGAAATTGGCTCAAACCTTGAGAAATCAGGCTGAAAAATTCTATTCAGGCAGGGAGCAGTACAAGAATTGGCTGATCATTTGGGCCGGGCCACAGTTTGGGCTGGCAAATGAAATAACGATTCTGTACTCTGCTCAGTTCTCACTATTTTACTTGGAATAGGAAAAGAAAGTAGGGGGAGATTCAGGCAGATTGAGGTGTACTAGAAGAATCACAATCCTGTATAAAGTTGGAGGAATTTTGAGGATTCTGTTGCCAACAAAAGTATTGGTAATCCACTACAGAGACATCAAACATTCATTTAGACATATTATTATTAGTAGTCCTATAATCCTATCTATGAATTATTCTAATATTATTATTAGATGATTAGGTGACCTAATAAAATTCTTTTAAAAGGTCAAAGTCATATAAATGATGTGTCAAACTATATTGCATAGTCGAAATTATTTTGTTATATAATATTGAAAAAGAAATGATACTAGGTGAAGTTGAGTTAAAATGATAAGTTAATTAGTCCTTCTAATTTATAGAAATAAATAATCTGATTAAAGTTTTTAAAAATATTTTATCATCGTCTAATATTTACTCAAAACCCTATTCCCAACCTCTTTTTCAATCTTAAAACCATAGTCTTTTTTTTTGAGGACCTTGATCACTCTATTCCAAGCCTCATTTTTCTTCTCGTTATACAAATCCATACTCCATTTTAGAATTAAACCTTATATCTATTATATAAGAGAAGGGGGAGCTATGGTGTCCCCTATAAATGTACTTAATTGCCCATTAGTAAATGAACTACTATCAGAAAAAGAGGAAAAATAAAGTCAAACTCAAATATAGTATTAAAAAATTAACTTAAATGTTGAAGGCAATCAAGTTATAATTGGTCCATCAAAAAAGAAACATTGACTATAAAATTTAGTATATTTATCTTTGAAAAAAGTAAAAAAAAAAAATTACATCCATTCACAATCACAATCACAATCAAGTATTACATCAAAACGAAAAAATTCAATCAATTAACAAAGTGAAATGATTTATTTAACACAAAAAACTATGTTAATAGAATATAAGAAATCCCAAATAAATTCACTTAACATTCTATTATCGTTCATCAAGTTTAATTTTAAAAACCTAAAAGAAAGAATAAGTAAAAAAATTAATAAAAGAAGGGTTAAGTGATAAAGGCTTAACTTACAAAATTTAAACAAAAAATGTCTAATGTTTAAAATTTTACCTCTATTTACGCCCAAAAAGTTAGAATTTATGTTTGAAAAAATAAAAAATCGAGACTCATCGCGTGCATAATTTCTTGGTTTCTCTTTAATTCGAAGAGAGGCTCCTCGAAGTATTTAGTAAAATTTAATACTTAACACAATTTTAATCGGTAAAAGTCCGTAACTTTTTTTTTTAATAGATTTGTAGTACAAAAATAGAATTATTGCTTGAAAGCTCCCAATCCATAATTCCATTTCCATATGATAAAAGCTCGAAGATACTTATTTTTGTAGAAAAATCTTACTAATTGTTACTTCTACAAATATTTTTATTTCACTTTCAACTTGAAGTCGGCTGTTTCACTGAAGACAAAAAAAAAAAAAAGAGCAAGCAGAAGCAGAGGTTTTAGAAGGGGTTTTCTCATTTCTGTTCTCCAACACAAACTTCTTATGTATTACAGTTATATCAATCGAACCCACCAACTCATTATTCTGGTAACTCCAATTCATTCTTTCTTCAGATTTATTCGTTAATCGATTAGAACAATTTGATGTCCAGTAGTAATCTCTCTTCACTCCCTGCAAATTTGTCGCAGAAATTTGACCCTTCTATTCAAATTCATAAACCAAGTAGTAATTTTGTGATAAACCCTTTTTCTGATTCCACAGTTATGTGGAAAAACTTTGCTAAGCAAGCAATTTCAAGAACCCCTAGATTGTGTTTGAAAAGTTTTTGTCTTTCACGTAATTACAGCTTTTTAGGGGTTTCATGTGATTCAGTTATTGCTGAGAAGTTGAAATTTAAACCATTTGAGCTGGGTTCTTGTAAAAATTTGAACTTTCCTGAGTTGGGTTTTTGTAGAAAAGGTGGGTTATTGGTGAAGGAAGAGATGGGGGAGAGACCAATTTTTGGGTGTTTGAGTAATCAACCTAATTTGAAGGTTCTATGCCCTAAAGGGTATGCTAGTGTTGTTGAGGCTGAATTAGTCACCTCAATTGATTATGAGGAGGATGTTTCAGTATTTGATGAAATTCAGGAGTTGGTGGAAGAGATGAGGAAAGTGGAGAAGAGGGCAAAATGGAGGGATATACGCCAAAGAAAGCCGAAAATGGTGGCGGGTTTGCCGTCTTATAGGTACCAAATGCTTAGGAATAGGCAGATAAAGCTTGAGACTGAGTCATGGCAACAGGCAGCAAATGAGTATAGGGAGCTTTTAGCTGATATGTGTAAGCATAACTTGGCACCTAATTTGCCATATGTGAAGTCATTGTTTCTTGGTTGGTTTGAGCCATTAAGAGATAGCATTATGGAGGAGCAAGAATTAATCAGGCAAGGGAAGTTTAGAGCTGCATATGCACCTTATTTTGACCAGTTACCTGCAGATATGATGACAATTATAACAATGCATAAGTTGATGGGATTGCTCATGACTGGAAGTGGACATGGAACTGCAAAGGTTGTTCAAGCTGCTTGTGCCATAGGCGAGGCCATTGAACAGGAAGTGCGTCGACTTGTACTTCCTTTCTTTCGAGTTTCGGAGTAAGCATTGATATTTACTAATGCATTTATTATGATACTTTGCATATAGGTTAGGATACACACGTTTTTAGAGAAAACAAAGAAAAAGAAGGGTGACCAAAATATTAAATCTGATGAAGCTGGCTCTGATGCTGAGATTCAAGCACAGCAACATCTGAGGAAAAATGTGAATAATCTAATTAAGAAGCAAAAGCGGCGACAAGCCCTGAAAATTGTCGATTCTCAAGGGGACTTGAAGCCTTGGGGTTCGGATGCAAGGGCTAAGGTAGTTACTGTTTCCTGACCTTGTATCATCTCAGTTATAAAAAGTGCAGCATAATCTTTTCCCTGTTGCAGGTTGGGAGCCGTCTGATCGAGTTGCTGGTCAAAACAGCATACATACAACCTCCAGCTAGTCAGTCAGCTGGTGATCCTCCTGACATTCGACCTGCTTTTGTGCACTCATTAAGAAATGTTGGTCCTGACAACAAGTAATGAGTGATCTCTCTCTTATGCACCAACTTGTTTATTTTGGTTTTACGTGAATAAAAAGGTCCTTTTGGTTGATTTACCAGGAAAACCAGCCGAAGATTTGGGGTAATTGAATGTGATCCTCTGGTGATCAAAGGTTTAGAGAAAACTGTAAGTTGTGAAAATTAAGAGGTCCTTTTAGTGAACTTTGAAATTTTGGATGCTTTTACTTGATGAGTTTGCGGCAAATGATTTAATTGCAAAGCATGCCTACTTGACTATCTGCTATCGTGATACCCCTTTCCCCTGTTTTAGATTGTTTTTAATTTTGAAACATGGGTAACCTTAAATTTCTGCTGTTCCTTTTGCAGCCAATGCACATTGTGATCCCCTATATGCCAATGCTGATACCACCAGAGAAGTGGACCGGGTATGTACTTATGCTTTATTTACTAATAGTTTTTATGTTCTTTTTGTTGATGCCTATTTTTCTTTGTGCCAAGTCCTCTGAAATATATACCTCAAATTTTTGTATCACACTTCCAAATTCATTTTAAATGTCAATGGTAGCCCCCTAAAAATTTTCAGCTGAAAAGTGTCTCTTAATTGATTATTGCCTCTTATTCTCAAACAACAAAATAGTAAATGACTAATGCCTCTTAGTTAAGCACTGCTTTTTAATTGAACTCTATTGTTCATTAATTGAACACCACATCAAATTTTTAGTGTGCATTGAACTTCCAAATTTTTTCTGACATGATTAATTGATAAGTTGATAATCGTGACAAAGTTTCAGCAAAATACAGCTCTTAACTGATTACTGCTTCCCAAGTTTTGTCAATTCCTCATTGTGACAAAGTTTCAGCGAAAAAGTTACATCATACGCCTCTTAAGTTCATATTAATATTAAACTAACATGTACTTGATATTTATATGTAAACAGAAAAATGATGAGTCTGGATGGGCTGGGGACCCTCTGTGCCTTCTGAATTTCAACACCGCTGTCTTAGGTTCGAGTTGTTTCCCAAACACCCGTGTCACCTCCCTCCTCAAACCAAATAAAGATTTAGGCTGTAAGCAGTGAGGCTTGAATTTGTTTTGTGACTTTCAATTGAATTTTAGCCTCTTCTTTCCCGGTTTCCCCCCTTAAGGCTCGGGGATGGGGATCATATTGTTATTCTATGAAAAATGTGATAGAGGCTTATTACAATGGCTTGGCAATTGGGTCCCGAGACTTTGACTCAATGTGATTTCTGAAGTTCTGGTTATGCCTCTTATTGTTGTATGGTTGCCTTGTCTTAGTTATGACAGGGGTGCCTACTTGGTTTTGCGATCATTTGTCATGAGAACTCATGGATCCAAACATCAGCGAGAAGCAGTTAAGAGGGCCTTTCCAGAACAGCTGGAATCAGTTTTTGAGGTTAGAGAAGAAAGTGCTTTCATTTTGTATAATCTGCTTTTGCACTTCGTTCCTCTGTCATAATTTATTACATTAATATTGCAACTGGTTTATCTTTGCAACAATGTTGATGCTCTCTACTTATAAATTTTTGTAGGCCTTGGATACCCTTGGAAACACAAAATGGAGAGTGAATAAAAAGGTGCTTAGCATTGTAGATAGGATATGGGCTAATGGAGGTCGTTTGGCAGACTTAGTTGATCGGGATGACGTGAGTTACCTTTATTCTTCCATCTGAAAATAAACGAGTTTCTCTCTTTATGTTAACCTGCAGTCGTTTTTCCATCTATATTACTCCTAATACTTGTTCTCTTTTTTTCCCCCCTTTTTTCCCCTTTCGTTACAGGTTCCTTTGCCAGAAAAGCCAGATGAAGAAGATGAATCCGAGCTTAAGAAATGGAAGTGGAAAGTCAGGTCTGTGAAGAAAGAGAATAAAGAGCGACACTCACAACGGTGTGATGTCGAACTCAAACTTGCGGTTAGTAATACTTTCCTTGAGCAGTCCGCTTCAGGTACATCATAGTACAAATATGACTCTAGCACCCTTTTTTAACAACTAGGTTGCTCGGAAAATGAAGGATGAAGAAGGCTTCTTTTATCCACATAATGTTGATTTTCGTGGTCGAGCATATCCCATGCACCCATACTTAAACCATCTAGGGTCAGACATGTGTCGAGGTATTTTAGAGTTCGCAGAGGGTCGTGCTCTTGGAAAATCGGGATTGCGCTGGTTGAAAATACATTTGGCAAATCTGTATGCTGGTGGCATTGACAAATTATCTCTTGAGGGTCGTGTAGCATTTACAGAGAACCATTTGGATGATATATTTGACTCTGTGGATAAGCCACTGGAAGGAAGGTGTTGGTGGTTGAAAGCAGAAGATCCCTTTCAATGTTTGGCTGTTTGTATTGATTTATCTGAAGCTTTGAGAAGTCCCTACCCCGAGGCATATATTTCACATATCCCAGTTCATCAGGTGAGCAAAATCATGCCTGTCTGTTTGTTTATCTTGAATGGTTTAACAGGACAGTTCTTTAGGGGGGGGAGGTTTGCGGTATGATGATTGGAGACCGCTTACACTCGGCAATCGGATTTCTTTAAATTTTGTTTGCTAGTTGATAACAAGCCTTCTACTTCGAATTATCTGTGGAGGAACCTTGGAGAGGTATACATGGCCAAGTTTTGGTGAACCATTGAGGAAAACTTCCCATGGTGGTTGGTCTATTCATGTTGGGGAGAGAGGAACTATAGAAGAGGTGATTAAGCAAAGATTATAAGTACTCGTTACAGACTAATATCACTTTTTTACGATATATAGTGAGTTTAAAGTTTTGACCAAAGATATGGTATCTTGTGATCTGGCCATAAGCCGTTCCAATTAGTCAATAATGAGGACAACAGGATTTGCAAATATAACAACGTAGATACCTCTCTTGATAGCAGGATTTGCAAATATATATCTAACAACGTAGATACCTCTCTTGATAGCAGCCAAAGCAGAGCCATGCTAGAAGCCTAGAAGCAACTTTTTACAAATTTGTATACTAATACGAGAAATCCTATATGAACTTCCGATGACCTGACAATCTGCGGAATTCACCTTAAAGGTATAACTAAAAAGTGGCTTTCTTTTGTGCATTGTCCATTGAAGGCGAAGGGGTTCGATCACATATGAATTATGAAAGTCTCTTGCATGTTTCTGGTCTGAAGTCCTTGTGGTTGTTAAATATGCGCTATGAAGACACCGGATAGTAATGGAAGTTTGTTTGTGTGTTGTGTATGATGCAAGAAGCAGACATGTTTAGATGGTGTTTCTGGTTATCAGGATAGAAACCATATTTGCATTAACTGGAGGGAAATACAAAATCGATTGGGTTAAACTTGCATTACAGGAATAATTAAACAAAGTTTTATGTTTGCAAGGTAGTTTTTTAATAGTAACTATCTGTGCAATAATACACACAGGAAAGCATGGGAATTACGCATACATCCTACTAGAATAAGATGTTGGTAACATTAACTGGCCATATATTAAGGTTTGGATTTTATTCCACATTTTAATATATGATACGCAGCTCTCTTTGATTCTGGTTATATAAATCTCATTGCTTTGTGATTTAGTTTGTTTGAGGTTTCCTTTCTTGGATTCAAGATCTCTTATCTTTCATTATGGGAAAAAAGAAGACATTTTAAGACTGTTAGTTTTACAGATGCAGTAACTCTTAAGATGCTAGTGATTATAACAGGATTGTTACTAATCTCTGATCTTTCATTATTGAAGTAGGCATTTTGAGACTATTAATCTTAAGCATGCAGTATTTCTTAAGATGCTAAGCTGCCAGTAGTTGGATTAGGATGATTACTAACCTACATCTTCTCTCCTCTCCCCCGAGTAAGCTTTGATATTCTGTACTGCTCATATGATTATTTGCTTCATATCTCATCTAGAATGTGACTTGCAGGCATTTGTCAGCTACATTTGAAATGATAAATACATTTTATCTGTTTAAACAGGATGGCTCATGCAATGGATTACAACATTATGCTGCTCTTGGGAGAGATAAGGTACTTTCCTAATTTTCTCTTGTTTTGAAGTCTTGCTGTTAGTGACTCTGATGTTTAGTAGTCGGCCAGTTATTGAGTTCTAAAGCTAGCATCTAGAAGTAACAGCTTCACTACATTTGCAGGGTAAGGCAGTGAATTATTTCTCCCTGCCTAAACCCTTCCTAGATGAGAGTCCGATACACTATTTCATTGGTTGGTGTGATTATCTTAGTCTTCTCTCATCCATCTCCTCGCTCCCCTCCCCCCGAAAAGATGTTCTTTAATAGGAGAATGTCTTAGACTAAGATCAAATTCTAGGTAGAGAACTATCTCTCCCTGTTAAGTCATAGCTACTCCTATCAAAAGACACCAAGCGGGTGTGACCTATATAAAAGAGTAGATTAGATTGAATGCCAGGGGGATGTTGTCAGAGAAAGTTATAGTTTTCTCATGAAAGTGTGATCTATAGAAAAGAGTAGATTAGAAAGAAGCCAAGGAGATTTTGGCAAAGGAAGTGCTATGAATTAACATAGCTTGGACACCATTAATGGCAGAGATCAAGGAAGAAATAGAAGATTTGATTCATGAACTGTGACGTTACAACAATATAAAGGATAGTTACAAGCTTTCAAGAGGCTTGTTCTCTCCCATTGAACTCTTGAAAGTTCACCCAATTTTCTTATCAATTTTCAACAGAATTTTCTCTCTCTAATTATCCCTATATATAGAGTAATTTCCTTAGCACAACTACCTAGCTTATTCCCCAAGCTAACTAATGAAGATAATATCTAAATTACCCTTCCCTCTAATATAGATCTATAGCAGGAAGTTATTGTTTTCTCATGGAAGTGTTTGCCTTTCAGTTGGGAGCAGCTGCTGTCAATCTTGTTGCTGGTGAAAAGCCTGCGGATGTTTATTCAGGCATAGCTGCTGGGTGAGGACCCTTGACTTGCTCTTGCTTTGCATTTTTTTTCTTCTGGAAGCCCGAAGGGATGATACCCTCAAGTCTTATCTCAGATCACTCGCATGTATTTGTAGGTGAAAGGCCGCTTCTATGTGATTGTCAGTTACAATGACTACAATGCTGATAAGAGTTTTAGTTACAATTTTTTTTTTGATATGAATGGAGTTAATGGACTTACAAGTTCTAATAACGCCCTGTTCATCCCAATGTTAAGCAATGTATGTTCAGCATTGGGTTTGAATAATGCTTTCTGTTGTGTTCATTATGTTTGTCAGTTTCCATTGAAAGACTAAAAATTGTTGTGTTTTGGCAGGCCAATAAAATTCCAGTACTGTCATCAGGTCTGACAATTGAATGCATATGAATGTTTGATGCAGGGTTCTTGCCATCATGCAAGGAGATGCAGAGAAAGATCCTGCCGTGTTTCCAGACGCTGTGCATGCTAGGAATCTGATTAATCAGGTTTGTGGCTTTAGAATAGCTTTTTGTTGAGTTTATAGTGATTCTTGAATTTAGATAAATAACATAGACTTGCCACATCATCTATCATATATGAGTTATGATCTCATCTTATTAGTCATATGCTTCATGGAAATGCAGGTAGACAGGAAATTGGTCAAGCAGACAGTGATGACCTCAGTGTATGGTGTCACGTATATTGGTGCTAGAGACCAGATCAAGAGGAGATTGAAGGAACGTGCTGCATTCAGTGATGAAGCAGAGCTTTATGGTGCAGCTTGTTATGCCGCCAGAGTAAGATCTGTGGATGACTTGGAGCTTAGTTTCTAGAAAGTGCAAAATCTGTTTTTCTTCACAACTCACAAGTTTTATGGGGTTTCTGATTTATTTTTCTAGCCTCTACTGATGATTGTTTGCTTACTTTCTGGATAGACTACATTAACAGCATTGGGGGAGATGTTTCAAGCTGCACGTAGTATTATGAGCTGGCTTGGTGAATGTGCAAAGGTCCGTTTGTCCTATATACATATGTGAATGCACACGTGCCTGTATGTTTCTACTATATGGTTGTGTATCAGGTTCCTTTTGCTTTGTGTATTGGGTTCCCAGCAATGCAAGTTGAAATCTATGTGGTTGAAATTTTCTTTAAGTTAGGTAATGGAGAAGGATAGACCCTTATCATTTTCTTTGAGGCTGAGATGCAACTAGGGGGTATGCTCTTTGGTGGCAGGGAAATTGGGAGAGGATCAAACTAGCACATCTCGACCTAATCACTTGGGCCTTGGCTCCAATACTCTTTTCTTAAGCTAAGACAGTGATAATCAGGATACAAACCTCAGTCTGTTTGGTTGAGGCATACATTTTCCAACTTGTATTTATATGTATGGAGTAGGAATCGGTCTTGAAACTGTAAAAAAATTTAACAAATTACTATTTTTCCCACATAACATTTCCTCCCATATTAAATGGACCCTGTGAAACAGATCCCTAAACCAGTGCAAATTATGATTTCTAATTGGGTTAGTATGTGATTATATGCAGCATTTGAGCTTTTGATATGACGTTTCTTGTACGTGGCCTCTCCAACATCTTCTTATTCGTCTTTCTTTGTGCATGTTACAAATACTTGATGTTTTGCATATTGGTGAGATTGTGCAGATTATTGCATTGGAAAATCAGCCCGTGAGGTGGACAACGCCACTGGGTCTTCCGGTCGTGCAACCTTACTGCAAGAAAGGCAGACATCTTGTATGCAATTATCCATCCTTTTCTATGGTTGCCTTTCTATTTCTGTTTGAAGTTCATTTAGGATAAATAATATCTGCTTGCTTGGTAAATATGATGCAGATCAGAACCTCCCTTCAGATGCTGACACTGGAAAGGGAGACAGAAAAGGTACCAGTCACACTGGACCGAGAGTAACTTGTACCAGCCAAAGCTTGATTAGTGTGCTAATATCCAAGCGTTATGGTACTTAAAAAAACTTTCTGATCATATAATTTTTAGGAAGGATCTGTTTGCTGGTGATTGGATAAATAAATCATGCTTTTGACTGGGATTTCAAATTCTAAATACAACATCTTTTCCTTTGAAAGAAATCCCAGGTGGTGCTGTTTCTGTTCTGTACACGTGTATTCTGTTGTTTTTCTGTGCAAAGAAGTTCATGTCACCAACAATGTAATATTCATGATTTCACTGCCCTTGTATATTGTTGAAGATTGCTGCACCGTTAATCTGGTGAATTTGCTTTTTGTTTCCCTGAAAGTAAAGAAACAGAAATTAGGGTAGTTTTCTCTCAAGACTAATCTTGTAAGCAACAAAGCCCCTTGCTTAACCAAACCATACCTTTCTCGAAGTCTGAAAAATAGAGGAGAACTTACAAGTCAATCTACCTGACTGCCAGAATTGAGCATACATATTGTTTTAGTTAAACTGTAACTTTTCTTGTTGTAAGCTGCTGAATTCTTGAGCTCCTTCTCTGCTACAGATTATGGTTAAGCGACAGAGGTCTGCTTTCCCACCAAATTTTGTTCACTCACTTGATGGGTCGCATATGATGATGACTGCAGTGGCCTGCAAAAGGGCAGGCTTAAACTTTGCAGGTTTTGCTTGATTTGTTTGAATTTTATTATATTGATACTTTTAACTTTCTCTATTCAGGTGATCCAAATGCAGCTTTTTCTTACCTCGTCGTAATTTATGACTGTAGGAGTTCATGATTCATATTGGACGCATGCACGTGATATAGATCAGATGAGCAGGATACTTCGCGAAAAATTTGTTGAACTTTATGAGCAACCAATATTGGAAAATGTAAGTTGGTATTTATCAGCTACATTTGGCGTCATTGTTTCTCTATCATTTTGACTGGTAAAAAGATGTGCATTTAACGATACAGAAAGGTATATGAACATTATAGCAAAATCTATCTACAGTTAGGACTTAGGAATAACAACCGAGCATGGCATCTAAGCTGTTCCTTGCCATTTTAAATGATTTCAAAAGTCTAATTTGGTGCTAGAGTTGATACCAAAGCTATCGGATTGATCTGTGTTACATTCTTACTCCGTTTGGTAGCCGCCAGCTAGTCATAAATAGTGGTAAATCGTAATGGATTTACATGTAATTTTGTAAAGCAAGTCTCATGCCAATGCTTTTGTTATGAAATTTCATCCCCAAAGATGTTTGTACTTTTCACCATAAATTTCCATTACCGACCAATAAATTGATGGCAATGAAATGCTATGAAGAATTAGAGATATTTAGGGATGGATAAACTTTATCATGCATGTTTGCGTATTGGGTTTATTTCACTGATTACGTTCCTCTTATTCTTGTCTCTTGATCATTCCACAGTTATTGGTTAGTTTCCAGCAGTCTTTCCCCACACTATCCTTTCCCCCTCTGCCTGAGCGAGGAGACTTTGAACTTAGAGAAGTTCTAGATTCTCCATATTTCTTCAACTAAGGTAAACAGAAACTGCTGTTAATTATCTATCGTCTCCACCTTCTTGTCTCTGAAGAAGGTACGCCATACTTTTGCGTGCCTTGTAACACGAACAACTTCTATGTAGATTGTAGCGTGCTTACAAGGTGGTGCTGGTTTCTGCTTTTTTGACGAGAAGCCACTGAGATAATCTCCAACACTTTTCTAAGCCCAAGGCCCTGCAGTTTAGAATGATTTTACCATTTCATAATAGGTTAAAGGAGTTTGGTCTTTGATTTGAGCGATTCTTGACATTCTTTATAGTTGAATATGTAATGAATGTAGTTAAGATAGATAGGTGATGTCTTGTATGTAATGTACAGAATTATAGCTTCCTCTGATAAAGTGTCATGTTATACAAACTCATTGTACATATCTGAAACTATGAAATTGAAGTACTCTCCTCTATTGTACCTAGATGACTTGAGAATTAGTTTTCACTTTTTTTTGGCTGTAATATGGGTAATTTCTTTTGTTATCTAGCTTAGAATCTTCAGTATTCCTTTTTGTTATTTAATGTATCAATTCGATGTTATTTATAGTAGTTTATTTGAACTTCTATCATATACTTCTCACGCTTCCATTCATCATTCTACTACTTTGAATGAGAAAATTTTGTTTGGTTGATCTTGTTTGGATTATACTAATACTTGCAACATGTGGGTTGGACGCGTATATTAAGCAAGAGATTAAAAAGATAAATAGATAAATTAACTAGATTAACTTAAATACCCATAAGAGGGAAGACTTGAGTTATTAAGTTTTAAATTATTTATATTTATATGTTTGTTGACATCTCTAATCTATTTTTTAAATTGGATGTCAACACATACTACCTCCGTTTCAAATTAATCTACACATATCACTTTGGGGGAGAACCAAGGAGAAAGTGCAAAAGTATGAGAGATAAACTAAAAAGGTGGAGAGAGATTATGAAAAGTGAGAGAGAGAAACTAAAAAGTGGGTTAAAATATTAAAAAGTGGATGACATAGGTGGAAAAAGAGAAGAAAGTAGTAGTGATATGTTACTAAAAATAGAAAGAACAACCGTGTAAATTAAAAATAAACAGACCAAAAATAAAAGTGTGTAGATTAAAAAGAAACGGAGGTAGTATGATGTAAGTATTATGAAATGGAGGAAGTATTTTTGCCCGATTTAAACTTTTGCATTTTACCCTCAAATGGCCCACTTGAAAGGTTTCATACTTTCATTTACCTTCACTAACTTTACCAACCCGTTTTTTTTCAATCATTATTTACCCAAAAATATGCTTTGGTTCTCACTTCATCAACTTCATTCACTCAGATGACTTTATTTTCGTACCACATTCTTTGCAGAAAGAACAAAAGGAAATAGATGAAAAATTATACAACATATACTGCACCTACAAGACTACAAAATGGATTTCATACAGTGTGCCATTAATCATGTTGTATCACAATTTTATATATAAAATCAAATAATGGAAGTTTCAGAATCATATAATTGTTTGTAGCATCGTAGATTTATTAAGTCTGCCACTTTTTTTTTTTTTTGAAGGGATTAAGTCTGCCACTTTATCATGACGTGTTCAAAGAAAATTAAGATAATGGGTATTTAGGATGATATACATTATTTATAGATCTATTAAAGGAATATTATTATACTTAATGTGGTAGTACTAGTATGTAAACTAGTAAGAGCTCTTCTTTTATGTTTTTTTTAGGGGACTTCTTTTATGTTTTTAATGTCCAAATATCTAACTTAAAAGGGAGGGGAAATTAAAATAGAGAAAAGAGCTAACTTTTTACACGACATTTTATAACAATATGGCTGAGATTTGCGTAAAAGGAAGACAAAGTTATTAAGAGAAAGCTGAAATTATATTGACACGATATAAAAAAGAAATCAACCCAAACTGGTCCAATTTGTCATATAATTGAAGCATACATTTTATATACTTTTGATATTATTTGGAGAACTACCCAAAATCTACAATGGGCCAAAAGTTAAGGGGTCTTGTCGAGTGAATCGATCGCGAGTAGAGCACCTATATAGAATAGAGGAAGTATATAATTAAAGACATTATGACCCTAAAGAAAAATGTACTAATTTTAAAGTATTAGCAGTTATTGAGTATGAAAATTTTAATTTATTATAATTTCAAACATGTTATTGATAGAAAATCTAGGTATTGTTACTGTGTGCCATGGAAATAAATCCTATATTCACGATTATGTACTTGTTACACAAGTTAACGATTATGCATAGGAGGGAGTCCGGAATTTTAATAAAACTCTATTATAAGGTAGAGTTTTATCTAAACCATACATTTTTAAATGTAGAGTTATTATAGAACTTTAGAGGATCCAAACACTTAAATGTTAAGCAAAACAAAACCGACTTAAATATTACTACCTTCTCATCAACAAGAAATAGGTGATGATGATGATAGCCAGATTTTATCTTTCCCTTAATGCACGATTGATTAAATAAGAGATATCTTTCCATAAAAATTAAAAAAGTTGCCAAATATTTAGCAAGTCTAAACCAACTTCGACTCGGAATACTACATTTAACATTTTATGATCTCCTAGTCCTATAAATACCCAACTGACCATACATTCATACCCTATACATTTAATTTCATTGCAAAGCAAAAAAAAGAAACACAAAGACACCTACCGTTTTTCCCTCACCAAAAGAAAAAGAAAAAAGCATGGCAGTTCCATTCCATATTCCTTCGTTGCCGAAACCACAAAACCAGTACCACTTTGAGAATCACATCGACAATACAAACACTCCTTTCACTCACCCACGGCTCCGCAAACACGGCTCAAGACCGATCCACCCGGCCACGGCCTTCGAACCTCTTGAGTTCGCGTTCAAGCCCTTTGGTGCATCCGTATGTCCTAGTAAACCTGCTCTGATTGAAACTACACCTTTCAAATTTATCGAAACGGTTGATGATTTGTGTTACTTGGCCACCAAGCTAAGTCAGTCTAGCGAGTTTGCCGTTGATTTGGAGCATAATGTTTACCGTTCTTTCCAAGGAATGACTTGCTTAATGCAAATTTCTACTCGGACGGAGGATTTTGTGGTTGATACTTTGAAGTTGAGGGAGCATATAGCAGATCATCTAGGTGAGTTTTTCCAAGATCCGAGTAAAAGGAAAGTTATGCATGGAGCAACTAACGACGTACTCTGGCTTCAAAGAGATTTTGATATTTACGTGTGTAATCTTTTTGATACTATGCAAGCTTCAAGGGTCATGAAATTAGAGAGAAATTCGCTCGATTTTCTTCTAAAGTATTATTGTGGTGTCACGGCTAATAAAGAGTACCAAACCTCGGATTGGAGATTACGGCCGTTGCCTTATGACATGGTTAAATATGCACGGGATGATACACACTATCTGCTTTACATATATGATATGATGTTCAACAAGCTAATTTCTAAAAACGAATATGAATTTGATAATCCATTGGGCGAGGTTTACCTCAAAAGCTATGAAGTATGCACTCAGTTGTACGAGAAGGAATTGTTCAACTTTGAGACATCTTATCTCAACTTGTACGGTTTATCGGAGGCTAATTTGGATGGCAAGCAACTCGAAGTTGTAGCAATGCTTTGTGAATGGAGGGACAGAATTGCAAGAAAAGAAGATGAGAGTACTGGCTATGTTTTGCCTAATAAATTGATCTTGGAAATTGCTGGAAGATTACCATTAACTCAGGAAGATTTGTTGGAACTAGTGGGGTATAATAAGAACTATGTTATTAGAGATGCTGTTCGAATAGTTGAAGCTATTATGGTTTTGGTTCATCGTAAAGGTGATTGTGTTATGTTTCAAGATGTGGCAGAAAAACTGAAGAACAAGATTCCTGTATCTGAAATTGCTGCAACAATAATTCAACAAAAAGAAAGGTGCAATTCTCAAGTTGTGAAAAGAGTTTCAGGAGATGTGATGATGATGAATTCCAATGATAGGTGTCTTAATGGGCGTGTTTGTTTTCAGCCAACTTTTGCAGTTCGACATTATGCCTATCGAGTTATTCCGGTTATTCCAGTCTATGTAACGTATTAACTTTGCATATTCTCATGAATTTTTTTGTCAAAGATACTAAAATTTCCTTGGAAGTTTTAATTTGTTTTCCAATGCTATAAATGTAAGGATAATATTCTTGTTTCGCGCACATCTCTGGTTCTTAGTTCTTACAACCAGTTTGTTGAATCTATAGAAAAGTGGATTGGGTATGGCATTATGCTTCTAAATGTTTAAATTTGTGTATTCTTTTTGTTGATGACAATTAATGTTAAGTCCTCTTAAATATTCTATACCTCAAATTTTGTATCACTCTTCCAAATTTCATTGGTAACCCCCTTGAAAATTTCAGCTGAAAATTAAACGGCCTCTTACTTAATTGATTATTGCCTATTATCCTCAAACAACAACAACAACAACAAAAAATGACTAATTATGCCTCTTAGTTGAGCACTGCTCTTTCATTGAACACATTGTGACAAAGTTTAGGCTAAATACTGCCTCAATCTTAACTGATTACTGGTTAATTCCCAAGTTTTTTCGATTTCTCATTTTCATTAAGCTAAGGTACATATGTTTCAAATGTGATTCTATATAAACTTTTATGAGCACACGCATTTTCGGCTAGAGGTACTTGGAAGACCATTGGGATGTTTAGCTCTAAGATGATCTTTTAAAATTGGTGACATTTCAAACATTTGGCAGGCTAGGTTTGAATTAAAAGAGAAGACAGTAATGGGAAGACACTGAGAAAGGGAATGATGAAGCTGAGTTAAGAGACACAATTAGATGTAGGAGTATGAAGTTGAGGGAAAAAGTGGTGCACACTTAGCACGTAGCATATGGTAGGGGAGGTTCTTTGAGGGATGTTTTGCTCTCCGGACTTCGGTTGTCGAGTGTTTGTGCCACATTGTGGTGTAGACTGTGGTTGTTTTATGGAAGATTTTTAGACAAAAACGTAGAGGCCAGAGTGTGGTCTGGTTGGTTATTTAGGATGAATTTTGGTTTCGAGTAAAAGACTTGTATGGTAGCTGTGTTCTTGTGTGTCATTTATTTTTTGTATTTGATTGCTTCAGGTTGTCTTCATTTGATCAATTTCAGTTTTAAGTAAAAAGCTCATGGTGATATCAACTTTTTTCTGAGTTGATAATCAATTTCTGCGTTTGATTTATGCTCATATTCTTCTAGGACTAATATATTGGGTTTATATTTGCTGTTGCTAGCTTTTGGGTTTGTTAATTGTGTTGCAAATTTCTTAGATATCTCATCTCCTTGACAAATTTTGGAACATAGATTATCTTGGTATCTGAAATTTCTGTGGAATATTGCAGTAGTTTAGTGTTCCATCTGTACCTATTTAGTAACTTTAATTAAATTACATGTTGATGACATATCAATGAAATTGTGAGCTGTTTATATCATACCGAATCCTAGATTAAGTTCACAAACTGCTTGTCATGCTCATGTCTAGAGGGATTCTCCCCCCAACAACTTTCTGATGTGGGTATCTGAATTTTCCTAAAAGGCAAAATTTTGTTTATTGTATAGTTTATACTTTATAGGCACTCCAATATTACGACTGTTGATGTTTAACATTGGGGTCATTCGGCTAATCAATTCATATTTCGCAGCTTGATAGCTTAGGATGCGTTTTTTCATGTGAAAATCATGAACTTGGATGACTACCTGATTGTTATTTTAGCTATTTTGGAATTGTATGAAACGATATTTATATACTGTATCCTGTTTCCAAAATCAATATTAGTGCAACTGTAACAAGATGTAAAATTTGGTTCCTGATTTGTGCTAATTGTCCACTGAATTACTCATTTTATAGGAATTTAAGCTTTTTTGTCCCAATTAGAGTTAAGTTTTACATGTTGTTCCTATTAAACTCCTGGAATAAACTGATCACTTGTTAAAATAAGTTGGGGGAGATTTGTTGGTGTTGGACAGCTAGCATCAGATGCTGAGTCAGCAAGTTCTCATTATCAACCAGTTAGTTGTTAATTGTTCAGTTTGTTTTTTCAGTTTTTAGTTTTCTCTTTTTCTCTTGTAATAAAATAGCCAGCTTAAATATAAAAGCTAGCTTTAGTTCTTTTATTTTTATTCATTCAAGTCATAAACTTTCTCTCTCTTGTAACAGTGAGAATTCTTTTCAATGGAAAATAGTTCTAAGGCCTAAACTCAGAGTTGAGAGTTGTGATGGCATAAATCTGCTGTGTTCATTCTTCTTTTACTTGTTTTTCACAAGTTTTGACATGGTATCAGAGCAAGAAGACTCTGGAATCAATCGTTCGTGTTCTTCCGCATTTTTTCTCTGATTTCTTTGGTATTTTTCGATCGAAAAATTATCAAATCGCAATCTGGTTTGATTTCTTCCTTTTCATCTTTCAAATTGAAGTTTTATTTGAAGAATTGAGTGGAAATCGTTGTTTGTTGATTAGATTTTGCTCAAGTTCAGCTGAATTCAGTAGGAGAAATTGTTATACTGAGATTTAGGTTTTTTTGTCAATTTTCTTGTAAATTGAGGAGTTTTTCTTGATATTATTGTCAAGAATTGCTGATTGAAGTTTATGTGTTTGATAATTTGGAGTATTGTTGTAAAGAATTGATTGAGAATGTCTGAAGGAAACAGTAGAGTGCTAGAACCTACTCAAGATCCTAACACTGTCTACTATATACATCCGTCTGATAATAACAATTACAAATTCATTTCTGAAGTTTTTGATGGAGAAGGTTACAGTTCTTGGAAACGTTCTATGATATTAGGACTGTCAACTAAAAATAAGATGTGTTTTGTGGATGGCACAATGAGAAAACCTCCTACAACTGATAAGAATTACAAAGCTTGGGTGAGATGTAATGATTTAGTTATAGGTTTGGATTCTTGGAGTATTAGGACCTATAACTAAGAAGAGTGTTTTCTTCTACAAGACAAAGAAGTGAGATGTGGAAAGACCTAGAAGATAGGTATGGTCGATTTCATCAACACAGTTATATGCACTTCAAGAAGAATTAAGTGCAATACATCAGGAGAGTGAGAGTGTGGCTGAATTTTTTGCCAAGATAAAAGTCATTTGGGATGAGTTTGATGATGTGAATCCGATACCAGTTTGTGAATGTGCTGGTTGTAGCTGTAATCTTACTGGAAAGTTCTTGAAGATACAGCAGGATCAAAGATTGATGCAATTTCTAATGAAATTAAAAGATAGTTACCAGCAGACTAGGAGTAACATGTTGATGATGCAACCGTTACCTACACTTTCACAAGCCTACAGGATGTTGTTACAAGAACAGAAGCATAGACAGTTGAGTGATATACACAGTAGCAACACTGAATCACTTGCATTTGCTGTTGATAGAAGGAAGTTCTATGATAATAGACCTGGAAAGTATGTTCAGTCTTCAGGAGGTTATAGTCAAGGGTATAAGAACAATTTTCCACCTGGAGATAAAGGAAAACAATCTCAGTTCAAGAGAAATTCCAATCTAATATGTGATCATTGCAAGATGACAGGGCACACTATTGATAAGTGTTGGAAAATAATTGGTTATCCTCAGAAGAAGTATGCTAATGCAATCCTGAATGAGGAACAAGAAGTTCTAGTTGAGAATATTACTGCAACTTTCACAAAGGAGCAGTATAGCAAGTTGATGAATATGCTGAATTCAGGAGATTCTGACAGTAATCAAGAAGAATCCAATCCTAGAAGTGCTTACTTTGCAGGTAAAGTTTACTTACTTTCTCATTATAAACATGGATGGGTTGTTGATAGTGGTGCAACTGACCACATTTGCCATGATATAAACATGTTTGAAACTATTTCTGTTTTGACATGTTCTGATAATACTATAACAATACCTGATGGAAGCAAGGCTTTAATCACACATATTGGCACAGTTAGGTTGTCCAAACATATAGTGTTAAATGATGTCCTATATGTTCCAAATTTTCAGTTTGACCTCATTTCTGTTCACAAGTTGTGTAAGGATTTAAAGTGTCATATATCTTTCACAAATGACACTTGTGTGATACAGGATCCCACCTTGAACAAGACAACTGTTCTTGGTAAGCTCCAAGGAGGGCTTTACTTTGCTGAGAAGAGTCCTGATACAGATGATAATAAGACTTCTGATAAGCATGTTGTCACAGCTGCTTCTAGTGCTGTTTTTTCCTTGTCTTGTTCTGTCAAGCAAGATGTTAAACTTTGGCACTTAAGATTAGGCCATGTTCCCTTTCATCAAATAAAACATGCTATATCTTCATTACCTGATAATGTTGTATTAGATGATATTTGCCAAATCTGCCCTATGGCAAAACAGCCTAGGTTGTCATTTCCTACAAGTTCTATTAAAACTTATTGTCCTTTTTGCAAATGCTTCATGTTGATATATGGGGCCCCTACAAGCATAAAACTTATGGTGGATACTCTATGTTTTTTACCATTGTTGATGATTTCACTAGAACAACATGGGTTCATTTACTCAAGTTTAAATCTGATTCTGTGAAGATTCTTGAAAATTTTGTAGCTTATGCTGAGAAACAATTTGATTATACTGTGAAGTGCATTAGGTCAGACAATGCTAAGGAGTTATGTAAAGGATCAATTGTTTCTTTTTACACTTCTAGAGGTATAGAACATCAAACAAGTTGCAGTCACACACCACAGCAAAATGGTGTGGTTGAAAGAAAACATAGACACCTTCTTGAAGTTGCAAGGTCTTTATGTTTTCAATCCAAGTTACCTGTAAGATATTGGGGAGAATTTGTTATGTGTGCAGCATATCTCATAAATAGAATGCCTCTTCCAGTTCATAAAAACATTTCTCCTTATGAGCTTTTATACAAACAAAAACCAAATTTACATCACCTTAGAGCCTTTGGTTGTTTATGCTTTGTTTCCACAACCAAAATTAATAGAACTAAGTTTGACCCAAAGGCAGATCCTTGTGTCTTCATTGGATATTCATCCACACAAAAAGGGTATAAAGTTCTTCATCTTAAAGATTACACTATTACAATCAGCAGGGATGTTGTGTTTCATGAGAAACACTTCCCATTTCATGTTTCTTCTCAATCTCCTACTTCACCTCTTTTTCAATTTTTTCTGCCACAATCCAATCAAGATCACATTTTCTTGGACCCTTTCACTCCATACTATGAAGGTTACCCTTCTCCTACCACAGATAACACTACTACATCTGCTACCAACACTTCAAATACATCTCCTTCATCTATCTTCTCTACTCCTTCCAATTCACCTTTACCTATCAATGATATTACTGCCACTGATTCTCTCCTATTTTCTTCTTCTTCTTCTTCTAAATCTTTATCTCCCATTCCAATTTCATCTTCCATTCCAATTTCCTCTTCCACAGTTCAAGACATTTCTCTTCCTCCTAGAACTAAGAAACAACCAGCATGGTTTCAAGATTATTACTGTGGTTCTGTCACACATAATTCTCCCCCTGTCACTAATCACTGGTGTAACTTGGTTTGCTATGATCACCTTCTTCAGTCTCCTCAGGCTCTTATTGCTCATGTTCCTTCTCTTGTTGAACCCTCTTCATATGTTACTGCTTCTAAAGATCCTGCCTGGGTTACTGCCATGCAACAGGAGCTCACAGCTTTAGATAAAAATCATACTTGGCTCATTGTAGATTTACCTCCTGGCAAAAAGCCAATAGGATGTAAATGGGTGTATAAGGTTAAGCTCAAGTCTGATGGGTCTTTAGAGAGGTACAAAGCAAGATTGGTTGCTAAAGGGTATAATCAAAAACGTGGAATTGATTATGAGGAGACCTTCTCTCCTGTTGTGAAGATGGCAACCGGTATTAGATCCGTCATTGCTCTTCTTCTTTGCTTCTTACGGTTGGACATTGTATCAACTTGATGTGAACAATGCGTTCCTTCATGGGGATTTATATGAAGAGGTTTATATGCAAGTTCCTCAAGGTCTTTCAGTTTCTCCAGGAAAGGTTTGCAAACTCACTAAGTCATTGTATGGCCTTAAACAGGCTTCAAGACAATGGTTTGCTAAACTTCACCATGAGTTGTTGTTGCAAGGTTATGTTCAATGTCAAAGTGATTACTCCTCTTCATTAAAAAGGCAAGATTCTTCCATTACTATTCTTTGCCATCTACGTTGATGATATCATTTTAACTGGAAATGATTTAACTTCTATCAACAACTTAAAAGCTCATCTTCATCTTGTGTTTAGTATTAAAGATCTTGGCAAGTTGAACTATTTCTTGGGCATAGAGGTTAATTACCTTCCTACTGGTATTGTTCTTACCCAAAATAAGTTCACTAAGGAACTTCTTGCAGACTCATACCTAGATTTTACCAAACACACTGTCACTCCTCTCCCAGTTAACTTGAAATTACAAGCTACTGAAGGTTCTTTTCTCCCTGATCCTCTTATCTATAGGAGTTTGGTTGGCAAGTTAAATTTTTTAACTAATACCAGACCTGATTTGACCTTCACTGTCCAAACCTTGAGTCAATATATGCAAGCTCCCAGGACCTCTCATCTCAGTGCTTTACATCATACCCTCAAATATGTAGCTGGTACATTAGGCCAAGGCATTCTCCTTAAAGCTTCAGATCAGCTTGTTCTTCAAGCCTTTTCCGACTCAGATTGGGCTGCTTGTTTGGATTCTCGCAAGTCTGTTACTGGTTACATTCTTCAACTTGGTGGATCCCCTATATGTTGGAAATTAAAGAAACAGGCTACAGTTTCTAGGTCCTCTTCAGAATCAGGATACAGGGCCATGGCTAGTGCAGCAGCAGAGGTAACATGGCTTGTCCAACTATTGGGTGAACTTGGCATTACCAACTTGAAACCAGTAACTCTCCACTGTGATAATCAGTCTGCTATTCACATAGCAAAGAACCCAGTATTCCATGAGAGAACAAAACACCTTGATATTGACTGCCACTTCACTAGGGCGAAGGTTATTGAAGGTTTGATTCAGCTCACTTACCTACCTACTTCCTCTCAGCTCGCTGATGTTTTTACCAAAGTTCTCCCTTCTGTTCCCTTCAAGGATCTTCTTGCCAAACTTGGTTTGTTCACTCCACACCCAAGTTTGAGGGGGGTGTTGGACAGCTAGCATCAGATGCTGAGTCAGCAAGTTCTCATTATCAACCAGTTAGTTGTTAATTGTTCAGTTTGTTTTTTCAGTTTTTAGTTTTCTCTTTTTCTCTTGTAATAAAATAGCCAGCTTAAATATAAAAGCTAGCTTTAGTTCTTTTATTTTTATTCATTCAAGTCATAAACTTTCTCTCTCTTGTAACAGTGAGAATTCTTTTCAATGGAAAATAGTTCTAAGGTCTGAACTCAGAGTTGAGAGTTGTGATGGCATAAATCTGCTGTGTTCATTCTTCTTTTACTTGTTTTTCACAAGTTTTGACAGTTGGCTAATGTATTTGAAGGTGATTTTCTGTTTGCAAAATCAGGGATATGACATCAAAAATCAAAATGGACTATAAATTATGAATTATATAAATTCTGGTCTGAAGTCCTTGTGATTGTTGAATATGCACTATGCAGACACCGGATAGTAATGGAAGTTTGTTTATACGTTGTGTACCGCCGCGTACGATGCAACTATGCAAGAAGCAGACATGGTTAGATGGTGTTCTTGGTGATCAGGATTCAGGACAGAAACCATATTTGCATTAACTGGAGGGAAATACAAAACTGATTGAGTTAAACTTGCATTACAGTCTTTTTTGTTAGTAACTTTCTGTGCAATAGTACACGCAGGAGAGCATGGGAATTACGCATACATCCTACTAGTATAACTGTATACGATGTTCAAACACCTATTCGTCATCGTTTTTTTTTTGGCTTTTTTTTAAAACTAAAAACAAACAAAAAGAAAAAGTGGTTTTGCATTTTAGTTATCGATTTTGAAAATCATCATGTTTCCAATAAGTTTCACTAATTTTTGGTTCATTATAGGACATATATTATATGACTTCCAAAAACAAAAAAAAACTAAAAACCACAGTGATACCGAACGGACCCTTATAAATCCATATTGGATCTTATTCCACGTTTTCATATATGATACGGAGCTCTCTTTGATTCTGGTTATATATATCATTGCTTTGTGATTTAGTTTGTTTGAGGTATCTTTTCTTGGATATCTCTAATATTTCATATTTGGAAAAAAAAAAAAAGATATTTCAAGACTATCAGTTCTACTGATGCTGTAAACTTTTAAGATGTTATGTACACCAAGGTATATAGTGGTATATAAACACTAATGAAGCTAAACCAAATAGTTGTCCAGTGTCCTTGACTCCTTGTACTAAAAAATATTTACTATTTTCAACTAATTGTTGAAATATCTACTTTCTCAACAAAGAGATGCATTATTTTATAACAAAATATTAACTTTGTACTATTACACGGATTATAGACATGAGATCTAGATTAAGAGTTGATTAATTTATTTCTCACATATCAGGCTTGCGCTTGACGCTCTAATTTTTCTTATCACAGTTGGGCTTTTCATGGGCCATGGAAGTTTCAACTTTTTTTTGGACGATTGGGCTTTTACTAAGACATGAATATACGTTATAATGTTTGATATAAATAACATGTGCCCATCTATACTAATATATTAAACGGTTATTTCACCATATCCCTCGACAAATCGCGAAATTCACCATACCCTCAATGTTTCAAATATGCACATATACCCCGACTTTTCAAAAATCGTTCACCAAATACCCTTTTCCTAACTGCTGTTAACTAACCAGTTAGATGTATTTACGATTTTTGCCACCATTAACCTCTAACCCTAAAATCCTAACCCATAATTCTAACCCTAACCCTAATTATAACCCTAACCCTCTAACCCCCTAAACCCTAATCCTAAACCCTAAACTTCCCACCACCCTCCCCACCCCTCCCACCACCCCAGACCCCCCACCCCAGCCCCCCTCTCCCCACCTCCATGACCACCCCGCCTCCCGCCCAGTGCCCCCCACGCCTCCTGACCACCCTCCCTCCCCTCCCGGTTGCCCCTCCCCCCCGCCCGCAGGCCCCCCCCCTCCCTGCCCCACACTCCTCTCTCCCTCCCATGACCCCACTCCCCCCCCACCCAGTGACCCCCTCCCCCCACCCCGTCACGAGCCCGGAACCCCACCCCTCCCCCGCCCGTCACGAGCCCGGAACCCACTATCCCCCACTCCATCGATTCGACGCCTAGAAACGGGGTGGATTTCGGCTGAGGGGGGGGGAGGGCAGGATTACGGGCTCGCGACGGGGATGGGGGAGGAGGTTCCGGGCTCGCGACGGAGTGGGGGAGGGGTGGGGTCCGGGCTCGCGACGGGGTGGGGGGAGGGGGGGTCCAGGCTCGCGATGGGGTGGGGGAGAGGTGGGGTTCCGGGGCTCGTGACGGGGGTGGGGGAGGGCCGGGCTGGGGTGGGGGAGGGAGGGGGGCTGCGGGGGTGGGGAGAGGAGCAACCTTGGGGTGGGGAGGGGAGGGGGCTGCGGGGGGTGGGGGGGAGGGGGACATGGGGTAGGGGAGGGAGGGTGGGCGCGGGGAGGTGGGGGGCGGTGGGGTGGGGGGGGGTGGGTGGGCTGCGGGAGGTGGGGGAGAGGGGCAGTGGGGTGGTGGGAGGGTGGGGGAGGGGGTGGTGGGAAGTTTAGGGTTTAGGGTTAGGGTTTAGGGGGTTTGGGTTAAGGGTTAAGGGTTAGGGGATAGGATTAGTGTTAGGATTTAGGTAAAGTTAGGGTTTAGGGGGTTAGGGTGGCAAAATTGTAAATAACTCTAACGGTGAGTTAACATCCGTTACCAAAAAGGGCATTTGGTGAACGGTTTTGAAAAGTCAGGGGTATATGGTGCATATCTGAAACATTGAGGGTATATGGTGAATTTTTCAATTTTGTCGGGGGTATATGGTGAAAAAACCGTATATTAAAAGGCATATCTAAACAAGATACGGTGACACGTGGCGCTCTCCCTAAGGGAGTTTTACTCCATGTAATCCACAACAATAAAAAAATTTAGAAATTGCATAGTATAGGATTTGGTCCTGGGACCTCAAGAACATATACTAAAGTCTTAACCACTAGACCTAATAACATTTAGTGTTATCATCTTAAATTATAATATTAATAAATGAAAATTTTCCTTACTCGGGGCGTAGCCCGGGCCTAATAACTAGTTTTATATAAAAGCGTGATATACATTTAATGATTGAGGTTAATGGCTCATTAGTATCTGAGAAAGCTTCTCAAAATAATCTAAAGTGTATCTTTCGTTTCTTTGGTGAGCCCTTTTGGGCTATGTCATACTTCCTCCGTTCCAAAATAAGTGAAACACTTCTCTCATTTATGTGAAAGCTTTTTGAGACAAGTGTTTTACTTATTTTAGAACGGAGGAAGTATATAGGAAAAACAATACTTTGGATTTGTTGAGAAGGTATCCCGAAATTTTTAATTATTTTTTTGAATAAGGTTGAGAAAATTAATGAAAGTTGCTACTCCCTCCATCCCACAACAGTCTGAACATTTTCCTTTTATGTTTGTCCTAAATTAGTTTGAACACTTCCATTTTTGGCATGGTCCCACTATTACTATTTATATTTTTTTTACACTCCTTAATTTAGCCCACACTTTATCTTTATCAATAAAAAGTTACTCAACTTTTTCTCTCCTCCAATAAAAAATACGCCACCAACTCATATCACATCTACCTTTTTAATAAAATAAAAATTTGATAACCACACTGCAAATTATCACCTTAAACTACGTGTCCCAACAAGTGTTCAGATCTTTTAGGGACGGAGGGAGTAATATTCATCAAAATTATAGTAATAATTACTAAGAGAACGAAAAAATATATAAGCAAACTATTTTTTTTTATTATAAAAGGCTCATTTCTCTCTTGGATCCGTGACGAACTACTACTTTGACAACTAACACATTCAACATAGAACAATTGTTTGAAGACTAAAATTTTCTCCATGTTTCTTAACAAAATGATTTTTTTATTCCAATAGCGTGGAAGACTTCTACTTATTTTCTAATATCATATAGCATACTTGTTCGCACTTATGCATATGATAATACTATAATTTCTACGTTACCAACTGAAATGTTCGAGCTAAAATGTTCATTAATACTTTATAGTAGTAGTGTAGTACCAAACGGCAAACCGATCTAAAATGTTCGAGCTACTTGTCGGGTTCAAATGTTCATTGTTCAATACAATAAAGTTCAAGGTAAAATAAATTTGAGCTATTAGTCCAATTCAAATCGATCAAGCTAAAGGTATTTAGGAGTTTTTTTTTTGTTTGGGTTGGTCTCATGTTCAACTTGTTTAAATAATCAAGTCGAGCTAAAAAATGAGCTTGTTCGTAAAAAATTACATATAGGTTTAACAGTTTATTAAAATAATATGTACTTGCTTGTTTTAATGGAACAAAAACATGTGCTTGTTTTATAGAAGTAAAAACATGTACTTGCTGTCTCTTGTAGTAAATGAGGGTGTACTAGTGTATACGATGGCGGATACGAAAATTTATCGATGGTGGGTCATCTACCGACATCGACTCCCTTTGTAAACAAATACATGATTTTTTTTTTAAAAACAAATACTTTATTTCTTCTTATTTTCACATTACATTTTGCACATTTATTTTGCCTAATATTGCAAATTGATTATCAACCCCCTCTCCAAGCAAATTAGGCCACCTGCATAAGTTGCCCAAAACATAATATAATATGTACTCCCTCCGTTCTATAATATAGTACTTATTTCCTTTTTGCACGGTCTCTAAATTATACATTTGACCTTCAATATCTTCACTTTTTTTTATAAAGGTAAGATGATCGAAGAGGACTCACTTGAGGGGGGATAAGGGGAAACCCTCAAATGAGTCTCATGAGGTTTGATCCCTAGACCTCAGGGATATGAGGTGGGGAGCGATGCCACTACTCCACCACCTCAACCTCCCTTTAATATATTCACTTCTGTATTAGTAAAAAAAACACAAAAAGTTGATATTATGAAAGACAATGGCGTTGAACTTAACAATATCCTACAAGAGTATATTTTTTGTATATATTAATGAAAATATTTGGTCAAAGATTTTAAAGTTTGACCTCAAGAGAGAGAAACAAGCACTATATTATGGGACGGATGAAGTAATATATAATTTATGTATGGACGTTTCAAAACTCAGAGAGCAAATAAGTTATTCTGATTTTTTTTTAAAGTCATAAGGCAGACTTTAATTAGTTATAAATATAGTGGGAAAATAATATGTTATTAATAAGGAGAGAAGTGATTTATATCAGAAAAAAGAGAGAGAAGTTATGCTTTATACTTTACAGTTGTAAAGTTATTTTAAAGATGCATCAAATAGCCCCCAGTCCCCACCCTTCATCTTCTTCCCTCCCCCTTCTCCCTCTTTCTTTCTCACTCTGCAACATCTCTCATGAACCTCCATTTTTTATTTTTTTATTGTCTTTTTTAAAATGGTGCTCCATCTTTTTTATTCCTTTTGACCCTCTTTTTCCCTCATTTTTCAACACGCATCCCTCCTTCTTCCTTCCTTTGATTTTGTTTTTTAAAAGAAGCTCCATTTTTTTCATTGGCAATGGTGGGTCACGTGACCCACCATGACTAACAGTGGCTCCGCCACTGCGTGTATAGGGGAGGGGAGCATGGTAAGATTTTCTCCTACCAACTATTTAGACACACATTGTCGAATATCAAACCAACTAATATGGAAACACATTATAGGATCTTTAATCAAAGATATTAGACAAAAGGATAGAGTACTACAACAACATGCTGTGCATTAATCACTTAACATATATACTCTAGTGATTTCAAATGACCTCCTATAATCCTAGGATGTATCTCATGAGGTATGTTTTTTAAGCCTCAAAATTATTTGAAAGCATGTATTATAGCATTTAATTTGGGTATTTTGGCCTGGGCTGTCTCTCAAATCAGTTATTATCTGAAAACCAATATAAGAGTCCCGGGACGACTCGGCTCATGCATGCCTCTGCATTGCGTTGAAAAGCCTTCCCGACTTATATTATGTCTTTCGTGTTCAAATCTTTAATGGATCTAAATGATACCCTATTCCCATACATTCTTAGGCACGTGAATATTGTATAATACCATGATGCATCCCATGGGGTTTGGTGCCTAAGCATCGGGAATGTCGAGAAATGTGTATTGTTGCCTTCCAATTGAGCTATTAAGGGGCTATATCTCGACTTTTCTAGGCTTGGCGATGTTTTTTTGGGACCATTTGTCTCATGATGCCTTGGAATGATTCGCGAGTGGTTAGGATCCTCTATATACATTTCTTTAGATGCCTTCTACGACTATTACCATTATATTCACAACTTCTCTTTCATAGTTTATACTTTTATCCTATGCGTATGCGTCTTGCCTCAACTTAATTCCCTAGAAGACTATCTTTTCATGGAAAGCCTTTGCTTTGTAAAATAAAAAATAAAAACTTCATGACTTTGCCTTCAAAGTATTTAAGATTCCTTACGATCCTTTATGAGACTCATATGTGATTTTAGGGGTTATGTAGGGACAAGTCGTAGCGACATATTATGTGTGTGTGTGCGCGCGCGCCCGCACGTGCGTGTGGATGGTTTTTTAGAATTATTTTGAGTAAGAGAGTTATCGATAAGTGAAGTCCTATAGAGAAGTGTTTTCTTGAGTTTTTGTTCCACTCAATCATTATCGAGCTTTAAAATTTGTCCAAGGTTTATTTACTTATTAGACTGCTAAACGTATACGAACTTTGGCCAAAATGAAACTACAACCATTCACCGAGAATCTCAACCCTTTTACACACATATATGTAGTCATTAATAATTGAGTTGTTGGGTGAATCTAGAAACATTTTTGCAATGTTCCCTTTATTGAAGGCGTGATGATATCTATACTATTCTCTCCGTCTTTTTTTAGTTGCTACATTTACTTTAGCACACAGATCAAGGAAACATGTGGGGACCATTGAAAAGTAGAACAATAAAGCATAAAGTAATTGTCTTTTTGTGTGATGAAAACAAAAATAAGGGTATAAAAGTAAATAATATGTGGGTACTACATACTAAAAGTAGAAATATTTGGTAAATGTAGCAACTAAAAAGAGACATGTCTAAATGGTAAAATGTAGCAACAAAAAAAAGACGGAGGGAGTATATATTTAGAAGGTGTAGTCTTTCAATAGACTCCACCACATGGTTTTTGCCACATGAGAATGACATAGCAACATGTCATACAATCAACATAATTTGGCTATGTCCAATTGGATCTACTATTTTTACTCCCTTGAAAGACTAATAAGAGAAAAAATGAGTTGACAAGTCCTTAACCCAAGACCTTTCATTTCAAATTTTATGTTTCATCAAGATAACGAGTTAAGTGTAGAATTTTCATATTGAAAAAAGAAAAAAAAAAAACACAAATTAATAACTACAGTGTGGCGACAGAAGGAAAAGGAATCTAGTTAAATTAGTCGTCATGAGCATGAAATCCATGATGAAAAAACGATGCTATTGCTATCTAATCTTACTCCTCCATTAGCATGCCCAACTTGTCATGATCTATTACTAGCTTCAACCAGGGGCGGATCCAGGATTTCGGCTGAGGGGTAGCGTAATTTTACAAACTATCGAAAACAAAAACTATTTTGGATATTTTGAAACAATTTAGAATCGGATGAACTTTTAAATCCAAAGACAAATCTTTCTCAAGATAAGTCACTAATATTTTGCACAAATTACAGCTCACTAACAAGTAATAAACGATAATTTATACAAAGTATAGCTCACTAGCAAATAACGAATGGCAATTCACACAAATTGTAGCTCACAAACAATTCACTCAATTACAATTCATTTACTAAAAATTCATGTTTTTTCTTATATATATTGAATTTTATTTTTGAGGATTTCCTTCACATGTAAACTGTGCCCACATTAGAAATGAAAAAACTCTGAAGGGACGAAGAGAGTAATACACTAACAATTCAATCACTGTAGATTTGCTAACAATTCACCCAATTAAAAATCACTAATAATTCGGGCAAATAAATTTTACTAACAATTCACACAATTTACACAATTATAATTCACTAACAATTCTCACTACCAATTAAAATTCACTAAAAATTATGCGATTAACAATATACTAACAATTCACTAACTATAAATTCATAATTCCATAAATTCTCTTCACAAATTACCAATTACCAAGTAAACCCCATATTATCCCTTCAAAAAAAAAGTAAACCCACTATTACATTAATGAACTATATAAATTTAAGAGAAGAAACCTAACCAAATAGAAGAAACCACAACATAGCATCAAACCCACATTAAAACTTTACAACTTCCACTAACACTATCAATCAAATAGCTAACCATGAAGATGCAACATATTTTACTCTGTTATCAAATATCTAGAGCTCTCTCTTCTCCATTAATCTGTTTTCATGTCATTGAAAGCTTAAGCGAATCATATATATCATTCCCATCTCAATGAGCTGTCATTATTTCACTCACTATTAGGGAAGCTTCATGAATTGTAAGCTTGAAAAAGAAACTTTTAATGCCTTCCTAAATCCTAATTCAGGAGCACCAAACCCTCCAACTCACACATTCTCTCTCATGCAAAAGTCATGAAAACCAACCAAAGTTTTGATCTTTGACCCACTGGTATTGATTTCGTTGTTCTATTCTTTATTTCCTGTGTTTGCAGCCTGGAATTGTGGAAGGCGGAGAAGATGATAGAGAAGCAGAAAGGATTAGGTCATTACACGTTTTGTCTCCCACTGTTTTTCTCTTTTTTCTAATAATTTAAAAAAAAAAAAACAGGGGTAGCAAGTGCTACCCCTTGTTACACTGTGGCTCCGCCACTGGCTTCAACAACCCATCAAAAATAAAATCAGGTTGTATCTCTATTACTTCCTCCAATCTGTTTTAAATGAAACATTGGGTGAAATGACACTATTTATTGATCAATTTTGACTCCAATTTATCGCCATTATATAAAGAAAAACATAGTCAAGTGGGATCTTGTTAGATTCGTCTCGATGCATACTATCAAATTATAACTTTTTTATATTTTTTACGTGTGCACAACTAAAGATATTAATAATTAAATAAGCGCGTTGGGTTGCGTGAAAAAGTAAATGGTTCATTTAAAACAGAATGGAGGAAGTATATAAATTAACTCTTGAGAAGTTTGATATCTACCTAAATTATTTAAAATACCCTTTCTTTCTTTTCATGTTTCTAAAATTTCATGTTTCTAAAATTTCATGTTTACATACTACACTATTGTATACTTGAAGCATGTATTGCATGCATTTGAGTTAGTATAAATAAACCGGAGCAGGCGATTGATTGTCACAGTAAATTGTTGTCGATTTAACGTCACCTTTGATTCCAACGGTTATTAGAAAAATAACAAAATAAAAAATATATACTTCCTCTGTAACAAAAAAAGATGTTACACTTTGAAAATTGCACTATTCACCTACTACATCGACCATGCATTTTTTAGTTTTAGATAAAATCAATCGTTACTATACGATATGTTGTTGGATTCGTCTCAATGTATATTTTTATAATATTAACTTCTTATAATTTTTATTAATACACAATTAAAATTATTAATGGTCAAAATACTGTATCGACAAGGGTAAAAGTCAAAGTGTAAAAATCTATATTTTGCTACGGAGGAATTATAAGAATTTTCACATTATATAATCTAGCAGACTAGCACGAATGCAAACCATGCAATGATTGGCTAGTTTGCGTAGCCGTCCGTCTCACTTCTTTTCATCTTATTATATTATCTATCTTTTAGTTCTGATTTTGAATTTGATCACTTCCTTAGTATAATTCTTAATCTGGGTCTTCAATTCTGGTCTATATATTTATTGCAAAAGTTTGCTAATTTCTGGATTTTTCTCCTGGGTTTTTTTGGGGTCTTAATTAATCTATCCTTATCTTGTAATCCCAAAATTCAATGATGTACTAGTTTGTCTTTGTTGCTAGCCATCCCTCTCACTGGTGTGACTTATCGCTTTTTAATTAAGCTAAGCCTTTGAAATTTCAGAAAGCAACCATTTTGCAATTATTGTCATAGTTTCATTCATTTTTCTTATCTTTTAAGTGAAATTTTGATTTTGGGTCTTCAGTTTTTTGGTCAATTTGCTGCAAAAATCTGTTTGAATTTTAATTTCTGGATTTTCTCCTGTTATTTTTGGGTTTTGGGTTGTTCCAAATTCTCATTTGGTCACTTGGGTTGGTAAGAATTCTAGCTAATTTTCCAAAAACCCTAACTTTTCTCCCCGTTTTTTGTATTGTCATTTTCACACTTGAAATCACAAAATCCCAGATACTTATTTTGCAAAAATTAGTAGCCAATCATAATTTTTCCTGTACAGGTTTTTTGGATCAAATAAGATTGGTTAATCTCTCTCCTCCTCCATTAATTTTTGAAGTTTCAGAGGAAAAAAAAAAAAAAGAGATGACAATTGGTAAGATAGAGAGAGAAAATCAAAGAAAATGAAGCAAGTCCCAGATGAAAATGCCCCTTTGTTACCCACCAAACGCCATGAAGAACCTGGGTTTGATGAGTTTAATGGGGCTTCATTTTCTGGGGCAGTTTTCAATTTGTCAACAACAATTATTGGTGCTGGAATTATGGCTTTACCAGCTACTATGAAGATTCTGGGTCTTGGTCTTGGGCTTGTTATGATCATTGTTATGGCTTTAGTGACTGAAAGATCCATTGATATGTTGCTTAAGTTTAGCAGGGCAGGAAAATCTTCCTCTTATGGTGGTCTTATGGGGGATGCTTTCGGCAACGTCGGTCGAATTTTGCTGCAACTTGCTGTTTTAGTTAATAATGTTGGTGTACTTATAGTGTACATGATTATCATAGGTATATATAATTTAGGTTTTCATGTTAATTATTCTCAAGTGTTTGGTTTGTTTAGAAGTTTTTTGATGTGTGATTTAGTGATGGAGTTTACTTGGTTGACTGAATTTGTTTATAGTCTCTTCTGTCACGAAAACGATTTCTTATGATGATTCATGTTGGCCGACTCTAAATCATTTTGGGACTAAGTCTTTGTTGTTGTTATTGACTGAATATGTTTATGACTAAATATGTTGCCTTTGTGTTGGTGTTCTTTGAAGGTGATGTGCTCTCTGGAACATCTTCCAGTGGAACTCATCATGCTGGTGTCTTGGAAGGTTGGTTTGGGGATCAATGGTGGAATGGCCGGTTCTTTGTTCTTCTTGTCACAACTCTTTGTGTGTTTGCTCCATTGGCTTGCTTCAAGCGTATTGGTGAGTTGTTGCTTCTATTGTCTGGTATTGATACACCTGCATTGTCGTTTCATAGACTTGTTAATCTTATACAAGAGATGCTTGGCTGCTTCATTGTACTTTATGTGCTATGTCATAAAATTACCACTTAGAGATACTTAAAACAATTGAAGATAATCATGCTGGTGTTTAGACTATAAACTTAGCTGGGCACATATCTTTAGCAAGAATTGCTCAGTCAAAGATTCTTTGTGCTGGTGTTTAGACTAGGGTACTAATTAAGAACTTATTGTGCCAATTCTTGGTTTGCTGTAGGTAGGCTGTTTTTGTTGCCTGAAGATATAGGCAATAAAGACATGGTTCTTATAGCGAAAAGGGTTAGAACCATAAAGAACTACTTGAAATTTCTAACTTAAGGCCCTTTTGATTTTTTCTTGCTGAAACATATCTAGTTCCCTCCCATTCCCATTTTCTATTGATGACCATGATGAGTACTTATCAGTTGTGTTTGTGTTGCAGATTCTTTGAGATATACATCTGCATTGTCAGTGGCGCTTGCTGTTGTATTTCTTGTAATTATGGTGGGAATCTCAGTTATTAAGTTGATGAGCGGGCATGTGATGATACCTAGATTGCTTCCTAACGTTACTGATTTGAATTCAGTCTGGAAACTTTTCACTGTCGTACCTGTTCTTGTCACAGCGTATATTTGTCACTACAATGGTATGTCAACAGTCAAACTATTTTCTTGGTGTTTTCTCAACTTAGGAAAAGCATAGATAATGTGGGAATTTCAATCCCATGAAATGGAAGTAGTCAATTTTCTCTTATTAATAAGACCTGCACATTCTTGTCCCCGCATGTAGTCGCTAAAATATAGTGTTTAGATTTTAGAAGGAGAAACCTTCTTCTTTGAATGTTGTAAGGCAAACAGGTTGCTCTCTTATTTTAAGACAATATTTGAACATGCAATCTCATTGACTTGAATCAATCGATTTCTCCAAATAGTAAAACTTGCAGTATATTAAGTATGTCAAGTTACCAAGTACTCTTCGCTTAGTATTCTCTGGACTTTGAATAAATCAAATAAGAGGCTGGTGATGTGGTGCAGCAGTTAGAAGGAGAAAGTATCCTATATGAAGAGTTATAAGACCCCAAGTTACTTTAATATATTAAGATTACATAGGGCATTTTGAACCAGCCAGTTTATTTTAATTAAAAAGCTTGCCCTGATGCACATGAAGTCTGCCCTGTGTGCCTATGCAGAGTAATAATATGATTAAAAGCAGAAATATTCTGTATGAAATTACTAATATAAGTGAGAGGTTTTGGATTCGTCCATCTTTCTTCTGCATTAAAAGAACCGTCTTTGTTAATCATAATTGGCTGATTGATAGCATTTTTTATGGCAACCCAGCATTACCCCCTTTTTTGTGTAACTGGGCTTTCCAGGTTCCAACAGAAGGGTTGGATAAACGCTGATGTAATGGTATGTTTACGTAGAATGGATAAGGCCAAGTCAAACAAATTTTCTTCTCAGATTATTTGCTCATTTGCAGTTATGTGCTTTGTCAACTTTGAATTTTGCAGTTCACTCAATAGACAATGAACTGGAAGACTCTACCCAAATAAGAGCTGTTGTTCGAACAGCACTTGGTCTCTGTGCTTCTGTGTATGTAACAACAAGTTTTTTTGGTTTCCTTCTATTTGGCGATGGAACTCTGGATGATGTCCTCGCAAACTTTGATACTGACCTCGGAATACCCTTTGGTGGCGTGCTGAATGATGCTGTTCGTGTCAGCTATGCTGCACACTTGATGCTCGTTTTCCCCATTGTCTTTTACCCATTGAGGCTTAATATCGACGGCCTTCTCTTCCCCTCATCAGGTCCTCTGGTCAACAGCAACAAGAGATTTGCTCTGATTACCACGGTACTTATAGCTCTCATATTTCTGGGAGCAACTTTCATTCCCAGCATCTGGGATGCTTTCCAGTTCACTGGAGCAACTGCTGCTGTTTGTCTTGGGTTCATCTTTCCTGCTTCTATTACCTTAAAGTGAGTACCGTTATCACTAATTTTTTCAAGCATTCAAAAAACAATAAGGCCAGTAGATTTCAAGAATTTATTCCGTTCCTGTTGAATTTATTTTGTTTATCATGACAGCTTTTTGTTCATCCTTAGCTGCACAAATTCCACATAATACACAACTTCAAATGCACAATCCTGATTAAGTGCATGCACTTTTTTCCGTTGTTAGTAGTCTACTGCTTTTGAAATATTCTTTGCTAGTACTGGAAAACAAGTACCCCTTAAGCTAGGTGTGGCTGGAGGAGAAAAAATGTCAAGGGAAACCACAATTGTAAATTAATTTTCCTTTGTTTGGTTCCTTGCAAGAAAAGCTATAGAGAAAATAAAACATGAAAGTGAAGGGGAGAGTGGATGGGAGAAGCAAAGGGGGGAGGGTGCGGAATAAGGTGGAAAATATGGCATTATGTCCTTGGGACTTGGGAGAACTACGTTCCACCCTTGAGAAAAATATTTTCCATCCTTTACTAACCAAACAAAGGGAAATGGAGAAATGACTTTTCTACAAAAGCGTTCTCCTCCCAACCAAACACTCTCTTAATCCAATATTGGATTATTTTATCATCTTGCCATGGATGATCCTTATCTCCATCCTTTTATGTTCAATCAAAAAAAATTGACATGGATTAACACGAACACTTTTTGTTAAAATGATCAATATGGAATGGGGATCATAGTTTTGGTTTCTTTGCTTGATTGGTTGCATCATCTTATGTGTGAGCCACTTGATTGTCTTGCCTACAAAAATAGTTTCTAAGAACGCATGCGTTCTACTTAATTTACATAATACTCGTGTCTATCAAGTATCAAGCCAGATAGTCTAATCGTTTATATGCGTTGATATAGGGACCGCTATGCCATTTCTGTGAACAAGGAGAGATACTTGGCTATTGTGATGATTGTCCTTGCAGTGTTCTCAAATGCAGTGGCAATATATAGTGATGCCTATGCACTAATCAAGAAGAATTCTGTAACCAGTGAAAGGTAGAGGGATACTTGATGCTCCATAAGTTATTCGAGCGCTATGCAGAGCAAAGATTTTGTCCTGTTGCCATGAAAGCATGGAGATTGCTCGTTCTTAGAAGACCGAGAGGTACAATAAGAGCGAATCTCATGTAAAAATGGAGTTGCTCTCGGTGCAACTCTGTGTCATTGTATATCCTACCAGTGATTGTTGTAATGTACTGATAGGATGTTGTCTATATATAGTTCTGCAAAATCAAAAGTTTGAGGGAAAGTGGATTATTGAACTTCCCAATTTCAGTCTTGATTGTATTTTATATTCTACATTAATGGCATGCTTGTTGATATATAAGAAGCTGCCTTGTACTGTTGCTGCTGAAATGGTGGAGCTACCAAGTACTATTTGCTCCTGTAGTATATGTTATCTTTGCTTTTGAAATTCTAAATATGTAATTTTGCAAGCTTCTTTCTGTCTCTTGCCTTCCCTTCCCCTCCATTTCTCTCTTTGCATGTGTTTATAATCTCACTTGTGGCTTATTTGGCAAGTGTAATAAGTAACGATGGTTATGAATTTATGTGTGATTTTGTAAGGGAAGTCCTATACGATGTTAAAGTTATGCCACTTTTATTTCGATGTATTCACCAATTCTTATAAATCTTCATTATTGCTTGTTACCAATTTAAATTTGCTACTGGGTGATCGTGAATATAATAGGTAAAGTACTACAATGGAACATCCCTTGCAGATTACATTATAATAGTACTAGCCACAAACTCTAAAGTGGTAAATCATAGTGAAAAACATTGAAAATTAATTTAGAGTACATAGTGGGTGATAGATATGTATTACCAATTTACCATGCATATTATTCACATGGGACAATTTATATAAATTATGCAAGTGGTCACTTTATATCACAAAAAATATTAGTATGTTTCTGACTTAATGCTAAATTTGACTTAAATAAAAAGTTTCCAATGATGTAAATCTTTTTATTCATGAAGAGATTTGGCCATATGAGGTACCAAAGTAAGAGTAGTGTTTGTGTTATTTGTGAAAAGTATGTCATAATCCTTACATTTCTTGTTAATTGTTATACTTGTTCTATTATAGTGATGAATGACTACTTTTTCTTTACGGTAAATACTTCTAATAATTAATATTGTAATCAATTAAAAAGTGGATGCTTTATAAATTAATAGCGGTGGTCATTAGGGGTGTAAATGGACCGCAAAAAGTCAGGTCCGTCCCAAATTCCAAACTTGTCGGACGGGCTGACCGAAATTTTTTTGGACCGGACTCGGACTCAAAATTTCGAGTCCAAATATTTTCGACCGGATTTGGACTCATCCCAAGTCCAATAAGTCCAATCAGTCAAAAATATTTTTGTATATAATATATATATTATGTATTTTTATATATAATGTATATATATTTAATATTTATATATATAAGATAAAAGATGTATGTGACTTATCTTCTGGAATGGATATAATGAGCTTAATTTTTCAAATTCAATTATGAGAAAATGTTGAAAATCATTGAATCTAAATCGGGGAAAAAAATAATACTTCCTCCGTTTTTTTTACATGTTACATTTTGACATTTTCACTATTCACAAATTTCACTTTGACCATCGTTTGTGATTTATACGTGAATACAAATATAGTAATGTGGGATCTTGTTAGATTCGTCTTAATATGTATTTTTTAAATGTGTACTTTTTATAATTTTTACAAATACAAAATTAGAGATATATGTCCTCAAAATTTTGTATTGGCATGCGTGAAAAGTGAAAGTGTAACATGTAAAATAAACGGAGGAAGTATAATAATCGGACTTGGGTCGACCGATTCGGACTCAAGAAAAAATTATCGAGACTTGGATCTGGACTCAAAAAATATTTGGATCGGACTTGGACTCAATTTCTCGAGTCCAAAAAACTTTGGACTGGATTTTGATTTGGCAAAGTCCAATCCAGTCCAATCCACTTACACCCCTAGTGGTCATAAACATGTGACAGTTAGTGTACTTTTTTGCAAGTAGAGACCAACCCTACAATTTAAATATCATATAAATTATATATCAAAATTTTTGATGTGTCAGCAGCAGTGGAATTCGTGGTCTTCCACTGAAAATAAGATGCTATCCACTTCATGATCATTGAAATTGGATACTATATTTCATTTGTTGAACAATGTATAAATATAATGAGTACATCATAGCAAACGTGTGAATCCTGTACCGTTTTTCTCGATATACTTTTAACTAATTTCCAAGAAGCATGAAATGATAGGTATTGACTATTGTCTATTGTTGATGTTTCAGACACGCATTATGAATACTTAGAATCTGGAAGTATCAGTGAGTACATTTGACCTAAATGTGTTCGGTAAGCTTAACCCAACTGAGGTCCAAAGCCGGGTTGTAAGACCCTAGAGGCTAGATGTGCTCGGTAAAACTTGACCCCCACCTCAGGAACCAAAGTCGAGAGACGGGGTGTACAGCACACGAGGTGCTCGGTAAAGTTGACCCATCCTCAAGGTCCAGGCTTCAGAGGCAGGGTGGAGCCTTAGGCTACCACCCGTTGCCCACAGAATAAGCCTCATTTGCTGTTGGTGGACAACGCAATCAAGAGCTTCATATCTTTTGGTAAAAAAATATTGTTGACGGTGGAATACTGTAAAAACTGATATCTACACAGAATATTTCCCAAGACAGGAACACCTTAATATATCAACTGTTTATGAAACAGTATATATTTGAAATGCTATAGAAGTACAGATGAAAAAAAGAGGACTGAGCTCAATTAACCAATCCTCAAGTGGAGAAATCAAAATTAGGATATTTGACCTATCCACTAAATAACACTAAGAATCTGAAGAACCCCATCTACATTGTTTCTTAAGCCAAAGGTTGTCGCATTATATAAACGAAAATTCAATAGATTTTACAGTTTACCTGGCTGTACAAAGTCCCAAAATTTTTGACTAAACATGTTTGCCTTTTAAGCAACTCTCTCTTCGGCTCTCAACTCTTCATCCGCCTTCATATCATCAATGATGCTATCTTCTTCGTCTTGCACTTCAGAATCTCTATTTTCTTGCTCATCTGTTTCTAAGGGTATATAGTTTGCAGATTTATCTGGAGATAGAGCTTCAAAACCGGAATCTCTTTCAATAGCAGCAGCTGCTGGAGAATGTGCTTTGTCATCATATCTGGAGCTTTCACCAGAAAGTTCATGTGATGACTTACTAGGAGATGAATGACATTCTTTGTGGCCTGATATAGACTGAGAATTATGATGCTCTGTTTTATCCTCAGACTGAACTTCAGCATTTCGAGTCGCTTTGAGAGCAGAAGAACTTTCTCCACTACTTCGGCTGGAACTAGGAATAATTGGACTTACCCATGAAAATTGTAAATCAAATCCATTCCAAGATTTACCATTCAGGAAAGCCCTTTCAGCTGAATGACGAGTTGCAAAGCTTACACGAGCAGAGCAGTTCTTCATTGCCTCAGAATTATTGTGGCCCTTAGGGATCTCTTCATCACCAGCATCTTCTATGTCCACATTAGATACAGCACCAAATAATGAAAAGTGATCCCTCAAAGTAACAGCCTGGTACACATAAGGATACCACTTTTACTGCTAAGCTCTATTGGAAAACAACTGAAATCTTAGAGCACAGGTACAGGAAAGAGCACAGATTGGAGGGTGCAAAATAAGTGTATCTAACATCATTTACGACTTAACGAAAAACATGCAAATGCATGATTGGTTCAACTCATGGAATGGAATCAACTAGGTAAAAAAAAGGAATGGTCCCAACAATATTTACCTTTATTAGGTGTTTGTTCTACTCCAGAAAGGAAACACTTCTAAGTGTGAAATTGAGAGGGATGACATAGTGTGTCACCTTCAAGAAACGGGAACCATTACCCCACCCCTCATACCAAGCAACAAATAAAGGAAATTGTTCCTGTTCCATTTCAAACACTTAAAAAACACACATACCAAACAAGCTCTAGAAGTAGCCATGGGTAAGATCCCAAGTAGAGATACTAATAAAAAATTGAGCAACACATATATAATTCCCCAACTAAAGTAACATATAAATATTAATCTATACCAAAACCCATTAAAAGGAGCGTCAATCAATGTGAAATGTGAAGAGCCATAAATCATGTCCATAGTGAACGAAAGGTGTATGCAATGCCAACTCAAACTTCTAAAGATTGGAAGGATTAAGAGTTATCCTTCATATACGTGGCAATACCCAATAAGTCAAGCATATGCATCAACCCCCAAGATAAAGCATATCACCGGCAACAGTGTAAACAAAGCCAGTATAGACAGGCCCAAAAACTCGTGCAACATTTAAGGATCGGGAGCAAGAGTATCAATTATGGTCTTATTTGCCATTTAAACACTATACAGCAATAATGGTAAATGATGCTCTTAAATGAATTCTTAAACCAAAGTCGTTTAGCAGAACCTTCAATGACTCTTTGTATAGGAAACTCAATAAAGGATGCATAAGTTTGTAGTCTTGTAATCTTAGGACCTACCAGCATATTAAATGTAGAGGTACATGCAAAGTAACAAGCAACAGCACAAGCTTTCTCTAGATAGAGTGAGGGAAGCAGTACTCACATTCGCCAAACCGTATGGTAAAGGTGCATTGATTCTAAATGTTGTCGGCCGGTTATCCAATTTATATCGATTCATAGGAGAATGCATTGCGGAAATTGCCATCGGACGAACTGTCTGCTTCAAGTTTGGAGGATCCTGCAGTGCACCAGCGGGATACGGTCTGGATCTTTGGAATACAAGTTCCTCCCTATTTACCATCTTGTCTGCCAACAAGTCAGCCTGCAATATTGGTCCAGAAACATCAGCCTTTGCGGACTTTGAGCTTGCAACTTTCACTACATCAGTTGATGTTTCCACTTTTTGCTTCTTCACAACTTGCTCAGCTGATACTTCACCCTTGACTACCGGAGCCTGCAAAAAATGACTTCTTGATATAAGATACTTCATATTTGCTCTATTTTTAAAACCAAAAAAAAAGAAAAAAAAAAGCTCTTTTGCATTCTCAATTCCTCAGATATATACCTCAAATGACACATTCACTCACCATGGCTTTTATTATAACCTTCTTTGCAAAAGGGACATTAACCCCAAGCTTTATCCATCAAAAATTTGAAATAGCTCCATTCATGCAATCAGCATGACTGCCTACGGACTCGTATTTAGAACAAGATTTGCCAGTTTGCACTGACATCCCAACAGGTTCTTATTCGTAATATGTAGCCTTTGTTGTCAGGTGTAGCGAAAGCTAGTGAGCCCAGAACTTCCCCCCAACTTCCATCGAGATTCCCAAAGGCGTCTTAAACGGGCCTCTTGAACGTTCAAGCATGAATCATTCAAGTGTGAAATTAAGGCCATTGTCAGCCGTCAAGGGCAATATATTTTGGTCCAATGAAGCACTCCGATACAAGAAATCAAAATTCACAGCTTAAGATTGCAAAATTCCAATTTATTGCCCTCTCTAGTCTTGTATTAATTCACAAGGTCAACCAAATTTAATTAAAATCACATGCATAAAAAGAGTACTCTATAGTAGCAAACTAAACACCGCCTGTGAGTGTCACTTGTGGCATTCATGGCCTGTCCCAAACCCAGATAAAGGAAGAGGCTTGAGGTAGGTATGTGGCGGCCAGCACTATAATTTAGTCACATATTATGACATGAATCGACATAATTTTGGGACTAAGACTTTGTTGCTGTTGTTTGTTGTTATAGTAGGAAATTAGCAATTAGTCATGTTCCAAATTGGAACATCATAAATATATGTTGCACATGAATGAAGTAACCTAACATGCACAAAACACGATTTTTGCAGTTCATCATGAGGGAGGTATCATAAAGCAACATTCTAAAAGAATCAAGGGAAATATAATGAAGAATTAGGGAGCTACACTTACCTGTTTTGCAAGTTTATCCAACTGACGGCGAAATTCACTCCGCTTCTGTTCCAGCATCTCCTGTTTTTTACGCAACTCCTCTTTCAAGTGTTCCAAACTTTCCATATTTTTCTGTGCTGGTGGTGGCCCCTTGGGACTATTTGCGGCAAAAGGTTTAAAGTCATTGGCAACTGTCACAAGGCTATCAGAAAATTTAGGCACAACCACCTTCTTAACAGCATGTTGGACATTTCCTCTATTCGCAACAGCCAGATGAGGTGAACCTGAAGCAGCTGGCACGCCTTGGTGCATTATCGCATTGTTACCGCTGTTTGTGCCCTCTTCAGCTACGCTATCTCTATTTGCCCACCATAACTTAATGAAACGGCTTCCCATTACAGCATCAGGTGCCTTCAGGGCTCTCTCTGCCTCTTCTCTTTTGGAGAACTGCACAAAAGCTCGTTCACTATTTGCCGGGATGTATATATCAATCACTTCTCCAAATTTTTTAAAATGAGAAAGAAGGTTTTCTTTCTTGTTGTCTTTCAGTGGAATGCAATTGACAAATAAAGTGCGTTGGGCCTTTTGGGATGGTTTCCTAACATATGCACCTGCATCATTTTGCAGTGTAGAAGTTGAACCTGTAACTTTCGTGCCAAATGGCCCTCCGTTGCTTTGCTTTCCAAGAAGAGAAGTCCCTTGAGTGCCACTTGATGCCTCACGAATCTCTTTTGATTTACTTTCAGGAAACTCTGACAAAAGTGATTTAGAGTCAGTTTTCTCTTTCACTTCCAACTTATTCTTTGAGTTTTTAAGTCGCCCCCAAACAGATGAACTTGTGCTTTGTGAACCAATTGCTGCCCCACTACTACGGATCAGACGATCAGAAAGGTCAGCATCTATAAAGGGTTCAGATTCATCGAAGTGAGGTGGTTGCAATCCAAGCAATGGAGTTGATGTTTCATTGCCATCATTATTCCACAAAGGCTGATCAGGATCGTACACATCAGCTCCAATAGCGATAGAAGCAACAGCCAAGCTATCGTCATCCACAGCAGATTTGCTTGTTCTACTTTGTGAACCTCGGCTATTCATCAATGTACCAGAAGAGACACCAACTGGTGGTACGAACCCACTTCCACCAGATGTACCCAACACATGTGAACTTGAGATTGATACCGGAAGGTTGAACTGTGATAAGCTCTGCAAATCAGAAGGAAGAGATTTAGAAGCTGTAAAACAAAAAAGTAAACAGAAACCAGGACCACTCTTTTTCTCGGTGGCGAAACAAGTTTGTAGTTAAAATATGCAGATGGATTATAGTATAATTAATTTGTATGTTGCACAGAAGAAGTACAGATGCTGTAAAACCACATATATACTAGCCTACTAGGAACCCGGTGAGAACGTTTAATTCTATAAATAATGAATCTAAAGCTAAGCCGCCAAGTCAACCTGTGCAGTACAAAAATGTGCCTGATAAGAAGGTTCTTCTGCAGTACATTAATGCAACATTACATGCTGTAATAAAAATTGATAACCTTTTCCAAACCGGAGGAAATCCTTGCTTCAAGTTTCAATTTATATATCTTTTTGAAAATAACACACTAAGCCACATGAAATTCCTTCCAGTAAGCCCCAGAAGGAGGGGAAGATATATACCAAATGTTTCATGTCCGCAAGCTACAAGATGAATAGAAGTACAACTTAGGAAGTACAAATAACGTTCTATTTAAAAAATCATTCACCACATACTGGTAAGAAAAAGATGATAGAAACTACTAGAAAGTCGAATCAGGAAAAAAGAAAAAAAATTAAATAAATTAAAATAGGGGTAAAGGAAAAGAAAAAAAAAAGAAGGAAAGGTTCTATTTCAAAACTTCCCCCTGCACTTCTAGCATTGATACCAACTAGATCTCCGGAGAAATCACAAACAAACTCCAAAGCAGCTACATGCTACCTTGAAAAAGGAAGAGTGCTATAACCACCCCGAGCCCACCCATCCTCAGCACCAACTAAGCAAGGAGAGACAAATAAGTACCTCAGTTCAAATCATCCGGGTAGGACAACAGTCTATATTGATGAAATACATTATTAAGTTACAAAATATGAAGTAACTGATCGCATCACAAACAAGAAAATTATTTGGTTGTTGCTGCAGAGTTCAATGTACACATATACCTGCACATCTTCAACAACAATACGATTGACACCATGCTCCATTGGGCACATATCACCTCTTAAACAAAATCCACGCTCTTCGAAGTCCCTACAGCGTTGACGATGGATACCAATGTTCAGAGAAGGATTCAGCTGCGGTCTGAGGATTCCTGGCATCCCAAGCGGATTGATAGCCTCTATCGCCCCATTTGGGATTGGAGGAAGTAGTCCAAAACCATTCCAAGGCGCACTTTGTACATTTGGAACATTAGGCAACCCTCTTCCCGTAAACATACCCGATTGTATAGGACCTGGGTGAGCCATTTGGGAAGCAACATCAACAGAGCCAAACCATAAATCACGTTGAAAATCTCTACCTCTTCCTCTGCCAGATCCATGCTCTCCAGGAAACCGGGAGAAATTTACTCCAGGTGGCCGCCTCTTCTCAAACTTCATGAAGTCCCTGCCTAGATTATAGTGAGATTGGGGATCACTCTGCCCATTTTCAAATGTCCTGTTGCGCTTTCTGTACGGTTGTGTCAAAGCTTGTTCTGATGGATCTCTCTCCGAGGACTGAGACCTAGTCTCCCGTCTACGATGCTTATGATTGCGATCATCATCATCATCGTCACTAATTTCCTTCTCGTCTGGATCACTGACACAATCAAGGGACGAAAGGCCACTAGGTTTTAGGGACGAACTTTTCAGCTCCATACTCATCCAAAATTTAATATTTCAGCTTCTGTTTTCAGTGCGTCTGGAAAATTTAACCTACAGTTAGATAACACACTAATCACACTACTACTTGAAATGCACAGACAGCTAGATGTACTAGAAAATTAAAAAGAGCAATAAGGACCAAATGTGGGCACAACAGACAGCCAATAATGCATAAGATTAACAAAAGAAATACACAAATCTTATTCACCTGTTTGATCTCATATAATAACCCAGCATCCTAGTTATGATCTATTTTTCTTAACACTGTCATTACTACACATTGAGATTGGGACAAAAAAGAGTACTGATACTATATCTATTTTATTCAACCTGTTAGCCCACAAAAGAAAACCCTATGCTTGAAATAGGAGATAAATGGTAAAAGAAGAAGAAAAGTATATTGTAACTTAAGTAAGCACGCAGTCGTTCATCTTTGCGCAGGAACCTTACACAAACAAAAGAAGTCTAACAACTAAAGAGATAGCATCTAAATCATACATTTTAAGATCAAATCTCGAAACCCCCCCCAACTAATTCAACTAGCAAGGTGGGAAGCAGCGTACCTCGGGGAAGGTGTCGGTGTATACTTTCTTCCCAGATTCTTTATCATAACAAGTATATGCAACCTTACAATAGTACTCAGACAAAATATGAATATACACAACTTAATAGAAATTAAAACAAAGAATCCTATCTGTGACAATCATAGCACAGCAAAATAAACCAAAAAGATACACTTCATCCATAATGCCCATTAATAATCAAGCTCTTTTAACCAATATACTCCCTTCATCAGCTAAAATACACATATCTAAACATCCCAGCAGTGTACTGAATGATACCAAAATGCCTATTGTGCCAGAAAACACTTAGTCTCTGATAAGCAAAGATGATCAGGAATAAAGGAACCCTAGCGGAAAAAAAAGGCATCACAACTATAAACTTCTAATATGCTTGTGAAAGATGAAGAGATTCTAGTATGCAGAACCAGAATGGTGTTTCAGGAAGATCATACAGTGGGCACATGTATCATCCACATAAAACTAAAATGCAATCAAGAAAAGAAAGTTACCAAGCTAATAATTTTGCACAAACTGGTCCTAGTCAACAAGCTACCTTCCAAGAGAAACTATGCCTTAATTCCTCACAGATGACTTTAGTGAAGGAACAAAGAACTGCAATATAAGCATCTATTAGAAAAATTATTCACCATTATCACCAAATTAGATAATAAGAAATATAGATACTGATTACTGAAATTACCACGGGATAATCAAAGTATATGATTGAAATTTTATGTTCTCAAGCATTTTACAATCTATTTAACTTTTTCTATGTAAGTACTTGCTCATATTCGGAAAAAAAAGAAATGAACTAATTAACAAATGGATGATACAACATTAGCTTGAAGAGAATATCTTTCGTAGTCAAACCTTGTAAACCTATATAACATCCTGGTACAATATAAGGCAACTTTAAGCTAGCAAGAAAGGGAAACTTCACTCATAGTATATTGATTATTAACAACTTGTGATAGGGGGGAATACCTTAATCAAAGGATGCTTTATTTGGGGAAAGAGAAGACAATGACAAAACATAAAAGTCCATCACCAAACTGCTAGATCTCTGTGCTAGTAAGCCAATGATATGTTGGGTCAAAAGTATAGACTAACCTTTCGTAAATCATAAACCAGGATCCAAGAAAGCTCTCTCTTAGAGGACGGTTAGGAAAAGGCAAACACTTCAGGCGTCCCTTTATATTTCAAGCCTAGGCAGTAATTGAGTGAGCTTATTGCTCAGTAACCAAAATCTGTGAAAATAACTGATATATTGGTCTTTGATTAGTCCGCGCCAGCACTAAATGGTGACTAGAAGGCTGTGTAAATGAATTTGGCAGTAGAGGGCAACTAAGTTGGACAAAAGATCCCCTAGCAGAGATTTGTACTGTAAAATTAAAATTGTAGTTCATGAAAAAAGAACTCCCTGTCCACCATCATATCTTCCATATGATAAACAGTAACTGATAGAAATCCAGTCACAGAAAAAAATTCAACCCTACAGAAATTTGCTGCTGAATCCAGCTAATCTATTTTCAGTTCTAGGCTTATAGATACTTTTTATGATTTATCTCATGCTGAGAGGGGAAACACAACTAACTCAAATCAATTGATGCTCCATCAAACATTATAGCACTGACAACATAGCTTGACATGCAAGGTTGAAAAAGAAAAATATCACAATGGAGTTAATCAAACATTAATTACCGCCTATAAAAAGATAGTTAATCAACTATTCTACCATATTATTAGTCACTTTATACCTAAAGTATCTTTTCAAAATATAATACCAATATAACATATTCGTTAGTTAGTTATGAATACCAACACAAAACTCTATCATCTATATATGTGGCTGTAGAAGCCCCTATATCGAAGGCCGACGAGGGTAGTACTCATGCTCACGTTCTCTAATGGTTGGCATCTTGTTAAAGTTTCCACATTTCCCTAATTTTGAGAAATTCCTTTTCCTCGTTTCCTCCCCATTTCTGTGCAACATATCTCACACTACACTTGCTAACCCCCATCCTCAACCCACCATAGCACTCGCTCACTCGTCTCATCAGAAACATCATCCACTCACCACACTACACTTGCTAACCCCCATCTTCAACCCATCATAACACCCGCTCTCGCTCGTCTCATCAGAAACAAAACACTATCCCTATCCCAACCAATAAACGGGTAACAATGAGCATGTAAAAACACAGAAAAAGCTTAAACATTGTTACGACGGAACCGAAAATTCATTGCAGTATGGGACTAAACGAATTCTATCAAAATCAACCAATCAATAACAAACAAAAGGCACATTCTACAACAATTGTTCGTGTTTTCTGCAAGTTCTCGTAATTTACAGTAAGTAAAATTATTACCAGATCCAAAAATCAAAAAGAAAGAAATTAAATACTCACTTACCAACAAAAATCAGCACTCAAACGGTCAAATCACCAAGTTCAAAGAGCAATTAATCCTCGCCGAACGAAAAATGGCCGAAGCAAGTGATAGTTACATCTTCTTCAATAAGAAACCCTAATCTCCAATTTTCCAGAAATTCAAACAAACCCTTATATAAGCGCCTCAAACTCCAGTAAAATTTTCCAGAAGAAAAACAAGAATTTAACAAAAAATTATTAAAAAAAAAAAACCCTAAAAATCTACAAATGCCCGATTATCGTCATTGCGCGACGAAAACGCCACCGTTTAATTAGGCGAAGTGATGATAATGGTGAGGGAAAGAGGAGAGAGAGAATGACAGAGTGCGAAATTGGAGAAGATGATGAGTTTAGGTTAGCTGGTTGTATAATTGTAATTTATTTATTTTTGTTCGAACTTTTTTCTGTTTTAATTTTTTTCTTTTTTGGTGCAATGGAGAGAAGGTTGTGTTTGTGTGGCCTTTTCTTTTTTACACAGTGTAGCCAATTGAGCTTTTGGTTCCCACTTCTCAGGCCCCCTAGCTATATGCATTTTTTATTTTCTTATGAGAAAAATCAATGTTGTGGGTTGTGAGTTGTGACTAATCCATGTTAAAATCAAATCGGAGCTCAATGGTAAAGCTAATTCTTTTTAGTTCGTAGTAATATTGTGGTGAACTAGTGATTGTTATCTGTTAACTGGGATTTATTTGGGATTGGGAGCGTTAATCTTCTAAATTTAATTAGGTTGTGCTTTAAAAGACTATCAGATTTTCGAATAATAAAAAATAAAATAAATATTTGACCTTTATCACTTCAAGTAAACATAAAAGTGGGCTTATTAAAAAGGATATGTTTGGTTTTTTTATCAATAGTAGATGATTGTCTTAAACAAGTGAAACTTTTAGAATTCGAAGTCGGTTTTAATTTTAACAAAAAATTACCAAACAATATGGTGAATTTTTAAATGTTGAAATTGAGATAAATGTATTTCACAAACACATAAATTTGGAATTGATGTATGATTGTAGTTTCCAGTACTAATTTTACACGTTTAAACCTACTCCAATTTCAAACACTACATTGCAAAAGTTTATGGAAACCATTTTCCCATTTGGTAATTGATACGCAATTCCACACATAATCATTTAGAAGTTATTTTAACAACAAATAATTTTGTCAACATGTTATGTTCATTATCAATGTAAAATTCCAACTTACCTACGCACCATGTTCATTAGTGAATTGAACTAATTAATTTGTGCAAGGATGGTCTAGTCTAGTGCCTTGTACTAAAACGATAAATTGATGTTATATTCAATAAATGAATTATTTTTCTATTTTAGGGAACAATGCATTATTAACTCACCTCTTGACGTTAGATGAATCGAAACCTCAATGTGAATGCTCGTGCATACCTATCATATCCCCAAAGTGTCTATTAAGGTTTGAAGGTTTCAAACTCATGACTTGCAATGCAAGTGGGTGATACAAACTTTACCTCTAGAACATTAAGGCTAGTACTTCCTCCATTCTACGATTCCATGACACGACTATTATGAGGTCAAACTTTGCATAAATTAACATAGTTATATAGGTATTAGAGTAATCACGTGCATTCTTATTATATTAAGGGGGCGTTTGGTTAGAGGTAATCTAGAAAGGGTAAAGGAATCAAGTAACTTGATTCCCTTACTTGTTGTTTGTTTGCATCATTTAATGAAACCCTTTACCCCCTCCTTAACCCCGAAAGTCCTCTACTTTCATACCCCCACCCCCTAGGTTTCACTTACCCTTTCTTTGACCCACATTAGCTATCTCCTTGACCACCCAAACACCACTTGACCAAATCACTCAACCACCATCCATCCCACTCAACCACCACGTACCCACCCAACCACCACGTAACCACCCAACCACCACCACGTAACCACCCAACTACCGCCAAACGCCTCCACCCCAATTAAGCCACCAACCTTTTCAACCACCAAACTTGTTACTTCCACTATGTCAAAACCGTCTCTACCACCCAAACCCTAGAAAAAAACAACGGAGAGAACAGTGTAATTGAGAGCGATGCAGGGAAGGAGAGGGGGAGGCGCGACGCAGGGAAGGGGAGGGGGGGTGCGACGCTGGGTAGGGGAGGGAGAGGTGCGGCAGCGGCGGCGCGAAGGGGAGGAGGAGAAGTGTGACTCGGGGAAGGCGACAAGAAGGGGAGAGGGGGAGGCGAAGTGCGACGCAGTGGAAGGGGAGGAGCGGCGAGGCGCGACGCGGCGCGGTGGGGGAGGAAGCGAAGTGCGACACGGGGAAGGTGGAGCGGCGCGGCGGCACTACTAGGGTGGGGAGGGAGTGGTGGCTTGGTGGGGGAACAATAAGGGAGGAAGGAAATGGTGGAGCTATGGTGGAAGAAATAGATTGATATTCAAACCAACCAAACAACCCTTTAAATCTAAGGGTTTTGCTTTCCTTTCCCTCTCTACCCCTTTCTTGATTCCATTCCCTTTACCCCATGACAACCAAACGCCCCCTAAACTAAATGTGTAGTCTTCAAATATAAAATCTTGATATTTTTTCTGATACATAATTGAAAATATTTGTAACAAAGATAGCACTTATTGGTAATACTAAGATTATTAGAAAACTATTAATACAACTTCATTTTACGAATTGAACTAATACTTACGGTCTGAAATCGATTTGTCAATTACACTATGGACATGTTCGGCGCAAGCTTTTTAAGTAGCTTTTAGTGTCTTGACTAGGTCAAAACACTAATTAAAAAAATAGTAGTGTTTGGTAAGTTTTATTAATTAAGATTAATGTTATAAACTTACTGATTTTCAGTGGATAGAAGTGAATAGAACTATAGAAGTGACCTTTATTTAAGTATTTCTATACCTGAATATTACGCTTTACAAAAATGAAACTCTGTTTAACTACGTTGATACCTGAATTTGTCACCAAACTCTACCAATCCAATAATTAAGGATTAAAGCCACTTTGGCCTCGTAAGTCTGGCAAATTCATCCATATGGTCAATATAGTAACGCTAAATTTTCCCATGAAAGGGGAACCAGGTAAAAGGTAAGTTCATAAAATGATAAAATCACACACGTTGCAAAGAATCTTCAACTATATAAGGAAAATTCTCAATCTATCACCTTTGTTGTTCATAGAAGGGTGATTAACAATAGGATAAATGATAAGTTTGCTAAAAGAGGAAAAATTTATGACTATTGACTAAGTCATCCAAAATTATCATCTTATGGACTCATTCCCACTCTATTGTTGAAGGAGGCTTTGATGTTATATCCAGAGTTACACGGTTCACACCTCGAACGCTGTTGGTAATTTTACGGGACACCTGATCAAGGAACTCCGAATCAAAACGATACCTGAAAAAACATAGCACCATCCGCATCAGTCAGTAGAAATTAAATCTTGTGAACATAATTATAATAATGTGCAACTACAGAATACAGATAAACCAACAGTATGAAGTAGTGACCATACTTGATATTGGTCGAATTTCAACCGAAATCTAATAAGGTCTAAGCACAGAAATCTAAGTTCTCTATGCTCCAATTTTTCCACTGGATTGGAATATTAAGTCCAATTATCTGTAGCGTTCAGATACGGAATCATGAACATGACCACATATTAACATCAAGAAGTTGCTGTTTATGGTTAAAAAATGGGTGTAATCTCGTTACCACCGGGGTTGTTCCTATATCTAAATATTAGAAACACAAGTCTCTTAAGGGTAATTGTGTAACTTTGCTTGATATGGGAGCACAATCTCCAATTTCACATTTAGATATCTATAGTTTTTCCTTCAAAAATAACAAGATGTGTCACACATTACAAACAGCCACAATGTCCACCAATCATCACAATCTTGTGCCAATGTACAGAAACACAAAAAAGTTACACATGCTTATTAAGTAAAAGATATGGCGTACTCACCAATCTGCTGTCATCCCATCTCGACTTGTAACAGCTCTTAGGCTTACGACATGAGAATGAGTTCTTTGATCACCTTGAACTCCTACCGACAAAATACCCAAGAAAACAGCAAACGCTTGCCAAATTTCGTCATAGAGTCCAGCATCTTTGATTGATTGAATAAATATCTCATCAACCTGAAGAGATCACTTTATATCAAAACCACAGAGCATATCGACACAAATTTCATCCATGGAAAGAAAATCTCTGCTCACCTGCCGAAGAACTTCCAGACGATTTCCTTCCGTGACATCACCAAGAACACGCACAGCGAGCCCCGGTCCTGGAAATGGATGACGCTTCAAAAAGCCCTCGGGAATATTCAAGATCTTCCCCAGTGCACGTACCTTTCAGAGACAACAAGTATAAGCAAAAGACACACTATAAGGATTAAAGAGAAAAAACAATACTCTTCATATCAAGGGGTTTCATATTCGAACCTCATCCTTAAATAAAAGCTTTAGAGGTTCAATAAGCTTAAGCTTCATGTCCTTTGGAAGTCCACCAACGTTATGATGACTCTTAATGGTGTGGGAGTGGTTTCGTCCACTTCCAGGAGGTGGGCAGGATTCAATAACATCTGGATATAAAGTTCCTTGAACCAAGTAAAGAGGTCTCTTCCCAAAAATTTTCTCCAATTCTTGGGCGAATTCATCAAAAATACAAATGAATTCTTTCCCAATTATCTTCCTTTTTGTCTCAGGCTCCACAACGCCCTTCAATTTGCTAAGAAATTGCTCTGATGCATCAACACATGTAACAGGCAGGTGAAGATCTTTCTCAAAGGTATCCATCACACGCTCTCTTTCCTTATATCTACAAACAAAAGATATGATATAAACTACTTAGTACATTACTTCCTCTCATTCAAGTTTACATATAGTAACCTTTTTATTTTGAGGGAACATATAATAACCCATTTTAGTTAGTTGAGGCAGAAACAAGTGAAAATTTGCACCTTAGTAAGCCGTTGTCAACAAAAACACAGTGAAGTCTGTCCCCAATCGCCTTATGAACAAGGGTCGCGGCAACAGTGGAGTCCACACCGCCAGATAAAGCACAAATGACATGATCATCAGGGCTTATGGTTTCCTTGATGGTTTTAATTTCTTCATTCAATAAATCCTCCATCTTCCAATCTGCATTGACCCCACAAACATCAAAGAGGAAATACCTCAATGTCTCCATCCCTTGAGGCGAATGTGTAACCTAAATAATGTTTAACAACCTTGTCACTTACCACAAGAAAGTTCAGAGAGCTAAAAAAAGAAAAAAGAAGGCACCAAAAGTGAGCCATTAATCAACCAGTTAAGAATTCCCGTCCACCCCTACCTAAAGTTCAAGCAGCACCTCATTTCAAGTTTTCAACCATTCATTACATTCTTCTAACACTAGCTTCCTACTTATCAACAAACATCCAGAATCGAATCCATTAAATCAGTGTTACAAGGTCATATACTCACATCATACAAACACAATCAACTCAGGAATTTCAAATAACTATCAAAACCATTAATCCAATCATCAAAAATTTCTAAACATGATCATGAAAAATCTAGTGGTCCGAAATCATTTTGTGATAAAGAACTCGATCCGAAATCAATTTGAAATGCTATATTTCCATGGTCATCATTAATTCTCCCCCCAAACAGACTTAAAAACCATTCTTTACAAACTTTTGCCAATTACACTTTGACAGAGCATCTCACAGCAGAACAAAACACCAAGAAATGAAAAAAGGAAACAACTTTACAGCAAAGTAAAACCAAACTAATAAACTAACAATAAACAACTTTATAACCAAAACCATTTAATCCAACAAACTAGCATATCCATCAATCACAGAATTAAACTAATTAACTTTTAATCAAATCCCATTTGTTAAATAATTTTACCTCAGGATGATACTGAAGCCCATAAAACTTTCTGGTAGGATTCTCAATAGCAGCAACAGCACCTTGTTGACTTACTGCAACAATCTTAAACCCATGAGGAAGTTTCGAAACCTCATCTCCATGACTCATCCAAACATCCTGTGTATCCCCTTTAATTCTATTCCCAAACAACCCACAACTCTCAGAAATCACTTCAATATTCATCTTTCCATATTCTTGTTTATCCCCAACTTTCACTAAACCTCCAAGCTTCTGCACAATAAGCTGTAATCCATAACAGATGCCGAGAACATAAACACCGTGCTTTTCTACATAATCGACGAACCCATCACAGAATACCGGCGCGTCAGGCGCGTGAACACTGTGGGGGCCACCAGATAGGATGATTACACGTGGGTTTAAGTCTGTGATGGATTTGAGTGAAGAAGTGCCGGAGATGCAGAGAGAGAAGACGGAAAGTGACCTGATTCTTCGGGTGATTAAGTGGGTGTATTGAGAACCAAAGTCTAGGATTAAGACTAAGTCAGATTTCACTTTCTGGGCTTCCATTTTTATTGGATGGAAGAAAAAAAGAAGGATTGAGGAGAGAGAATTGAGAGGGAAGCTGGGGTTTAAGAATGGAAGAAAGAGGGTTTGGGAGATATAAAAGGGAGGATGAGATTAGGGTTTTAGAAGGGATGGCGGGAAGGCAAGAAGCATGGGGTCCCCGGAGCCAGGAACGGCATGGAACTCTCGTCTATCTATATTAGCTTTTTATGCACGCTATGCGTGCAACGACATTTTGGGCATAACAATTATTCAATCGTGTAACAAACCAAAAAACGAAAGTTCGTATCTAAGTTCACCTCCATTTTGTGAATAAGAAATAATACAATACTTACAAATAGTATTTAAAAACACTTTAATAAATAAGTATAAGTAATGAAATTGCATCTTTAACTAATGTTTATTGTCAAAGCTCTAAACAACCCATGGACCATGACAAAAAGAGACAGAGATAATGCAGTCCTTTCTCTCTCTCTGATCTCTCTCCAATTCTTAGCTACTCCCCCAATTCCCAAACCCATCTCTCTTAGTTTCGCGCTATTATTTTTCTCTCTCAATTCAACTGAAACAATGCAGTCCTCACTTTCTCTCTCCTTTTCATCATCTTCCTAAATATCCCCCAAATCAAACCACACACACTCGAGTTCTCCGCTAAACCTCTCAAGCTCCGGTTTTGTGGACTTCATAGAGAAGCACTGAGTTTCTCAGTGAGTTCTCACGCGAGTTCAACTCCAGAGTAATCGAGTTCACTCTCTTGAGACCTTGGATTATGATACCATCATCATTGGAGCTGGCTTTGACGGTCATGGCGCTGCTCTTCATGTCGTCGATAAGGTATTTTTGAATATCGATTTGATGGGCTGAAATTCGATTATGCACACAAACTTTTGATTTTCATATCTGGGTTGAAGTATTTTTTTCTCAAAAATCTTTTTAATATCTGGGCAAAAAAACAGTTCGAGTTGACATATTTTTTCTCAATTTTTTTTTATATATGGGCACAAATTTAAAGTTATTTTTAATGAATTTTTTTTTCTGACCATTTCTGATGTAATTTTAATTTTAATTTCAACTATATTTGAATGAAATTCTATATAAATTGTAATATAAGTTTTTTTTTTTAAAAAAAATTCTAACACAGCACATGTTCGTAAGATTTACTGTAATTTGAGTTTAAATTTACTCGAACATGGTACATATTCTCAAGATTTACTAAACATAAAACATTACTCATCGCATACTTTTATTTTCAATAACGAACTGCATACCTGATTAACAACAAAATATCCGCAAATTTGAGAATGTCGTATCTGAGAATGCCGTGAAGCTCTAATCTATGAGGAGAACTGATTTTTTTTTTGAGTTTGTGTTTGTAATTGATTTTGTGTTATGGAAAAATTTATTTGAGTTTGAATTTGAGTTGTCTCTGTAATGAAAGTAACATGTATTTTTTTTGTTATTGTCTGTGGTAGTAATGTTTGGTAAGTTCTTGATTATAAATCTTTTTTATTGGCAAGTTTATGTGATTGATCTTTATATGAGTTGATTGAGTTTAATGGAGATTTGATTGATTTTTTTGGCAAGTTTATGCATGGAATTGGTTTAGAATAACTGCTCGAGGTTGTATTTGGAATGTAATATTTTTGTTGTGGAGGGGCAATTAAGTAAATTCCTAGGGGGACACCATTGCTCCCCCTTGGCTTATATAATAGAGATAATACTCTATTTTTGCAGAACTTAACTTATTTGCTAATCGGAGTTATGAACTCATTTGTTATTAAATTAGATCTTTTTAACTTAATAGAACTTATTTTTAATGATTAACCCTATACCCACAACCTCTCGTTTGGAACATAAATGTAACCAACTAATCTACAATCGCATATTAGTCTTTATGGGAAAAAAAATACTTAAAGACAATTTTTTTTTAAAGAATTGCACAGATATATGTCCGTCTTTTTACGAAGTAAACTAGTGAGTATCCCGGGCGATACTCCGGGTTGTTTCTTTTCGTAAATTTTTGTCTTGTGAAGAAAATATTGATGTCATAATTTGAAGAATGCAAGAAATTGGAGTAAGAGTTTATGTCTACAATAGTCTATTATCATTATAATTAATGTGTTAGGTATCTAACTACTTGTGTAGTCTTTTAATGAGATATAATTGCAAGACATTATTATATTTTATTTTGAAAAACTAAACAATGATGTTATGTTGGATCAATGGTTAAGCTCTCACTTTTCATTTAATAGGTCATGTGTTGAATGTTTAGATAATATCAGGCATATGACACTCAGGCATATGACACTCAATAAAAGTTGAATGTTTGCACTGGGAGCAATGATATATCAATATGAACGTTGCACAACATCATAAACCAACTTCTAACAAGTCTCATTACTCTCCAAAGTTATAGACTTAGTTATTGTGCACAAATTATTATAATAGACGGTCTAATTTTAATATAAAATCAGACAAATTTAAGCCTACATTCTCCTAACAAGCTCATTTCATCTAACTCTGCCCCAACACTATCCCTAGACATATCACAAACGGGTTGGGTAAAGATTTGTATTTGTACATGTCTTCTTGATATGTATGGACTCTTTGTATTTTGAAGTTCTTAAAATGTGAGGTACTTAAGTAATTACTAATCAAATTAAAAATGCTATTAAATGGGTTAGTGTGTCGATTTCAGATCAACCCATTTATTATCAGGTTGGGTTGGGTTGAGAATCCCAACCCATTCAACTCAAACAGGTTAGGTTGGTCGAAGATCTCAACCCTTTATAAGTAAACGGGTCAACTCTAACCCAAATAGGTCGACCCATTGCCAGTCCTAATTAAAAGAGTGGATTAGGAAAAGTCTGTGTGTTTTTTTTTTAGGAAATAGGAAAAGTCTGTTTTTTGTAAGTGAACAATTAGGTAAAGGTATTCACGTATGCGGTAAACGTAAAAACTCAGCCCATTACTCGACCTGGTTCATCCCCTTTCTTCTATGTAGAAAACATGGCCCGATAAAAGTGAAAAATTTGATATTAATACCCAATTATGTTTCGATAGCAGGTCGATAAGTTAACGGGTCAGATAATGCGGGTGAGTTTTTTTATAACACCCCTATGACCTTGGCCCCTTAAATATTTGCTTTCCGCGGTCTTGGAGAGCAGTGCACTATTGTTCCGCTTTCCCTTTTTCAAAAATCTGAATTTTCTTCCCTCAAATATATAAGTAATTTATTTCTTGGTACATAATTGATGTAATTTTTGTAACTTAATTTTCTTCTTTTTATTGTTTTGTCTTTCCATTATAAAAAAAATTACGGTTTTTTCCCCAAGTACCCCGAGTTTTCCGTTTATTCACGATGTACCCTCGCACTTTTCAAAATATACCAGGTACCCCTTAGTATCTTGATAATACATCAACATGCCCTTAATGACTAACGGCAATTAACTCCGTTAGTCTTAGCCCTAATTAGCCCTAATTAACATAACTAAACCCAAAGTTCTAACCCTAACCCCAAACTTCAAACCCTAACCCTAACCCACCACCACCCAACCCCCACTCCTGCAGCCACATCAGCCCCCCTTCCCCAAGCACCCCCCGCAGCCTCATCCCCGCCGATTTCCGCACCTTCCCCTCCCCCCGCTGATTTCCGAGGCATAACTCTTAGATTTTTGTCGATTCCAATTAAAGGTAAGCAGAGAAGAAAAGTTAGGTGGTGGTGGAGTCGCGCAAATCGGCGGGGGTTGGGGGGGAGAGTGCGGAAATCGGCGGGGATGGGGGAAGGGGTGCGGAAATCGACGGGGGTGGGGGAGGGGAGGGCCACTGTGGGGCTGCGGCCTGCGGGAATGGAGGTTGGTGGTGGTGGGTTAGGGTTAGGGATGAGGGGTTAGTGTTAGGATTTAGGTAAGTTAATTAGGGTTTAATCAAGGTTAAAAGTAACGAAGCCGTTAGTCATTAAGGGCATGTTGATGTATTACCATAATACTGAGGGGTATCTGGTGTATTTTGAAAAGTGCGAGGTACCTCGTGAATAAACCGAAAACTTGGGGTACTCAGTGAAAAACCGAAAAAATTAAAACAATTTATTCCCTTTTCTCCACTTCTTTTCCCTCTAAAATTCTAAAAATCAGATATTTCTCATCAGTTCAACAAGAACTTACTGATTTCCCCTTTAATGTTCCAAAGATTGGTACTTTCAAGCTTCAATCTATCTTTTTGAATTGTTATTATCGATAAATTTGATTTACCCACTAAAATTCTGTATTTTAAAAAAAAATTAAAACTTGATTTGGGTAAATCATTATTAAGTTGAAGAATTAGGGTGATTTTTCCTCCATTGCTGTAGTCTATGGCTTGGCAGCTTTCACTATCCGCCGCAGTTGTTTGCTATTCACTGTACGAAGTAATTGTGGGATATCGACGAATTTCTAAAAGGGTACTTCTTTTTTGTACTAAATACAATTATACAATTAGTAAATTTCCTGCTCTAACTTTGAATCTTGTTGGGTGTAAAAAAGATTGATGTTTTGCCCAATCTTGTTTCGAAAACTACTACTAAGAAGAAGGGAATCATTACATTGTGTTAGCTTACTTTATATGCCACCTATTTGGATCATTTAAATTTCTTGTTGCTTTTGGAATTTGAAAAATTCTTCATGTTTTTTTTTTTGTTCCTCAATTTGTTACTTTTTTTTTTTGGTGAAATACGGATGCATAAATTAGAAAGTTGTGGCAAAAAGCCGTAGTACAAATTCGTCCCAAATGTTTAAGAGGTAACTAGGGGGATTGGGGATAAGTCTAGTTACATTAACATCTACATTTTCATGTCTTCCTTGTTTGCCAACTTATCCGCGACTTGATTGAGGTAACTTTTAGCCATTCTTGAACAACAGCATTTGGGGGGTAGATAATAGATTGTAGGGATTTTTGCAACATTCCATACCTCGCGGGCCACCAGGCATTCCCTTAGAAGATGACATTTTTGGAACCATGGTGAACAAGTTGAATATTCTTTTTCTCAAGTACCGGTTTTGGTAAACGTATATTTTTGTGTTCCTTTTCGAAAAGAGACCTACACATTTGATGATATTTCAAGACATGCTCCTCGCCTTCAATGTTTAACCTTTGATGGTCCCTATATGTTTGGTACGTGGAGATACTACAAAGGTTGTGTACATAATACCATTGACATATTCTGTATATCTGCTAAGTTGCCTCACTTGAATTTAATCCCTTTTCACCGCCTTGTCCAACTACATTCAAGAATTTGATTAAGTTAAATTTCCAATCTATTTAATGGATGTGATCTCCACAACGTCATAGATTTTTTGAGGATCTGTCCCCTTCTCCAGATGCTCAGGGTCGCGGTAAGTTATCTGACTATTATTGTTATAGATGATAATTCTCTGGTACTGATTCAGTGGATGGACCCTGGTAGGTTATCTGACTATAATTGTTATTGATGATAATTCTGGTACTGATTTAATAAGCACACTGTCCAAGTATGAAGTATTCACTATCCAAATATATCTTGTTTTGTTTGCTGTTTGCATCTTCTTTGTACAAATATGAAAGACTTATGACTGAAGAAAGGCAAGTTTAGCCTCATGGCTCTTTAAGAGTTGATTTTGACTCACTCCTGCTCCTGGTATTGATGAACGTGGAATACGAAAATAGGGATGTGGGCTAACTACAAGTTAAAGTGTGTTGCTTCCACACATTGAACCGCTTCAAACAAACAACTTTTTTCCAAATAACGGAATGGGTTGATAACTTGATATTGAATCTGTTCCAACCATTTTATAAAATCTGAACCTGCAATTGAACCAAACAGCGCGAAACTAAATTGCATCACCAAAATTATCTGCATCTTCTGTTTAATTTGGAAGGCCTATGATCCATGAAGTCTCTATTAAGACCGAAATTGTGTCTCCCATCACATTTACTTCATAAAACAAGAACCTCTCATTCTTTTAACCATCAGGGGTAAAGACTACATATATCATATATCTAGACCTTCTCGAACTTTTATCTGAACTTATTGTGCTTTGATCTGAACTAAGATTTTCTTTGAAGGTGAAAAAACACATTCTGAGTGGTTGATACATGCCATACATGTGTGCTCACATGTACACACACACACACACACTCAACCTTCATCTGTATTAAATTGTGGCATTATGCTCAATGGATTGTTATTGCTGTGGTTGCAGATACTGATACCGAGTAGGTTGCAAAAGGAAGATAATAGAACAATGGCACTGCGTCAAAGATCCATTCATAGCCAGCTTAAAGAAGTCGAGATTACTGGATTCTATGGCAGTGAGACGCAGATAGAATTGGTAATATATTTATTGGAAACTGCCATTGCACTTAAACGAATGGCTATAAGCTTAGACAAAAGAAGGTATTGTAGCGCGTCTGGACCATTTGTTTCCTTTTACGATAAGCGTGAATCGTTCATCAAGCAATTGTTGGGGAAGGCCGCTTCCAAAAGTGCAGTGGTCATCCTTGAGTCAGTTCCAATTGTGTTTTAAATTAAGCTAGGCGGCTTGTAGTTTTATCTAAGAGTTGTTGCTAAACAAACAGGTAGAATCAGGCAAAGTTCTCCTTGTTACGCGTGTATGATGATGTATATAAACATATATCTGTTCAACTTTCTGAGTGACTTTTCTTTGATTTTGTATCTCAATCTAAACAATCCTACTCAATATTTGCGTGTTAGACAATGTATTTGCATCAAAATCTAGCTAATTGATTTGATTAATGCTACCTTCTAACATCCTTTGAAATACTAAAATAGTTTTTATTTCAACTTAACAAAGCTCTTTGATGTGTTCAACCTCTCTATTCAATATTTTATCAGTTTATTGGCAGATTCAAATGCAAATTCTTCAAGTTTGCCATTTTTGAACATTTCAGCTGCCTTTTTTCCCATTATTTAAACCATAATGATGGTGTTTCATTTCCTTGATGCGCTAATTATGAAGTAACCCAAAGAATTTTCTGGTTTGTTTACTAAATACTCCAAATACTTCATATTAAACCAAATGAAATGTCATTTTCAGTTGATGACAAGATTGACAACGCTTGATGTATGCGGCGAGCCGTGAAGCACAAAGTCAACTGAAGGGGGGTGAAAAAAAGCTTGGGAATTGTGTTAGAATAGTATCAAGTATGATAAGTAGTAGTATGTACTATATAGTTATAAATAAACTTGTTTTGTTACATATTGGTATACCCTTCTCTTTTTCTTGAACTATTGAGACATCAAGGTCTCAAAGTTCATATCTTTTGGTTCTTATTGTTGTAAATATATTGTGATTTTCAATTCTTTCTGCTGTTTATCTTGAGTTTTTTTTTTTTGGCATATTACAGCAATTCTTTTTATTATCCATAAAGATTTTGTCGATTTTCGGAGAACCCATATCATAAAAGATGAGAGGAGTTGATATAGAGAATCAACAAAAGAATGATAGAGTGCCATTGTTGCAAAATCAATCAGTGAAAGATACCAACACAGCTTCATATTTAAGTGGAGTTTTTAACTTGTCATGCACCATTGTTGGTGCAGGGATTATGAGCTTACCAGCTGCCATTAAAGTACTTGGTGTTATCCCAGGTGTTCTTTTTGATTTTGGTTTCTGGGTTTTTGGCAAAGTACTCCATTGATATCTTGCTTCGCTATAGCAAAAAGAAGGTTCATATACTTATGGGCAGCTCATGTATGATTCCTTTGGAAGAATTGGGGAGATTTTGTTTTCAGATTAGTGTCATTATCAACAACACTGGCATTACCATAATCTATTTGATTATAATTGGTATAGGTCCATTATCCCCTTGTGCAACATTTCTTTTTATAGTGTAAACTTTATAGTTGTTGGTGCAGATGGTGCTAGACCGGGTCAGGCCATGCCTTGGGCTCGGTCAAGGCACGGACAAGCCCACAGCACGTGGCTCGTGGCCCTGCTGGGCTGTCACGGGCTTTAAAATCGAATTTTGCCTTATTTTCTAATGGTGAAATTGTGTGCTGGTGTCCATGTCATGTTGGCCTGTGCTTCAAGCTAGTCCGGCCCCGTGCCATCTTCAATACTGTTGGCTATAATTTTCCTCTCTTTAGTTCTATTATTTAGTAAATATCTATTGGTGTATCTGTGCTACTGTTTTTAGTTATGAACATATTACGTTTATAATGGTTATGAACCGGGAATTTCCCGTGTACAAGATGCCTTTGTATAAGTTGTCTGATATCTTCTTCCATGTTTGTATTTGTTAGCGGATGTCGTTTCTGGTTCAACTACAAGTGGCATTCACCATTCTGGTGTTTTAGAAGAGTGGTTCGGTGAACAATGGTGGACAGGCCGTGCCTTTGTGCTGATTTTCCTTACTGCTTTTGTATTGGTTCCTACAGCATGGATTAAGCGTATGGGTTAGTGACTTCTATTTTCCAATTTGGTTACAGAACTGTCTTAATTAAGCGTATGGGTTAGTGACTTCTTCGACTTCATTTTTCAATTTGGTTACAGAACTGTTAGCTCTTAATTATGCATATGGGTTAGTGATTTCTTGGACTTTATTTTCCAATTTGGTTACAGAACTGTCTTAACTACTTATGTCATCTTGTAGTATATACCATGGAAAACTTTGTACTTTTGTAGTTCACTAATAGTTAGTTTTGTGACCTTGCATTTGAGCTTCCATTCATTTCCTTTTTTGATGATCATTGATGAATGATGCATATATATCCATGTTTTTTCCTGTCATGGCTGCAGAAGCTCTGCAATACACTTCTGCAATAGCAGTTGGACTGGCGGTGTTTTTCATTCTTATCGTCATTGAAATCACATGCTACAGAATGGCAATGGGAACAATTAAACAACCAGCACTCTTTCCTCGCATAGACGATCTTGCATCCTTTTGGAATCTATTCACTGCAGTTCCTGTGCTTGTTTGTGCATATCTATGCCACTTTAACGGTATGTGACAATTGATAAAGTTATCTTTGGTTTCAGTTTACATAATTTGTGCAGGACAGTTTTCCAAATAGCGCATTTCATCATTAACTGAATCCTATATCGTATCCCTTTTTTTGTAGTGCATACAATACGCAACGAGCTTCAAGATCCATCCCAAATGCCAGGAGTAGTGAAGTCTTCTCTCTCTGTCTGCAGTACAATCTACATTATGACAGGGTTATTTGGATTTCTTCTATTTGGAGACTCAACTTCGTCAGATGTGCTCTCTAACTTTGACTCTGACCTTGGTGTTCCATATAGCCCACTATTGAATGCTATGGTTCGTCTCAGCTATGCAGCTCACATCGTGCTTGTATTCCCGGTTATCTTTTACTCCCTCAGGCTTAACTTTTATGGCCTTGTATACAACTCGGACATTCCACTGACTTCAGATAAACGAAAATCCACATTTGCCATCATCACATTGAGTTTAATCCTTGCTATACTGTTAGGAGCTATATATATTCCCAGTATTTGGGTAGTTTTTCAGTTTACTGGAGCAACTGCTGGAGCTTTAATCTTGTTCATATTTCCTGCTTCTGTTGTTCTCAGGTTAGTCATGGTTTTTTATGCCTCAAATTGACTTGCTGCATTCACTTGTTAGATGCTTAGATAGATATATATTAAGCTTAATTGGGCTAATGATGCTAATTCTGAAGTTTGTGAATGATTACATGTCTTCACTACTAAGGGCACCTGTGTAACACTATGCTAAGTTTGACCATCATATGCATTATACTTCCTCTAGTTCAGAATAGTTTTGATGTTTGTTTTTCATGGTCTCAGATGCATACTCTGACCTTCAATATCTTTAATTACGTATTAGTAAAATATGAAACTTTACCTTTTCAAAATACATGACACAAACCTATCAGATTTTACATCTATTTTTTTTTTCCTTGTACATTGGTGAGAATTGATGGTCAAACTTAGGTGCTGCAACTATTTTGAGACGGCAGAAGAATGTGTTCTCACAGAGAGTTAAATGACCATTATAGCACATTTCTTTCCTTGCATATAAGATCATTTAATTAGTTCTTTGTGGATTATAATGACGTTCTTTATATATTCTTGCTATCAGAATAATTTGAATAATTTCATAGGCCATAAAAATGCATGAACTATAACAAAATCATAATTTGGATTGCTATCTTTGATCTTAGCTCTTTCATTTGCTTCTTTCCAGGGATCGTCAAGGAATCTCAACGAGAAGAGACAAGATTCTTTCATGGGGTTTGATCATTCTTGCTGTAGTTTCAGATCTGGTGGCTATATACAGCAATGCAGTTTCCTTAATGTAAAGTGTTTGCCTGTCCTTTCAGTTGGTGTATTATCTTGTTTGGGCTGCTCCGAAATTTGGTGCTTCGCCTTATTTCATGCTTTGATAGGAAACTGAAATTAAATAGGACAGCCCATATGGGGGGTCTTAATTTATAGTTGCATATCACAATGTGTTATTACACTAATATGTCATTATGCATTATTGCATATCACAATTGTAAACTAGGAGTTTCTCAGGGGGGTGGTTCATTCTTGTGCCGTGGTTCATTTGTACTATTTTCTCTGGAAGGTTTATCCTCCCACCACTGTACATTATATATATGTATCCAAAAAAAAAAAACAGAATCCTGTAGAAATGTTCACTACTATTAAATTTTCCCAATTGTGTATTGTTCTTATGTGTTTCTTTTTCCCTTCTGAAACTGTCTCCGTTTTTTTCATTTATATTGCATCTGTATGCAATATAGGCAAGGTATCGGAGAAGGATCCCTTAGGTACCTGAAAGTTGGCATGAATCTTGGTCAGATCATCTTGTATGTGCAAATTCTTAGGTGTTCCCTGATTGCATTTCCTCTCACGTAAAAAGCTCAAAAGATCATGTGTAGAGTATGTGAGTTTTTTAATTATTTGAGAATGAACATCGTGTTCCCAGGAACACTATAGACTAGCTGTCCTGTATGGATTCTGACCACTAGCTCGAAGTCGGGCACATTCATTTTAGTGGATAAACAAATCGAGAGAAAATTGGAATGTTTTGTTAATTATTCCTCTTATGATGAAGTATGTATTTATTAATGCTCTTAGATTAGTATAGTAATTGTTAATAAGGCAATGCAGATTTGTCTTTAATCAACTATCAGGTACCTGCTAAACACTTAGACACATAACTTGTTCTTCCTTCTCAACGTGCTAACTGCTAACTATACTTTGGTGGTGAGGAGAAACTATCAAAGACGTTGACAATACAAATATTCTCCATTTCTGAATATTGTGTTTTCAGTTTGATCCATTTTTTCTGAGTAAATACTAGTTTCTTTGATGTACTCCTGAAGCTCATCAATCTTGTCAAAATTGTAAACTTTTGATTCTTCATAAACGACAAGATGACGTTTATTAAGGATGTTGAAAGTAGTTCAGAAGACGGTAGCTTGATCGACTTCAAGGATAAAAAAGTTCCATTGTTGGCTCATAAAAGAGCTTCATTTGGTAGTTCAGTCTTTAATTTATCATGCACCATTGTAGGTGCAGGAATCATGAGCTTACCTGCTGCTATGAAAGTATTAGGTGTTATTCCTGGTGTAATTTTGATCATAGTTGCTGGATTTTTAACGGAGGCTTCGATCGAGTTCTTGATTAGGTTTAGTGATGCATCTTGTTCATTTTCTTATTGCTCTGTTATGGAAGATGCATTTGGTAAAATTGGCAAGATTTTGGTGCAGCTTTCTGTTGTTGTCAATAATATTGGCATGTCTATCATTTACTTGATCATAATTGGTAAGATTCACCACAAACTATGTTTACTTCTTTTGTTATTATATATAAAATATATAGCAAATCTGATCACTATTTTTGGTTTATTAATCAATTGAATTAGAGGATGTGCTGTCTGGATCATCGACTTCAGATGGAGTTCATCACTCAGGTGTATTAGAAGAATGCTTTGGACAACAATGGTGGACAGGGCGCGCCTTTGTGCTACTTGTCTTGACTCTTGTTGCCTTCATGCCTTTGATATCTTGTAAACGTATAGGTGAGCAACAACAGCAATATATTCGTAGTCTATGCTTCCTCGAGCACAATAAGCATCATGCTGTTTGGTACCGACATCTTCTTTGAATGGGAAAATCCAACTAATGGAGAACTAGAGGCGTATTTTTGGGATACAATCTCTATATAAATTCTTACAATTTACTGACAGGATGATCCAATAACTAGAGAGAATACGGCTCTCGAATAGTACGCATTATACATTTATAGTAGTATTAAATATCAGTTTTATTGAAGTAACAAGTATAAATCTAAACATTGCAGTAGAATTTTGTCCCAAGTTTATCTTGATCAGTGCCTCGAGGCCTTATTATCTTCAGCTAATTTTTACTAAATTGAAATTATTTCGACTGATTGTATATTTCTATATCTTCATGGTTTAGACTATGATAATGGCTTCTAAGTAGATTGTACATTTCTATGATTCCATGGTTGCAGATTCATTGAAATACACTTCAGCTGTAGCAGTCGCACTTGCAGTGTTCTTTATAGTTGTCGTCGTTGCAATCACAGCTTTCAAATTAGGGAAGGGAACTATACAGGAACCTGCATGGTTTCCACATATAGAGAGCTCTGAATCCTTTTGGAATCTCTTCACTGCTGTACCTGTTCTTGTTTGTGCATATCTTTGCCATTATAATGGTAAGTCAAAGTAGATGTATAAATTGTACATGACTAAAAAAATCTCAAATCTGATCTCTTATTGACTGAACTTCAAATTTTTAACCAAACAAGTTTTTCCTGCTGGTCAGTAATCCCATAAATAACATCATAACTATTGTTTCGCGCTCTGTCTTTGAACTAAGAGCATACACTAAGAAAACAAATCTTCAAACTCATGTCTTACAAACTGTGGAATTATACAAGGTACCCTTAACATATTGTGTTTTTTCAAGATAACTCATTAACTCTGGCCTATTGGCAATTTCCAATATAATCTGAAAGTGCATAATGTCTTCCAAGCTAAACTTAATTGTCATACATGATTATTTTCGTAACGAAATGTCTCTTCTCTGCAGTTCATCCGATACAGAATGAGCTCAAAGATCCTAATCAAATGCAATCAGTAGTTAAAACTTCCCTCTCACTCTCTGGAATTGTATACTTACTAACAGGCTTATTCGGTTTCCTGCTTTTCGGCGATTCCACTGCTTCTGATATTCTGTCCAACTTCGATACCAACCTTGGTGTTCCTTACAGCTCGTTACTGAACAACATGGTTCGTGTCAGCTATGCAGGCCATATCATACTCGTCTTCCCCATTATCTTCTATTCCCTAAGGATAAATTTGGACGGTCTACTGTTTCGCCGTGCAAGGAGGCCTCTGGCTTCTGATAATTGGAGATTTACATTAGTCACGTTAGTACTGATGTCTGTGATTCTGTATGGAGCTATATTTATTCCTAATGTATGGCAGGTGTTTGAGTTTACTGGTGCCACTGCTGGATCCTTGCTCCTGTTTATATTTCCTGCTTCCATCGTTCTCAAGTATGTTATCTTCTTCATGTTCATGATCTTAATTTTTGCAGATGGTTTTTTTTTTGTTTTCTGTTGTGATTTAGAAACTAAGTGTTAACTAGATTGTGCAATAATCAACAATAATCAAGAAGAATTGAGAAATTGAAACAACAACCAAGTAATGCAAAGAGGAATGAAAACAAGAAAGAACACACCAAGATTAACGTGGGAAACCCGAGCTCCGGGAGAAAAACCCACAAACTTGCACTATGGAAACAATGGAGAATCAATGGTGAACATACAATCTCTCACAAACTCACTCTCTCCCCTAAAACCCTTAGAAAGATGAAGGCTTCTGATACTTTGAGATATGTGTCTTCTACACTCTAAACTCGGAAAATAGGGTATTTATACTCTTAGAACTAGACGCAATCCAAGGGCCACGATTAAATCTTAAATCGCGAAAAAACACGAGCAGACTGGATTGCCCGGGCGGGCCCGAAGAATCGCCCGCCCGGGCCCAAGACCAGCCCGCCCGGGCCCACACGCCCGCCCGGGCCGAAAGGAAACCCGCCCGGTGCAGGGTATGAGCTCACTTTCTGCCTTCAATCTGCCAGAAACCGCACGCCCGAGCCAAAAGGAGCCCGCCCGGGGAGCTGCCCGCCCGGGCCCACATCTGCCCGCCCGGGCCACCCCCTGCTGCACGCCCGGGCCACCTGCTGCCCGCCCGGGCTGCTGGGCCAGCAACTCTCCTTCGCTCGCTTTGGCTTCCGTGCTTGGTCTTCCCTCCTTTGGCACCTTGCTTCACCATCTCCAACTAAACCCCAACATTTTCTGCATTATTACTAGATTGAAGACTGGGGATCGGTTCTTCTTACCTTATATACTGCTAGTATGTTAGTGGGCAAAAAGGGTTGGTAAACACTAATAAGCTATGTATGATAAGTCATTTTAACCACCTTAAATGATCACGAACTGGATTTTTAAGGAATATAATAACTAGATTTGTTTGGCAAGTATGCTACATATAATTTTTTTTGTGTGTGACAAAGCAAGGTTTATAGTAATCACAAAACATTGTTAAAGGAAATCATAGTCGTCGCAGCCGTTGTGGCCCATAGATGCTTCATATAATCTAAGGAGCTGAAAAGTTTTTTTTTGGTGCTAAAGAGGGGCAAACTCGATAAGAGAAAAGGAGCTGAAAAAGTGACTTATAGTTGCAGAATGTCCTCAAATAAGGATTTGAAATTTGTGTTTTTCTCGTCTTGAAAATAAGTATATTGCTCCGTTTTTTCACCCTCAAGAAAGTGTTTTGAAAATTCAAGTTACTTAAACAACTATTTTTACCAAACAACTTATGCATTCTGATAACTATAAGTTTGAGCTACTTTGCCAGTTTTAAATTAGCCCCATACGTCTTTTCAGTTTCAACTAGTTTATCATTTTTAGTTCCTTAAACAAAACCTCAGGAAAATCCTTGTTTCTTTGGTTTTTCAGGGACTGTCATGGCATAGCAACAATGAAGGACAAGATGTTAGCAATCTTCTTGATTGTTGTGGCTGTGTTTGCAGATGTGATTGCAATCTACAGCAACGCGAGCACTTTGATTCCAAAGCGTACATGATCATCCAGACTTATATTCTTCTTGATTGGTTTCTACTGTGAACCAAGCAACAACAGGGTGTTTTGTCAATTGGTATTTCTGAACTGGATGTATCATGTATGCAGATAACAAGGCATTGAACTATATCTGCCTAGATTCTCCAACTTTTCTGTATCAAATATAAATACTCACTACTAAGTACTAACTCAATGTTGGTAGCTTAAAATATACAGATCATTCAAATGCACATTACTCCTTCAAAAGCTACGTGTTCAAGTCACTGCTAATTGAAATTATAGAGAGAAGATAAAGTCTTGTATATCTGGTTTGTTACCTTAAATTGGATTAAGATCATCCCAGGACCGTCTAATAGGGCGTGCAAAGCAACCTATGACACAGGGTCTCACTTTTTAGAGGGTCCAAAAGTCTTAAATTAAATGTTTGTGTTAGTCATATTGCTCAAACCGAGCTTTATTTTGTCCAAATTATTTTAATAATGATTATTTTATAAAATAAATTATTTGTATTTTTACAATCTATGCATAATATCTTTATATTTAGGGCCCAACTTTATAATTAGCACAAGCGGCCTCAAAATTTTTAAGACGGCCTTGGATCATTCACAAGTGAAGTTGATTTGAGGCGACTTTCATGTGATTTTGGATGTCGTTGATGAATTTTAAGGTCTCTAAGTAAATTGTATATTAATATACCTCGTGTACACAAGTTTTTGTACGTACAAAACATTAGTCAAGATGTCGTTCCAAGTATTTTAAGGATTTGGCAAACCTCCAATGCTATGCAGAACTGTTATATGGAAGTGTGGTAGTTGAGCACCATTATATGACAAGCAAAATTCTTCCAAGTATTAACCTTTATACAACCTTATTTTTAGATTAGAGTAGAAGTGCACGTTGCACGCACGAGAAGACAATTTAATTAAAGAAAACAACAATAATGCTATAACAAGGACTTATATGTTAGACGTAATTGATTACTATTGTTAGAGTTTAGCTATTGTTTTATATCTTTAATTTTCTTTATTACAAATAATGAACTTTGATATGAAATCATAAGATGAATTATAATTTGATTATTAACGTATTATAAACTTATAGTTTGAGGTTAGTATACCAAATTAAGAAAGCCAAAAGCTCACCCAAAGGTATAAGTAGAAAATATAAATGCATGTTTTCCATCCACCAAATTGTATCACGTGTCTAAAAATTCATGTGATGAAATAAAAGGATCAAAAATAGGCTAATAACGTATTCACAAGATATGCTAGTGCAACATGTGGTTAAGTGTCCGTCTTTCACATCAACATGTGTTTTTCTTGGACTCTTTGAAAGTGAGGGCGAATGATAAAGAGAGAATCTCCTTTTCAAAGGAGCTTTTCAGTGAGATTTGATCCTATGACATTTAAGTCACGAGGCAATATCTTTCTGGCTAGGTCGTGACTCAACGTCTTTCCTCCGTTTTCTTTTAGTTGTCCCCAAAGGTTTGGCACAAATATTAAGGAGAAAAAAAATTAGGAGTGTGAATTGACAAAAACAACCCATGTGATGTTTGGTAAAGCTAAAGAGAGAAAATTGCTTAATTTTTTGAGACCATCCCATGTGCCAAGGGTAGTTAGGACCAAAAGCTTCCAATTTAGGTAATGGTATAATTAATTCAAAACAGCCAAAGAAAGGAATATGGTACAACTAAAAGAAAACAAACGAAGTATGTTTTTTCTTATATAATAGTGAGAAAATATAATAAAAAATGGTTGATGAATATCGTTAAAAAGTAAAATGGTGCAACTAAAAAAGTACGGAGGCGGAAATATATTGAAAACGTTAAAAACTTATATGGACTAGGCCCATACTAAATATATGTGATTTATTAAAAAATAGGTCATTAGGTTAAAAAATAATATATATATATATAAAAGAGAAGTAGCTATAGATTGTAAAGGGTGACTATGTGAGGAAAATAAAAGGTTTATATTATAAAGTGTAATTTTCATTATAATAAACTAATGTAAGAAAGGGTGATTGTATGGAAAAAATTATCACTATATTAAATAATGGTAGATTAATATAACTTTATATTATAAAAGGGGCTATATCGTAAAAAAGGGTCATCATCGTATATGGGTGGTTTTGTTCAAAACTAATCTTAGTGTGGACCAGGAATTGCACACGAAGCTAAACTCATTGATAATAAAAAAACGAGGTGAAATTGTTTATCATACGTTGCCAACTTGCCATTGGGCCAAGAGAAAAGCCCAAATGCCGTTTTATCTCAAAACTACTATTCCTTTAGTTTTTCCTACATGGTTGCCTAAACTTCCAACTACCCCTCGTTCTCTGTCTCTCTCTCTCCAATTTCTCTCTCATCTTAAATCTTCATCATCTTCCAACTTCATCAGTTTTATTTCACAATCTGCAACTTCAATCACAGAAATCAAAGACAAAAATGGCGGAAAATGAAGTGATTAAGGAACAAAATGATCAACCTGACGAACTTGCTGATGCTCTTGATGATCTCTTCAATGGTGTTTCCACTATGATCAAGTCCGAACTTCAGGTTGATTCTTCCCTCATTTTACTTCAGTTTTTCATTTTTTTGTCCATCAATTAGCATTTTGCAATCAGAACTGCAGTAATTTGTAGAACAGTAGTGATTTATAGTTGGATTACTTAAATCTTCTTTAACCTAGGGTTTATCAAATTTATCTAAAGAAAATCAAATTAATTACTTAATGTATTGGTGTAATGACGACTCCGTTTAATTTTTGTGTGGAAGTTTGTTGTGGTAATTGTGTGCTTGTAATTTGAGGAATTATTAAGAAGAATGTTGTTGTATTGCTGGAATTTATGAATTGAACTAGTAATGAAACCAATTTGTTGTCAAATCTAATTGAATATGTATGTGTATAAATTGTGGACTGAATGCTTTTCAAGATGGGTGCTAAAACAAGGGTAATGCAACGGCATTGTGATCATTTGAAGTGTAAGCTCATCAAATACAAATTAGAAGTTGGGCATTGGAAAAGAATAAGGCATTGGCGCAATGTTAGATATGGGAAGATTTTATAAAAGAGTATGTAGCAATAGGTTGAAAAAATGTTCTGCCAGCATAATGGCGACATTACACTTTTGTGATCATAGAGCCATAGAGGAAAAGGCACGCAGGGGACAGAAGAGTGAGCTTGCCTTTTTCTTCGAAATACTTCCAACACAACACTAGAGGTATGAGGTTCATAGGAGGGGATAAAAAATGGCTCATATAGCTTTCCTTCCCTTCTCTTTTCCAATTTTTGTATCCAAACAAGAATAAATGAATCTATCCCTCTCCCTTTTGCCCATTTCCTACTACCAATTTTTCCTTGGTCCTTGGTAGATTGTAGAATTACTTTTACATGGAGGGGATGTGTAAATTTGCGTCTGATGATGCGCCTGATTGTTGTCTTTGACTACAAGGAAAAAATTGAATTCGAGTTGAAGATACTTTTATTGCTCGCCGAGAATGGGAGGTCTTAGCTGGAGAGAGTATCACTACAATTATGAGTAAAAATAATAGTTCACATTATGTCAAATCTGGACTATTAATTATTTAGATGCTATATCATATTGAGAACTTTTAATTATGATGTTAGGAAGATAATTCTTCTGAAAATCAGAAATACTATCTTTTTTGTATATCTCAATTCAGTCTTTGGTAAAGGTGAACTTTGACTACTGGAGTCAAGGTATTATTATTTAAAACTTAAAAACATGCTTTCTTTTGTTAAGCTAGAATCAGATTTAATGGTGGTAATGTGCCAAACCTGACGGTTCTGAAATGTTGCAATGCCTCAGGGATCTAACAACCTACTTGAACTTTTGGAGAAAATGAATCTTAAAGTGGCAGAAGAGTATAACGGTTATGGGGATGTTGCTTCGGTTTGAGGGTGTTTGTGGAAGCAATGAAGCACAAGAGTGGTAGCTTCGAGGGGTATGTTCGGCAAATTGATGCTATAGATCAACAGGTGACGGAATTTGAAGCTGTGATTTCAATGCTTGATAAATATGTTTCTATGTTGGAAAAGAAGGTGCAATGTGCATATCGAGTTCCACCACCTAGTCCCACCGATATTTCTCGTCAATTTGTTGGCTTACGTAAAAGTAGTTGAGAGTTCAAATGCTATATGTTTATTAGATTTTGATCAATGTGGAATTGTAGTTGTTTTTGGTGGGATGAGGATTTTGCATAAGTCCTCCAGTTTTGTGGTAGTAATTTTGTGCAATTTAGTGGGGATGGAGAACATGGAATTGAACGTATATAGTGTGAATAAGAACGTATATGATCTTCTACAATCTCATCGTCCGATTTTATTGTTGCTTTGTGCATTATGTCAAGCATTAGTGCATGACAACTACATGTAAAGGGATTTTGAGTTTTGATTTTTGTAGAAACTACTCACGAGCCTGACAAGCTTGAGTATAAGTGCTGAATCTCATTCATAGATGGACGTGAAATTTTTTCTTGGAAAGGCTCATGTAATTACCACAAACAACGAACTTGGACAAATAAGAGAGAAGACGATAAAGAAAAACTCATTGAGGTAAGTGTAGAAAATGTTGTAGGATTTAACTTAGACAATTCTGTTCCCAAACAAAGGCATCCACGTCAGCCTTAAAATTGTCCCGAAAAGAATTAACTTATTACTTTGATATACATCGAGTCCATGACTTGATCATGCCGTCATGAGAGCTTTGGTAAGTTCTTACAAGGAGGGATTTGGGATCTTTATTACAAGGGGCGAGAGATTTCTTTATTTGAATCTCTCAAGGCCAGATATCACATTTTCTAGCAGTTAAGCCAATTTATGGCAGTATCACATCTTAAATAGAAGGTGATGCCAATACCGCCGTCACCTACTGCTCAACAACAATGCCAAAAAATACGTTGCGTTTTACCCATACTAAATGAATGTACTCCCTCCGTCCCAAAATACTCTTGACACTTATCAAGGCACATAGTTTTAGATGATAAGTTGTTGTTTGGTTATCAATTGTTATTTTATTGAAGAGTAGATGTGATAGGAGTTAGTAGCTAGTAAAAGTAGTATTATTTTATTTTAAGGAGAGAGAATGTGGGCCATGGTTAGAGTTGGTAGGTAGTAGGAGTGATATTATTTTATTTGGAGGAGAGAGAGTGGGCCAATGGTTAAAAGGTAGAAGGATTAAAATAATAGTGGGTCATATCCAAAAATAGAAGTATAAAGAGTATTATAGGACAGATGAAAAAGGAAAGTATAAAGAGTATTCTGGGACAGAGGGAGTATATATTACTTTACACATCACATATACTTTCTAGTTTTGGTATATACTTTAATTTGTACCAAATTTAATTTGTACAAAGCTTGTTTGATATAATTGGTTAGGGATTTACCTTGTAACATTGGGGTCACAAGGTAACAATGTTGAATCCTACCAACTGCGGTTTGGGGAATCCCAAAAGATATATATAGATCTACTACTATAAATCCATTACTACTATAAATCCATTACTGAATGAAGTTCAGAGGTAATAGGGAGAAAAAGTTGCATATTCTTTCATGGAGAGGGATGAATTGTGAATAATGAGAGAGATAATAGGGAGAAAGAGTTGCATATTCTTTCATATATACGTTTTTTATTGAGAAGAGTGAATAGTGAGAGAGATAATAGGGAATAAAGAGTTGCATATTCTTTTGACTATGCTAGTAGGGTATATATATATATGTTTACAAAAAAGGTTCTAGAATGCCCTATTTACTTGAGAAGCAATGGGTCTAGAATACTCTATGATGGTATAATGGCATCCATACAATATTTCATAATAAGATGTAGTTTTTATTTGGTGTCATATATACCAGGATTTTTTAGTTTCACAATGACATTTCAAACAATTTGGGAGTTAACTTCCCGAAATACCTATCTCCCATATATCCATTAATTTTAATAATTTTTTTAAAAAAAAGTCATTGTGACTAGAGTTGATCAAGTCTAGCCCGGTTTATAAGCCTATTTTAGAAACTAGGGTTGTACAAAAAAAATTGGTCTTATTTTTGGTTGGGTAAATTCAAACTTTTGTTATGATTGTTAGGCGCAAAATATAATATTAATAAGCCTATATTAGTCTTGTGCTCAAAAAAGGCCATCTTGGTTTTTTTAGAGTTTGGGCATTAAAATCCAATGCGGTCCGACTTATTGTGAACAACATTTTAAGGAAAAAGCCTGTCCTAGTCCGGCTTATAGTAATCAACTTTTAGGTGGATCAGATTTACAATAATTTATTATGAGCACAAACTAATTGTATCACATAGAAACTAATGTTAACATAGAAAAATGACTATATCACATAAAAACTGAAAGGGTAGTTGTTATTAATTAAAAATTTTGAAAAACGTTTTCTAGAGAGAGGGGCTCCCTCTTCTATCTAGAAACTCTAGCCCCAATTCAATTTCTTCTGAAATTGAAACCCTATCCCAAATTTGATTTCTTTTGAAATTAAATCCTTAGCCTCCTCCTTCTTCTCATCCTTTTTGTTCTAGCCACTTCCATGGCTTAGCTTGTCTTCTAGTCCTATAGCCAATCCGTTATGGTAGGTAAAATTTCTAGGTGTTCCCCTTCTTGGCGCGTCGCGGTGGGTCGAGGGTGTTCGCTTTGCTGATGTTCGTGTTCGCGGTGGGTCGTGTTCGCATCGCTGGTGGTCGTTCGCGGTGGGTCGTGGGTGTTCGCATTGCTGGTGGTCGTTCGTGGTGGGTCGTGTTCGCGGCGGTTGGTGGTATTTGCGACGGCTCCGTCGAATGGTAGTCATTAGTGGTTAGATTGTTGTGGCCTCAAGGAATTGCAACTCTCTTGAGAAGATTTGAGAGCTTATTCACTTTCAGTGGTGTTTGTTTTTCCCCCCAGTGAAGGGTTTCAAGAAGTTGTTTTCAGTTGGGCACAGGAATATGGTGTGTTGCTTGCGGCGGAGCATCTACTCGTGTTTCTTTATGCTCTAATTTCTTCTATCTTTTGTGTAGACACCTCCTAGTTTTCTTTTCTCGATAAAAAAGGATTTTTGTCGAAAAAGTACCTTATAAATGTCGTTTTTTGTGAAAAAGTATCTTATATAAAAAATGTTGTTAAAAAGTACCTTTTACCATGTTTTTTGTTGTAAAACAGTACCTTTTGCCGGATTCCGGGAGTTGACCAAAACTCCGACGTTGACTGGAACACGTGATTGGCACGTGATCATTAAAAAACCAACTAAAAACAAAAGATTACAAAAAAAAGATTAACCCCCCCCCCCCTCACCCCCACCGTAAACCCCGCCCCACACCTTTGCTAGCCACTCCAACACCCCTCCCAGGCCCCCCCCCCTAACACCCCATTCCCACCCCCTACAACACCCCACCCGCCGGAGGAGCGCCCGCGCCCCCCCCCACCCTCCACCCTCCCGCCCCCGGAGGCGGCAACCCCACCCCACCCTCCACCCTCCACCCCCCTCGTTCCTCCCCCTTCGTTCCGCATTGTCTCCCCCTTCACCCCCTTCGTCCTCCCTCCACTCGCCTTCACCCTTTTCGTCGTCCTCCACTCGCAATCTCCGAGACGCATATTTTCTTCAGCGGTTGGTGATGGTTAGTCGAGGTTAGGGGAGTTTTTCGGGAGTGGGGGAGGTGGGGCTGAGTCGGGGATGGAGGGGGTGGGGTGAGTTGTGGGTCGGGGATGGCGAGGAGAGAGAAAAAGATGTGGGAGGGGGTAGGGTTGCGGGTGCAAAGGGAAGGGAGGGGTTTTTGGTGGGCGGGAAGGGGAGGGAGGGGGTTTTGGTGGCTCGGGAAGGGGAGGGAGAAGGTGGCAGTGGGTGGGCAAGGGGAGGGGAGGGGGTGGCGAGTGGGTGTGGGTAGGGGTGTTCATTTCGGATCGGGAAAAAAATGATCCGAATCCAATCCCGAAAAATGTTGGATCGGATCGGATATCCGAAAACTAAAAAATTTTTGAAATTTTCAAAGTGAAAGTTCATAAAATATGTTTCGGATCGGATCATCGGATATTTCGGATATCCGGCCTTGAACAGATATTTCGGATCGGATATCCAAAAATATCCGGGGAAAACGAAAAATTTCCGTGCTTCGGATATTTCCGGATTTCGTAAATTAAAAAATTCGATCCGTATCCGATCTGAAAATATCCGAAAACTAAAAAACGGATCGGGTATCAAAAAATCGGATCGGATCGCCGGATCGGATATTTATGAACACCCCTAGGTGTGGGTGTGGGTGTGGGTGTGGGTGAGGAAGGGGAGGGAGGGGGTGGCAGTGGGTGGGTAAGGGGAGGGAGGGGTGGCAGTGGGTGGGGGAGGGGGTCATTTTGGCTGGGTTTTTAGTTGCTTTAATGGTCACGTGCCAAGCACGTGTTCCAGTCAACGCCGGAGTTTTGGTCAACTTTCGGAATCCGGCAAAAGGTACTGTTTTACAACAAAAAACATGGTAAAAGGTACCTTTTAACAACATTTTTTATATAAGGTACTTATTCACCAAAAACGACATTTATAAGGTACTTTCTGACAAAAAATCCTAAAAAAGAAAAATAAAAACTAAAAGGTTATTAAAAACGAACTATATTATACAATACCTGTTGCGCAATAAGTTATTATACATCAAGTCATTCAATTTGGGAAAACCACTTCCCTCCGGAGGTGGCGCCCTATGTACTCATGGACAAATTGTCGTTGATTTAATCTAGCTTGCTTTTCCCATCCAAAAAAAATAAAGTCATTCAATTTTCTTTTTTACTCTAAATTAGTGAACATTTATAGATTAGTAATGGGCTAAAGATAGAAAAAGATAAAAAAAAAAGTGCGGTTTTATTTCAAAAAATTTCCTTGCTCATGTTTGATTAGACAATATTCACTCCTCTCCTTCGAACAATGGCGACAACCTCTACTACGACCTCCATGGATCCTCCACCAGAACCAGAACCAGAACCCGCACCACCTTCATCCTCCTCAAACGATGTCGTCTCAACCACCGTTTCTTCTTCCGAAGCAGAAATGGAAGAAACTCCTCAACCTTCTTCAATGGCTCCTCCACCAAACCCTAATAACTCCACCGAAAAAGTTTCAGTTTCAGTTCCTTACTCTATTCCTCCATGGAGTGAAGCTCCTTCTCTTCCTTTCTTCCTCGAAGTTCTCAAAGATGGCGCAATTATCGACAATCTCGATGTGTATTTTTCTACCGATGATTAATTCATTCATTCATTGTTGATGCTTTCTGATTCTTCATGCCTGATTTATTCTGATTTTTAGCTTTTTTTTGAAATTATTTTAGGACGAAGAAAGGTGCATATATGTTCGGAAGGATTGATATGTGCGATTTTGTTCTTGAGCATCCTACTATCTCTCGGTTTCATGCTGGTATGGATTTTTTTTCAATTTTTTTTTTCTGGAATTTGCTTTTGTTTCTTGTTTATTGTTGTTCTCTATGTTAGAAATTAGAGCTTGTTTGTGAAATAGTGTTTTCGCTATTCGGTCTAGTTGCTTGGAATTGAAAGGCATTGTTAGGAATGGAGGAATTGTGTTATTAGTTATCTTGTCATGTGAAACTTTGAGAGTTTTGTAAAGAAGTCTATCATTTGCTTATGTTTCCTGCGCAATTGGTTGATTCTTTTGCTTGCAATTTTAGTTAATGCTAGATTATAACGATACGATGAAAAGACGCTTGTGCATTTTGATGACGTTTCGTAAAGTACTGTCATTGCCTCTTGTGAGATTCTGATTGATGGCGCAGTTGGGTTCTCTGTGTATGGAGTGAGACTGTGAGAGCCATCTTGTGGACATAAATGCTAATTAGTGGACGGAAGTGAAGTGATGCATTTCATTTAGTTTATTATCTAACAAAGAGTGGTTCTTTTGGATTTTGCTTGGTTGGAATTGGACATGTTGGATTTCTGTTTTCTTCAGATAAATATACTGATCTTGCAACGAGGAATCTTTTGAGTTTGATTAATGTACCTTTTTAGTTCTCATGGGCAAGTGTTTGAATAAAACTTTAAGGTGTAAACTAAATGGGGGTATAAGACTGAGGAGTATTTTGATGTTTTAGAACAGCTCTTTTCCCAACTTCCATGGGTAGCAAGATAACCGACCAATACTTTTTACGGATCTATATCGCAGGTTGCATATCGATCTGATTGATATTTTGGTTTGTAATGCCATGCAAACTGGTTGATGAATTTATGTCGGTATTGCTATGAAAAGTGTATGTAATAGAGTTGTCCAGTGGAACATGTTTGTATTATGGGGCAATTTACATATGCTATTATGCAATATTAAGTTTATAGCATGACCTTTTTACTTGTCCTACTGATGCTTTCATATACGGAAATTCATAACATGTTTTTCATTGTTTCTTCTATGCTAGTACTCCAGTTTAGGGGAGATGGATCTGCGTATCTGTATGATCTTGGAAGTACTCACGGAACATCTATTAACAAAAAGCAGGTATTGTTGTTGATGATGGCTTTAGAATTGTCGCAGAACCATCTTTCCCCCCCCTATTTTCTTGGTTAATTTATCTGTTGATTTTGGCACTTGAGCTGAAAGTACCCCTTTTTCTGTTTTCTTGAAAGTTTAAATATGTTTGATAGTTGCCTTTTTGTGTGTGTAAAACTTCCACTATATATGAAATATACTTGCCTTTTCTTGCCATATTTATCGCGCTGAAAAATTTCGGTAACTGATAACAATGTTGTCTAACCAGGTACAAAAGAAAGAGTATGTGGATTTACATGTTGGCGACGTCATTCGTTTTGGCCTGTGAGTATCTCTGCCTCTTGTGACCTCCCATTTGTATCCTGAATGATCTGAGATCTCCATATTGCATATCCATCATTTACTTTCTTGAGTTTTGTTTCATTGGAATCCGCTTTCATCATTTTCTTCTAATGATTATGTATGGTTTGCTGGCTGCCCTCACACATGAAGCTCCAGAACGATTTAAATGCCTCCCCCCCCCCCCTCTTTCCTATCCCCATCCCAAACACAGTCGTGATTACCTACAACCTCGCTAATTACCACAAGGTGTGGAAGTCAGGGTTTGGTCTTCCTGACCCCCAAGATGAAAAGTAGCATGATAATAATCAGGTTAAGAGCCCTGTGAATCACTCTTTTATCATATTTTTCACCTCTGCATTCCATAGAACATATTCGTGCTTGACAAATATGCATCTTAGGCATAGAATTTAGAGGGTATATATACGTCTGCCTTTTAGATTGTATAAAGTGAATGTGTTGAATTTTGACTGCCACTTCTTTGTTTCATTGTTACAGCTCATCCCGGTTATATATATTTCAAGGTCCAGAAGAGTTGATGCTTCCAGTAAGACCTTTGTTATCTTTCTTTTTCTTTGTACTTTGTCATTTTTTGCTAACAGTTGTACATTTTGGATCTCCAAACCTTGCTGGTAGCAATAGTCATATACTTCCTCATTAGTTTTTTTTATTGCAAAACTTCCTATTTTGGAAGTTTTGAAATAGTTGCATACTTTATCAGTTCTTTCGAGTTGGTTACACTTTTTCTCTCCCATTTATGGTTATTGTTTGTAGCTTTTCCATGTTTTCTACTCTACATGCACCTGCTTGCACGCATTCTCTCCTCTTGTCATATTATGCGTGCAAATAGTATTTTTAACCAACTTTAAGAAATGGAGGGAGTACCCCCCCTTCGAGTTTTTTTTTCTTCACTTTCATCACATGAGCCCTTTTACCTTATCTCTCTCTCTCTCTCTCTCCTCATCAATGGGTATCCTACAACTCCATGCTTAACAACTCTTATATGAGAACATGAGAGCAGTTGAATAGTAATTTATTTTAATAAAAATGTAATCCTTTTTTAAGACATTCCATAATAATCTTTTTCTTTTCCTGAAAATGTAATCCTTCTTGAATGTTGGCCCCACAAGAAAAAAAAGGGTTACAATTTAGCTGAAAGGGATCACATATTGGTTAAAATTGATTATTACAAGGTGGTATGATATTTTCATATAAGGAGTATTCTCATTGGAACCCAATCCTATATATATATATATATATATATATATATATATATATATATATATATAGATTACTTGAAGAACTGAAGCCAATCTTTGATGCATCTGATGTTGCCATTAATTTTGTAAAGCTTAGCTGCTTTTCTACCTCTTTCTATTTGTACTGATATGTATCGATCTTCTTCTTATTGAACAATAATGTAACATTTTATCACTGAATGCCGTGACTATTGTTCTTGGTGTGAGAATGGTATTGCCATTAAGCATTTTTTGCCCCGAACAATATGCCAATCGAAATTAGGCTAGTACTAATTCATTTTGATGTATTTCGATTGACTGTTGCTTTCAAATGATTATCTCGAGACTCGAGAGTATTATGGAATTATAGATTATTGCAAATATGTGGTCATAGTTTTGTTCTCATGTTTTTTGCTTTATTTTTCTTTTGTTTTGTAGGAAGCTGACGTGACGAGTGTCAGGTATGCTAAAGATCGGGCAGCTTCCCTCCGCAGGGCAAGAGAAGATGCAGCTGTTGCTGATGGTATTTCTTGGGGCATGGGAGAGGATGCTGTTGAAGAAGCTGAGGTTTGTAGAGAATTCTTTTACAGTTGGTGCAAATGGTGTGCTTTAATATATAATTGCATCGTTGTTAATTAGAAAGTCCGTTAACAATTGAGTACTTCACTACCTCTGCATAATTGAGACATGATATGCACGTCCTTGGTCCTCTCACCCCAAAGATAAGTTTAATTTATTTTCCACTGTGAAGGTCTATGCCACACCTCAAGCTCAGGACAATTGCAATCCTTATGAGCCAAGGTTAAGTACATGGGCAAGATCAAGATGTCATATCGCTGCCAATCAAGTTTGAGGAAATCTTTTGAGACTTTGGACACAACTAGAAAGTCTTGATATGAATTGGAGGGGAGTCTTTCTGTTAAAAAGCTCTACTTATCTAGGTTTAGATGTGACGGGACTGAAAAGTATGAGGGTTGCAATTTATGTCCACATGTATCGTGAGGGTCTCCGTAGAAACTGTTATGTGCGTCTGTCGTAATGGTCATTTGGAGTTTTGGACCTCGGAATGACACTCAAACCATGACTACACCTACAAGAATGTAAACTGTACTTAGGAGATACCTATTTTGGTATCGGTTGAAAGGTTGGTCCTACCCCTTATTAGCCATGTAGGCCCTAATAAGAGTAGACCTAAATTGCTATTTGGGTATATGCATCATAAAATTTAGCTCACACCTATGAGACACATTTAGAAACATGTTTTCTTTGTCTAGTATAAACCTTTTGATTGGTATTAGTCTGCTAAGCATTACATTGGAATGTAGAAAAATGCCAAGAAGAACACGACACAGTTTAGTTGAACATGTTGGCAAACTACAAAGGATGAACAATGGAATGCAGGCTAGTGTGTTGGAATGTGTAATGGATTCAGATTGCGAAGGCAGATTTGAGAAGGAGAACAAGAAATAAAATGGACTTTGATAGATGATTTTCTGGAAAATAGCAAAATAAAGTGATAACTACAAGCTTATTTTCAGTTCAGTTCAGTTCAGTACAGTAATTTTATTATATGATAATAAAACCAATGATAATTATTATTATTATTATCATTATTATTATTACTACTATTACTATTACTATTATAAATATTAATATCATCATTACAATTATTATAAACTTAAATTTATTTTTTTTTAATTTATTTTTTTTTTTATTTGTATTTTTGTTTTTTTGGTTTTTTTTTTTTTATTTTTTTAGAAGTACACGGGCCAATACCCACTCATGGCATTTCTCTCCTTTTTCCTTCATAAAGATTCTCCTTTGTATTTTTTCTTAAATTGAAAATTGTTAAATATAATGTACACATCCTATTAAATTTCTAACATTCTTTTTAAGCGTTTGGTGATAAAGTATATTCTATATTTCGATATTCTAATTTTGTTCGTCAAATTATTAGTTTATCTGTTTATTACGGACTACTCCATCTATATCAGAATAATTTATTATTATTATTTAATAATAATAATTATTATTATTATTATTATTATTATTATTATTATTATTATTATTATTATTATGTTTAGTGATAAAATTATTATTAATAAATCATTGGTCCGCTCGGGGCCTTTTCGTTCGGTTTAGTTGCAACCGGTTCGGTTCGTTTTTTTTATGCAAAGGGAAATGGGCCCTAACTCTCCAATATTCTCTTTATGCTCTCTTCTCTCCCTTATCTCCGCTATTTATAGTCTACTTGCCTTACTCCCTAAGCTAACATAATAACGAGTTTTTATTATCAGAAGTACCCCTGCCCCCATAGGCTAGTCTATTACAGAATATAGCTGTCTTCACTGTCCACAATGCTAACATTCCAATGTCTCATGCTGCTCTCGTTCCCTTTTTTTGGTCTTTGATGATCCTGTCTGTCCCTTCTGTTCATAGTATGCTCTCCAATTTTACAGGATGAACATGAAGAGGTAACATGGCAAAACTACAAAGGGGAACTCACAGAAAAGCAACAAAAAACCCGGGAAAAAGTCTTGAAAAGAATGGAGAAGGTAGTTTGCTTTCAATAAGATTATGTTGCGTAGTTTCTCTCCCATTTATTTGTTAATCTTTCTTGCGGGTCGTATTTCACTATTTTGTTTAGCTTTGCTTTATATCTCTCTGAATGAGGTTTATAGCAAGAAATGGCATTGGCATGTGCAAAATCTTTCTTTCTGGATTTTTGTATATCGACCCTTGATGAATCTTATTTTGCTCCTTTTGCAACCCCCACAAGCATTGGAGGTTCTATTACTTGACAGAAAAAAGAGAAATATCCCTCTTATGATAATTATATTAGTAGCTTCTCTGCAGATTGCACATATGAAAAAGGAGATGGCTGCAATCCGTGCTAAAGACATAGCCCAAGGAGGGTTGACTCAGGGACAACAAACTCAGATTGCTCGGAATGAGATGAGGATATCACAGGTTCAGAATAACTCTGATTTTAAAATTATGCTTCACATTCTTTAGATTCTCTCTTGATTAGAAAGAAATATGCATGTGTATCCAGCCAAAGAAGTTGCTCTTCTTTGGAACTCAGTTTCCTTTTGATTTTCACAGATATTGGAGGAGCTGGAAAGTTTGGAAGAGACTTTAAATGATAGTATTCGAGAAAGTTTAGGTGCACGCACTGGGAAGACATTCGGCAAGTCAAAGGGATTTGAAGATGAGGATGAGTATATGAGGTAATTATGTTATTGAGTTGGTTTGAGTCAACTTTGCTCCACTCTACAAGATTGGAGATTGTTGTGTCATTTTCTGTGAAGACAAAACTCTGGTTGATGATTTCTCGCAAATTTAATCTGTGTAGTGACGATGACGAGTTTTATGACCGAACGAAGAAGAAATCTAACAAATCAGCCAATACACAATCCGTTGAGACGGCTGACTCTCTTCTGGATAAGAAAGAGATACTGCTGAAAGAAATGGAGGAGAAGAAGAAATTGCTCTTGGAAGAGAAGAACATGACGTCAGAACCTATGGTTGAACAAGATACTGGAGATGCGCTTGATGCTTATATGTCTGGTCTTTCGTCTAAGCTTGGTAAGCCTGCTTTTCATAATATCTTGTTAGGGCATATATGAGGAACTTATAAGAGGGATGATTTAATGCAACTGCTACGTGGACAACTATGAAAGAATTTTGACACAACCTAATACCATCACCTTTTTCGCTTTCCAACCCATGATCAATCAAGAAGATGCTAGGAAAGCGGATGCTGAAAGGACAAGCTGAAATCACAAAAAGTTAATTAGGTGTTGTTGTTTTAATAACACATGGCATTGCTCGTTTCATACTAGAAGTATTCAGAAAATCTCCAGGATTCTGATTGATATTACTCTTTAAGCTTGATGACTTTTTTGCATTTATGTTAGCACCTGTGAAACCTAGTGTTATTTCCCCCTATGTATTGATGGACTCTTTGTCCCGTAATTAATGGAACTTTTGCTTTTCCCCTCAAAAAAAAAGTTCCCCTTGACCATGCATACTGAATATGGCAGTTGTTTTGTTGGCTATTTTGAGGAAAGTTAAGTACATCTTTGTTTTTCTGGAGTGTTGTTATGTTTGTGTGGCCTTGCTGATGGTTTGTATTGATGCTTAGTTCTCGATAAGACTGTGCAACTTGAGAAGGATCTATCATCTCTCCAGACAGAATTGGATAGGATTGTCTACCTGCTGAAGATAGCTGACCCCACTGGAGAAACTGCTAAAAAACGAGCTGCATTACCCAAGGAGAACAAGTGTATAGAATCTAATTCTTCTAGTTCTGCTGTTAAGAAACTTGAGAAATGCGAAATTGAACCGGAAAACGTCAGTATGCCTGAAAGTCCACTCAATGGTTCTGTTCCAAAACAAGTAACTTCAGATGTAATTGAAGAAGCTAGTGAGGTATCAAAATCCAATGAGGTTGTACCCGATTCAACCGAAAGCAAACAAACAATTTACAAAATTGCAAAGCCGCAGTGGCTTGGGGCAGTAGAAGACATGGAAAGGAAAGAAAGTCAACCAGATAAACAGTCGGACACAAATGAGGGTGATGAGTTTATTGATTATAAAGAGAGGAAGAAGATTTTGGAGTCAACTACTTCTCAATCAGGAAAGAAGCCGGAGTCTGATCTGGAAAGTGCTGCCCCCGGTCTTATTTTGCGGAAAAAGAAGCCAGCTGATTCAGCTGAAGGTAGTGAACACGGATCTGCGGGGGCTGACATGGCTGTGGAAGATGCTGTTGCTCTATTGTTGAAACACAAACGTGGAATTTATGCAAGTGAGGAAGGAGATCCTGGAAGCAATGATAGAAGAGATCAGAAGCAACCCGGGCAAGATAATAAAAGGCCTAGGAGGGTGCTTGGTCCTGAGAAACCTGCTTTCCTGGAGCCACATCCAGAGTCAGACTACGAAACGTGGGTTCCTCCAGAAGGTGAGTTCTTTTCTTTCTTTAATTTTTATTTTTTAAATATTTGCTATAGAAGGCGATATCTATATTCATACGGTTCACTCTTTGATCACATCTCGGTTGGTGGTGGCCGTTGTACTGATTGTGTAATGCGTTTTGCAGGACAATCAGGCGATGGTCGAACATCACTGAATGATCGTCTTGGTTACTGATGCGAAGTATGTCTAGCACATCTTAGTATTGTCATAACCACAACAACGTCATGGAGATCCCAGTGGTGTGGGTTCAACTAACCTTTAAATCAGAATTATTGAGCTTATCAATGTGGAAAAAGAAAAGGGAGGAAATTGAACCCTCCTCCAAAGTCGGGACACCGCAAGGAGTGTATTTGTGAAAGAGAAACAACCTGAGCACTCACACATTCAATCTTAAAGCTTATATAAATAGTATCCTTAAGCCAATCTTCAAATTTTTGGTAGATCTGAGTTTCCAAAGTTTAATTTACCCAGACTCTTCACCTCTCACTCTTGTTACCTGTGAATCTGTGATGAATTGTGGGGATGAAATTTGAAGACGGAAATTTTGAATTATGTATATATAAGTGTATTAGCGAACTTTTTAGATGGGAATTTGGAATTGATTAATCCAGTGAGTGCGATAGATTGTAATTGGAGGTAAGAGTAATAGTTGCTTTATACTCTGCTATCAAAAAAAAAAAAAAAAATTGCTTTATATACTCTTGACCTGATTTTGTTTACATTATTTATATAGCCTCCTCTCTTTCCTCTCGAGGGAAGTACGTAAAACATTAGATGTGAATATGTGATCATGTGAGCAGGTATTTTGCTTGTTGTATTTAGCTTCATATCATCTATTAATTTTTCTGGAACTGGAATTATATATTAATTTTTTTTAATGTTTGTTATCAAAGTAGTATCTCTGTACTTCTTAAACTTATTTGGTTTCTGAAATAGGGTATCTAATGTACATAATTCAGAAAGAGAATAATGTACCAGCAAGATGGTGAAGCTTGGCAAATTTGAAGAACTCATCGGCAGAACATCCAAAGATATACTATACTATACATATATTTTAATTGTGTGGGGGAAGCAGAAGATTTCAGTATGGAATTTAATCTTCTTCAGGTCTAATTTTCAGGAATAAATGCTCCATATTGGTAGTGGTAGAAAACTAGGAAAGAGCACTTTTCTTTTTCCCCCAAAATTCTAACTTGCAAATGGGAGTGTACTAACCTGTTCTTTTGTGTTGAAGTTGAACTGAAGTAAAATTGTGAGAAGATAGTAGGTGAACATAGTTGAATTTAGCTAAACTGAACTGAAATTGTGCCCAAAAGAACAAGGTCTAAGTAAAAGTGTAGAACTGATATTTTTTGACACGACATTACATAGAAAAACAACAAAGGTTGATGTGAAAGGAAAAACATAGTTCTTAGAAAAGACGCGACATTGACTACGACATAAACACGAAATCAATGAAATTGGCTCAATTTGTCATATTACTGAAATAGACATTTTATATAGTTTTGATACTTTTTTGGAGAACTACCCAAGATCCATGAGATCAAACACTAATACAACTCGTTTATCCGAATTACCATATTTACTCTGGAGGTGCCTAGGTCAACTTTCGTCTTTCGATACGAGGTATCGTAGTGGCCGAGTGGGTAATGATAACAAATCATCATTTAATTCCGGATCATTTCATAAGATACAGCAAAACCACCAATTACAATCATAATTATAGTAATTATCAGATAGATTGCTCCCCACGTTCAAGTCTTCAACTAATGAAGTAGAAAATGGGAAGCACTAATACACTCTAGTTGCAATTAAAAAGTGGAGTGTTCAGTATATTAAAGTAATTATACTAGTATTAGTATAACTTGTCAACTGTTATATACTAGTAATAGATAGCTAGACTAGTTTCTCTTGAAATTTAATTGTCCCCTCAGCTTATATGTTGCATCACAATCACAATTCACAACCATATTATAAATTTGTATGCACTTCCCTCAGTAATACTATTACTATCTGTTCCCCTTAAAATTCCAAAGAATGGAGCATAAGAGGAGATTATTCATCATTGTAGTATTCATAGTACTCATGGCTTTTATCAGTGACCTCGGCGTCAAAGCTCGTTTAGTCGACGTAAAAGCCCAATTGCTCATCGGAAAAGGGCACATTAATGTTGCTGTTGTAGTATCTGAGCCACCAGAAGTACCAGGCCCGCCTGATCCGTCAAGCCCGCCTGAGCCCGTTGTTGGAGGAGGAGGAGGGGGTTACTACGAATATGATGATTACGGGAATTGATAGGTTATAAGGTTATTATTCATAAAATAATAATAATAAGTGCTACTAATCTCTGACTTTTTCTTTTTTAATAAATTGTTCCACTTAGTTTTTTGAGCTGAAAAATTTGTGAACTTTGATCGTATCATACTTGATTCACTTGAACTGGAGCAGATTCGAACAGCCCAATTATCACCTCTATAACAGGAAAAAGAAAACAAGTGGAATAAATTGTTGGATTTGTTATTTGTGCAAGTTCTGAATATTACTTCAAACCTTTTTCTGATGTCGTTGTTTTCTATCACAACCTCCAAAAAAAAAAGAAGTTACACGCATGAATCATGATATTTGTACTCATGAAACTTCAAAATTATAATTTATCAAAAGCTAATTAATCTTACACATTATGCACCTCGAATAGTAGATGTAATTAAGGTATCGCTCGGATTAGGAGCTTCATAATATCTAGATTGATTGTTGGTTGGTAATACAAAGGGAGCCTGTTTGTTGTCATCGTCGTCCTCATAATCAAAGGAATAAATTAGAATAAATGAGCTTCACGGTAATCAAATGGAATGGTATTGTGATCGAATACTAAGCTTACCCCTTTCTTACACAAACTGACAAAAGCCAAGACAAGTCAAAAAACAGTTTATTACTGATCTAACTTCAAAGTCGAGGCAAGATTGAAATTGTCAGTACAACTGATAACTTTTTACACGACATGATATGACAATACAATTCAAACGGACATGACATGGACACGAAGTTATTGAGAAAAATCTCAAATTGAGTCAACACTAAAATGACAAAATCAACACAAACTAGCCCAATTCGATCAAATTTGTCATATCATTGTTAAATTGTCGTACAATTCACTAATATGCATTAATGAATGGTGTAAATAAATAATTTCGATATAAATGATTGGAAATAAATTGATAAGATTGAAATTCAATTCTAATCAAGTCATTGCCAGCTAACAGTTACACCTAGAATAAGTACACTCACCTTATTCATAGGAAGACCTTCACAAGAGCGAATAAGATTTTGTATAGGAGGAAGGAAAGCATTCTTGATGTTGTGCTTGGCCAAAAATGCGAGCTATCTCAGCTTAAACTGCTGTAAAAACGAACTCGGAAACACTCGAACAAAATTTTAGCCATAATCCAGAATTGTAGCTGGAAATTGCATAATAATATGTTGCATCAAGTTAAAGAGTTTCCCATCAAGATGTTAAGGAATGATCAAGATGATCTGCCTAACGCTTAATTATTATTGACACTAATGTAGAAGATAAACTTTGGTTAAGATTCTAACTGTTAGCTTAAGACTTTAACTCACTGTGACCTAAAGTTTGCCAATATAAAGGCCTCTAATCATTCGATGCAAATTATCTGATTCTCCTAAATCCTATATCTAATAGTTACAGAACGATAATGATGTGAAAAATTGAAGTCACTGCACTAGCACAATTAGTTTATTAAACAGACCTATCTCTCCATTAACATAAATTTGCAGATAGACCTCCTGAAGTTCAGATTAGTACAGCATAAAGGATCATAGTTCACATGAGCTAATATTAACACCATCTAGACCACGCGTTAATTTTAACATTTCAACCTTTGGCGGTTTCACATGGCATATAAACCACCAGCTGTAAAATCAACAATATTATATCATCAGAACCTATATTACTAAAGATTATTAACAGTTCTGGATCGGTTGATTCTCTGATTGTGTAAAATCATGCACATGTATCAGTACAAAAACTACCACTGCAGCTAAAATCTGTCAGAACAGCAAATAAAGGTTGCAATGTCACTTCTGAAACGTTCAATCTGACTCTTCCTCACATGTGGTGCGCCAGAATCGCTGCTCACGGCCCATAAGTCCTCCAGGGTAATCAGCATCGACTGAAAGAGCAGAAAAATTATAAAATAAGTGAAAAATCACAAGAAAACATGAACAACTCATCTTATTATAAATGAAAAGCCTATCAAATGATCAAATTTGCTGAAAATATCATCTTACCTGGGTATCCAGACAACCAGTTTCGGGTAGCTATCAGCACTTCCATACAGTTGAATGACCACATACCTTTCAATCTGTCTTCAACTCTGTAGCCCATGCCAAAAACTGAACCTCTAGGGAACGAGGTAATAGGAATGCTTAGTATATCCCTTGCCATAAGAGATAGATCTTGTCCCAAACGAGGTTCATTTTCTTTCCACCAAGAAAGAACATCCATATGTTCCTGGAAGCCGACACTCTGCTCATTCAAGTACACGTTTAGACTGGACTTACTTGAGTCATATTCCTTCGCTCTGCAATATATCTCAAAATCCTGATTTCAAATAAATACGTCATGAAACAGGACAAGTATATTGCACACAAATGTGGTATCACCGCAGAACTAGTATATACATTTTACTTACCTTGAGAATATCATCTTTCATTTCATTTATTTGTGATGCAAACACTTGATCACTGTAAGTTTTGAAGAGCCTATCTAGCCGTCTACAGGTGCTCACATACCTGTCTTCTGCACTTGCCTTGTCTAACTTCCCATAACAAAACTTGACAAAGCTGAGTTTGTAGCGGGGATCAAATATTATAGCCAATGCAAGTACATCATGACAAGCGTCCCAATACACATCAAATTCACTCTTCATCCTTCGTGCCAAGTTACTTATCTCAAGGTCTTTATCCTCCAATGCGTCCACGAGCAGCAGACCAATCTTCAGAACATTCTTAAAGTATAAATTGGCTGTTGGGTGTTCGGTGCTTAGAAACAGATTTGCTATGTCATAAAGAGGCTTCAGAAGCTTACACATCTTTTCAAGCCTAGACCACTCTTCTTCTGTCAAATGCCAATCAGTATACTCGTCATCGATCATCACATGTTCAAAGGCACACCGATACTTAACTGACCTCTCAAGCATCAAATACGTGGAATTCCATCTTAATTTGCAATCTGACCACAGGGGATCAAATGCACCTTGAAAAATGAGTTTTGCAGCTTCTTCAAACTTCAGTCTGTTCTTCTCATGATAAATCACGTACTGCACACCCTCCCTGATCTTGCGTATAGGGCTATCAATCAGCTTGAAACACTCTTGACCCATATGATCCATGAAATGAGCCCCACAACAAACACCAAAATAGTCGCCCTTGCAAAGTAAAGCTCCATCCTGCTCATTAAGGCAATCCCTTAACATGTCTAGTACAGTATCACCACACCTTCCACTATCAAAGGTTATTGAAAATACATTCTTCTCGATTCCCCACTTGCAAAATAGATTGTTAACCGCTGACCTCAAGATAGAGGCATCCCAGGGAAAAGGCAAGGGGACAAGATTCAAAAACTTGTTTTGCAGTTTCCAGTTAGAATCCACATAATTCACTGTCAGACAAAGGTACTCATTAGTACAAGGATCCACCCAGATATCACATGTCAAACAAAGTCTACCAGGAATACTTCGCAAAGCGTATTTAAGCTTGGTTCTTTCCCTTTCATACACTTCTAAACAGTTTGCTATTGTCTCATTCATACTTATTGGTTTGACATTTGGGTTTAGAAAGGTCAAGATGTCTCCATCGCCACTTTGCTCAAAGATTGTCAATGGAAGACTGTGTCTTATGATAGCGGATGCCATCATCTCCTTAAAAACAGGATCCTCATTTTTCACAGCTAATTTTCTCCTACCTTAAAACAAAGAAAGGACAAACATCAATACAACATTATACTCTTACAAGTCACCAACAAAGAATGCTATATACAAAGGTAAGCTTAAACTGAGAACTTGTAACTGAAGGACACTAGAACTTGCCTGCTGAGATATTGTCAAGAACTGATTCCAATGGAGCACTTGCACGCCGCTTTCGTTTGGAAATCGATGAGCCAGACATAGGTATTGTCTAACAGCAAAATAACTCACCAGGCCACCAAGAGAAGTAAGTAAAAGCGAAGCTGTGATTTGTAGTAATGTAAACAGCTGCACAACAAACTTCACCATTACATAAAAACCAAGAATCGTCTTTTTGCAAATTCTAATGGTATTTGTGGAGAACTCACATTTCTTCATTCTCTATACACAATTTCACCCACGAAAAATTTTCACAGATGGAGCAATAAATGAAGTGCAATGGCAGTATACACAAACTAAGCCTTTCAGTAATGTAAGGTAACAAGCACTACAGAATTAGAACACAAAACGAGTAATTTCTTTAAAAGATGATCATAATTGAACAAACTAAAGCAATATATCTGAGAGTACTACTGTCACAACAATAAAGTCAGTAACTCTATGTCTTTGAATCCCAAAACTTCATCTCTTACCAACATTAACCATTGTTGGAACTCCGCCACAAAAATCGATTTTACTTCATTGGCTCTCATTACCACTCATTCCCACCTTCAACAGGCCGCAATGAGAATTACCTGACACCAACACATGCTATTGCTTGGTAGAGAAACTCCACACCAAAGTCACCCACAAGGGGAATCCTAATTCCTATGTAAGTGCACTCACATTCCCTAATTTTATTATCTTAAACCGAATTAGTGGTATGGCTTATGAGTACAACTAGAACAATTAGGTATCCGAAATTTATCTAAAGTTTGAAAATCTTTAAATTTGTTAGAACTTTTCCTTCAACTCCTTTGTTAATTTTCTGAATGTTCTTGAACTTTTCCTACTTGTTCCCAAAAATAAAAAGTTAAAACAAAGAACTAAAACAGGCATTTCTCAACAAACTGTAAACACAATTAGAATTATTTAGACAATAACGTGGGCACAAAGTATGTATAAACGTATAAGTATAACAATTATAATCAAAATTATGAAATGCAACTAGATTTTTCTAAATATCAAGCTTAGCTTGGCTCACTTGGTAGGAATTCCACCTCATGACCTCAAGGTCAGGGGTTCGAATCCCCCAAGTGAGGGGCACTTGGAAGAGAATTCCCCTAACAACTCCCCCTCCTTCCAAGCCAGTCGCCTGCCCTGGGACCTGCGGGTTGGGCATGCGAGCGGCAGAGGTTATTCATCTTACTGAATCAAAAAAAAAAAAGATCTTTCTAAATGAAATTCTTTCTAAATGAAATTCCCCTGCAAGCGGGGAAAATTTTGGGATTCTACTTTACAAAGGGTAAAAATCGAACCCTTTTCACAGGGGCGAAAGGAGGGCCTCTAACCAACTAAATTGACCTCGGATCTTCGAAATGCAACTAAATTGTTGTAACAGAAACAGTGAATGAAATTCCACATACGAGAGGATAAACTCAGAATTAAGATTAAGAAAATAAAACGGACAATTAAAGGAACAAAAATTACCTGAATTCAAGAGAGAGAAATAGGTAATTGAGTAACTGTAAAGTGTAAAGCAAAGAAGATAAGCGAAGGGTAAATGAAAAATAATGGGCAGACAAAAAGGGCGGGTAAAAAGGTAAAGAAAGAAAATTGCGCGCGTTTTTATTTTGAGACTTCTGGGTAGGGATGATCGAACGCGGGTCTGGATTCTGGACGGATTGTGGGTCGGGTCCAAAACCCCTAAAAAAGAAGGGCATTAGTTGTAATTTGTAATACTAAATTTTGTGGGTAGGGGTGATAATGAAGCTTGATGCTCGCGAGCAGGTTTGAGAACCTGGCTCGGTCAAAAGCTCATTTCGTTGTGCTCGCAGCTTTTCAAAACGAGCAATGAGCTTGAAATGAATTATGGCTCGAAAAGCGTGAGCAGTTTCGATTATTATTTTATATTAAAAAAATATTTTATATTATAAAATTATATAAATAAAATATTTTATATAAATAAAATATTTTATATTAAAAAATATTTTATATTAAAAAATAGTCAAATTTTCAAGCAGTTTTAATTAAAAAGCTAATTATATCTTGTTAATATAATTGATTACTAATATAAATTTACTTGTGGGAAATGTTGAGAAAATATGAGTTTGTTTTAGAAATGATGTTATCTACATGTATAGGATACTACAACCTAGTAATAAGTTTAATTGGGTTAAGAGAACTTTACTCTCTTCTTGTGTCTTCACATACTCCTGCCAAGTGCCAAGTATAAATCAAATGTTGAGTTGTAAATGTTTAAAAAATTAAGCACTTAGCCCTTATATTAAGGGATAGAAATAATTCTTAATCATTCTTATATGTTAAGTTTGTAGAAAAACATGATCATAACATTTAACTTCCTTTCTCTCTCTAATTTTTTTCTCTGCCTTCTCTCCTCAAAAGCCTTTCCCAAAACCAAACCCTAGGAACTCGCTGGAGTTCCGGCGCCGCGCAAACCGCCGGCGTGTTCTCCGGCGAGTTCCTCTAGCTTTTTATTTGTTTTTCGTTCTTCTTTGTCAGTGGTTTCTTAGTTTTTCGTTCTTCTAAGTCGGTGGTTTTCTTTGCTTTCCGATGGTCTAGTTCGGTGGCCTATTGGTTTGATTCGGTGGTCGTCGTCCCTTGTCGCGTCGTCGCGTCTCCCTTCCCCCTCCCCTGTTCTTGGTAGATTCGCCCTTGTTGTTGTATTTCCAGCAGATCCCTCCCCCTCCCCGGGTGGTGCGTCGGGTTCCACCTCTCCCTCCCCTATTACTGTGTTGTTGGGCATCCCCCTTCCCCTCCCCCCTGGTGTTGTGTTTTTTGGGCTTCCCCTACCCCCTTCCCTCCCTCGGTTAGTGTTAGTCTTAGTTTGGGCTTCCCCTTCCCTCCCCCTCCCCGGGTTAGTGTAACGTGGTCATCAGTTTGGGCACCCCCTTCCCCTCCCCGGTTAGTGTTGAATTTACCTTCCCCTTTGGTTGGTGGTTATCCGGCTATCCCCTTCCCCTAGTGCGTGTTGGAAATACGTTAAGTTGTTAAGTTTGTGGGCGTGTTAGTATGCGTTTTTTGTTTGTTCCAATAAGCTGCTTGATGTTTTTGTTAATGGTTGGAGGTCGTCTTCATCTTGTTGTTGGATCTGGTTTTAGTGGTTGGTTAGGATTTGCGTGGCAAGCACTTTCATGGATGGGGTCTGGTTTATCCGATTTGGACAATCGGACGGTTCTTCGAGATCTAACTCTGGTTAGATTTCACTCTCACTTGGTTATGATTTTATCAATCATTGCCTTGATAAAACGAAATCTGAAGGCGGCTCCCCAATTTGTTAATTGGGTTTATAGCGCGTCAACGCATTTGAGCTTCTCATCAATGGAGAAGCCTGATATACCCGTTCAAAAGGGTATCGAGTCACAAAGGAATGTGACTCTTTTCGGAAATCTGGACGGAGAATCCCATGTGACAGAAGGTCAATGGGATTGGTCCTGTAGCGAGTTTCTATTCTCGCGGTTGCTTTGTTACCCCGTCTGTGAATTTAGCCTTCTCCTCTCACTCCGTTCGTCAGGGTTCTGGCGCTCGTCTTCTACCAGCAGCAGAGTTTTTCTACAGTTAACTATCATCTCCGCCCTCCAGCTCGAGCAGTTTTATCCTTGTTTAAGTTATTTATGCTTTTGTCGTAGTTTTGTACGAGCGAGTATCGCTCTTTTTAGTTTCTTTATGTTGGTAGGGTTGTATTAGCAGTAGGCTGTACTTCCTTTTTCATTAATGCACATTTTCCCGATGTTAAAAAAAAAAAAAAAAAAAGTTTGTAGAAGAAGCTAAGTTGGTAAAATTCTTTCAAAAAAAAAAAGTTGGTAAAAAAATTCTCTCACCCGTACAACCCTCAACCATCACTACTTACTCTCTCTCTCCTCCATACATCTCTCATGCTTCAACAGTTCAACCCCCGTAGAAGAAGCTCAGTACTGATATTAGTGATATACTCCTAAGATCCCACATCAAAAATGGAGCAGGGAGATAGGATATAGTTCATATTAGAGCTAAGTTATTGATTTACTCCTAATTGTTGTGTATCCCACATCGACAAAACATTGAAAGGGAAGCTGGCCATCTTTCTATTGAAGAAGAAATGGGTGTTCAACAAATCCAACGCTTGGGCCTGCAAAATGGGCTCTTAGCAAAAGTGTTTCTCTCTTTGATATTGAACATTGTATACGTTCGACTAATTGAGAAAAAGTAAAAGCTTTTATACCATGTGTAAATTAGCCTTTGGGCTTGATAAGCATGAATGGTTGAGCTGAGCCTACGAGCCAAGCTCGAGCCGTATTTTTTTTTGCTGAGCTCGAGCCGAGCTTTGGAATTTCAGGCTCGACGAGCTCATGAGCTGAGCCAAGCTTGGTATTTTAATAAATGAGCCGAGCCGAGCCGAGCCCAGAGGTGTTCGGTCTCGACTCGTGCGATAAGCAGCCCTAGTTGTGGGAATGTAATTTTTAATTCTCCTCCAAAAAAAATGTAATTATTTTTATGAAATTACTGCAAAATGTATTGTCCAAGACATGAGACATCCATGCTGGCACTGGGCCACTGGCATATCAAAGAGGGTAAAATAGTAATTTACTGAAGTCATTAGTTAAATTTGTCAATATCGACATCTCACTAACGAGACTATTGTAGTTGTTAATCGCAAAGTTTGAGTCCATTTAGTAAATCATTGGCAACTAAGTATAATTTTTGATCCCTAGACCTCGGGATATGAGGTGGGAAGCGATGCCACTACTCCACCACCTCAACCTCGGCAACTAAGTATACTTGAATGTCCGAAAATCCTAGAAGAGATGACTCATAGGATGTAGATTCGCCGACTATATAACCATTGTGTCCTTTGACACATACTATGAAATCATCTCGTTCCAGAGTTTCCGGAGCATTGCCCAGTTTACATTGCTAGTTGTGGTTGTGCTACGCCATATCCGATGGCGTGCCAAGATTTTGAACCCTTTATTTGATTAAATTTGATACACCTTGCTACAAAATTCCATAGGATCGAGTCAATCGAACAGTCATCTAGTTACCTATTCATCAATTAATTAATCAACCATTGAATAGTCCTTACTCAGAAAATTCATCTATGCAATTCAGCAAATTTCAATATAGAGAAAAGAGTCATCATCAGGTAAATATTCAATCTCTGTCATCTCACTATAGGTTGTATTGACAAAATTATACTATTGAGTATTAAGTACTACTCCCTTCGGTCTTTATTAGTTTACCCGTTTCTTTTGTACAAAGTTTTAGGAGAATAATGTTGTGGGACATAAAAAGAAAGAAAAACTATTATTTTATATTAAAGTTGAATGTATGTGATGGAAAGTTAGTGGTCTCATTCTAAAAATAGAAACAAAAGAAATGGGTAAACTAATAAGGGACATCCCAAGAAGGAATACGGGTATTCGGGTAAACTAATAAAGACCGGAATGAGTACTAGTCTCTGAGTTCTATTTCTTTTTTGATAATACTTCCACTTAGTTTTTGAAGGTAAAAAGATTTGTGAACCTTGACTGTATCATACTTAATTAATATGAATTGGAGATGGTCTGAACTACCTTGTCCCTTCTATGGAAAAAACAAGTGAAATGAAATTTTGGATTTGATAAATCTGCAAGTCATGAGTATTAAGGACTCTCATGATGCACAAGCATACGAAACACATAGGTAATGACTCAGCTGTAAATGTGATCATTGTCAAAACTTTGTTACTAATGATTTTTAACAGTTCTGGCTTACTTAATTCTCTGATTGCAAAAACATGCACATATATCAGTACAAAACTCCCATTGCAGCTAAATCTGTCAGAACAGCAAATAAAGGTTGCAATTTCATTTCCGAAACGTTCAATCTGACTCTTCCTCACATGTGGTGGGCCAAAATGGCTCTTCTTGGCCCATAAGTCCTCCAGGGTAATCCTCCTCAACTGAAAGTAGAAAAATTACTCGTTTAAAAGTGTGTTAAGTTAAAATGAGCGAAAATCACAACAAAACATGAACAATTCAAGTCATTTTAAATGAAAATCCTATCAAATGATCAATTTGTTGAAAAAAGTTTCTTACCTGGGTATCCATATAACCAGTTTCGGGTAGCTATCAGCGCTTCTACATGATTTAATGCCCACTTACCTTTCAATCTGTCTTCAACTCTGTAACCCATGCCAAAAACTGAACATTTACGACCCGTTTGGTTAGTGGTCATAAATGGTGGTAATGGTAATGTAATTTAGTGTAAATTTGTAAAGAAGTTCTCATGTCAATGACCATGGTAATGAAACTTCATCACAAAATATGGGTTTTCCTATATAAATTTTCATTACCACCCAATACCACCTTCCCAAATGGTAATGGATGGTAATGAGATTTTAGGAAGAAAATGGATGTTTTGGAATCAAGTAGCATTACCATGGGTAATGATGTGTGATTTCCTTTACAAATTTACACTATAATGCATTACCATTACCACCATTTATGACATATAACCAAACGGGCCGTTAGGGAACGAGGTAATAGGAATGCTTAATATATCCCTTGCCATAAGAGATAGTTCTTGTCCAAAACGATGTTCGTTTTCTTTCCACCAAGAAAGAACATCCATCTGCTCCTGACAGCTAATACTCGGCTCATTCAAGTACATATTCAGACTTGATCGCAAGTCATATTCCTTCTCTCTGCAATCTATATCAAATTCCTGCTTTCAAATAAATACATCATGAAACAGGAAAAGCATACAGCATGTGAACGTGGTATCACCTGAAAAGTAGTACATACATATTACTTACCTTGAGAATATCATCTTTCATTTCATTTAATTGTGATGCAAACATTTGATCACTGTAAGTTTTGAAGAGCCTATTGGTAGGCGTGTCGCGCACCTATCAAAAGTAATTACCTAACCAACTACCCAACTATGTAGCAGAGCAAGTCAGGGTCGAATCCACAAGAACAAACAGCATCAAACACTAGATATCTTGACTCAATCTAACTAAACGAATGACAAACAATGATGAAAGGGGTGTTGAACTAATTCTAACACTAGACTATGACAATCACTAGAAACGCACAAGGTATAATCAGTTAATTAAAACATCTAGAATTAAGCATCACCACTAGCATGACCAATACATGAATAATTTCCATCCCAAATAAACATAATCAACGGTTCAAGAGGAGTAATGCACCCTATAACTACCAAAGACCTCTCCCGAGTACCAATGGCTACTCTAAACAAGCAATCAAACATATTCCCATAGAATCATGCAAGAAAGAGGCATTACGCATAGCATCACAATTAAATTCCTAGCAATCCCATCTAACTATTCCCATAGAAGATATTCATACCATTGATTGGATCAACAAAACCATCTAGATTCAATTCCCATTGAAAATAAGATATACGGAGTCAAATCAAAATCACCTATCCCTAGTATGATAATGAGCATAAGAACAATCCAATCAAACAAGAACAATTGATCATATAAACTTGGGATTAATGGAAGAATTCATATATTAAATCATTGCTAGGGTTTTATTTAACCCTAGATTAATGGACTACTCACACATAATTGAAATAGCAAAACAAATAATAAACAAATTAAGAGACATAATAATAATGAAAGGAAAGAAGAGATTAAGAAAACTTAGTCTTTACTTGAAGGAATCAAAGCGTAGTAATCAATGTTTAACAATGGAGTAAACTCAAAAGCTCTCTAACAAGTTATAAAAATGTATTCTCTAGTAAAAAAGGCGTCCTTTCTAATTCTAAGAAAATAGGTATTTATATGTCTCATAAATCTGGCGCAACACGCGCTTAAAACGCTCAAAGATCGTCTTGCCCGACCGGTCGGGCAGATTTCGCCCGGTCGGGCGATCATCAGGTATTATAATTCTTCGTCGCGCCTGACCGGGCGCCTTTCAGTAGGTCTTCGTTCGCCTCGCCCGACCGCCCGGGCGGATTTCGCCCGGTCGGGCCCGCATGTAAGGTTTGCTCGGGCAGCTTAACTTTTCCGAAACGCGCTAAGTAAGGTTCGCCCGACCACCCGGGCGGATTTCGCCCGGTCGGGCGGTTACCAGGTTTTTGGGCTCGATGTGAGATTTTTGCACGTCCCGACTTCTTGTCTCATGTAGCGGTCTCAAAGATTAGGAAATGCACCAAAATAGGTTATTCCTACAAAAATCAATCTGAAAACACAACCACACTACAAGACACACATTAGTACTAAAAAGGGCTCCGAAGAGCGCAATTAACACCAATAATCCATGAGAAATTGGGGTAAAATTCTATAAAATAGACATATCACCTATCAAGCCTTCTACGGGTGCACACATACCTGTCCTCTGCACTTGCCTTGTCTAATTTACCATAACAAAACTTGACAAAGCTGAGTTTGTAGCGAGGATCAAATATTACAGCTAATGCAAGAACTTCATTACAAGCATCCCAGTACACATCAAATTCACTCTTCATCCTTTGTGCCAAGTTACTTATCTCAAGGTCTTTATCTTCCATTGCGTCCACAAGGAGCATACCAGTCTTCAGAATATTTAAAAAGTATAAATTGGCTGTTGGGTGTTCAGTGCTTAGAAACAGATTTGCTAGTTCATAAAGAGGCTTCAGAAGCTTACACATCTTTTCAAGCCTAGACCACTCTTCTTCTGTCAAATGCCAATCAGTATACTCGTCATCAATCATCACATGTTCAAAGGCATAGCGATACTTAACTGCCCTCTCGAGCATCAGATACGTGGAATTCCATCTTATGTAGCAATCTTTCCACAGGGGATCTAATGCACCTTGAAAAATGAATTTTGCAGCTTCTTCAAACTTCAGTCTGTTCTTCTCATGATAAAGCACGTACCGCACACCTTTTCCGATCTTGCATATAGGGCTATCAATCAGCTTGAAACACTCTTGAACCACACGATCCATGAATTGAGCCCCACAACAAACACCAAAATAATCGCCATTGCAAAGTAAAGCTCCATCCTGCTCATTAAGGCAATCCCTTAACATGTCTAGTACAGTATCACCACACCTTCCACTATCAAAGGTTATTGAAAATACATTCTTGTCGATTCCCCACTTGCACAATAGATTGTAGACTTTTGACCGCAAGATAGAAGCATCCCAACGATAAGGCAGGGGGACAAGATTCAGAAACTTGCTTTGCAGTTTCCAGTTGGAATCCACATAGTTCACTGTCAGGCAAAGGTACTCAATAGTACAAGGATCCACCCAAATATCGCATGTCAAACAGAATCTACCAGGAATACTCCCCAAAGCATGTTTAAGCTTGGTTCGCTCCCTTTCATACACTTCCAAACACTTTGCTATTGTCGCCTTTGTACTTATTGGTTTGACATCTGAGTTTAAATAGGCCAAGAGGTCTCCATTGCATCTTTCCCCAAAAAATGTCAATGGCAGACCAAGACTTATGATAAAGTCAGCCGCCATCTCCATAAAAACAGGGTCCTCATTTTTTGCAGCTACTTTTCCCCTACCTTATACAAATAAAGGACAAGCATCAATACAGTAACATACTCTCAAAGGTCACAAACAAAGATTGCTATATAAAAAGGTAAGGTTAAATTGAAAATTTATAACTGCATGACAGAAGAACTTGCCTGCTGAGGTATTGTCAAGAACTGATTCAGATGGAGGCGGTCCAGACCGCCTTCGTTTGGAATTCGACGACCCAGCCATAGGTATTGTCTAGCAGCAAAATAACCCACCAAGAGAAGTAAGTAAACGCCAAGATGTGAATTTCAGTAACATAAACAGCTGCATAACATTCTTCGCCATTACATAAAACCAAAAATAGTCCTTTTTTGCAAATTCTAATAGTATTTGTAGAGAACTCACATTTCTTCATTCTCTATACACAATTTACCCACAGAAAAATTTCACAGATGGAGCAACAAAATGGAGTGCAATGTCAGTAAACACACACTTAGCCTTTCAGTAATGTAAGTAACAAGATCTACACAATTAGAACACAATACGACTAATTTCTTTAAAAGATTATCAAAGTTGAACAAATAAAAGTAAAAGATATGAGAGTAATAATGTCACAACAATAAGGCCAATAAGAGCACTAACTCTTATGTCTTTGAATCCCAAAACTTCACTCTTACCAACATCAAGCAAACAAAAGCTTGTTCCTATGTGGGTAACCACTATAATGGAACTCCACCACAAAAACCGATTTCACTTCGTTGGCTCTTATTAGTTATTACCACTCATTCCCAACTTCAAAGGTGGTATTAGGTGACAATGAGAACGATCAGACACCAACACATGCTATTGCTTGGTAGAGAGGCCCCGTCACCAACGTCGCCCACAAGGGCAATCCTAATTCCTATGTAAGTGCACTAACATTCCCTGATTTTATCATCTTAAACCAAATTACTGGTATGAGTATTAAGTACAGCTAGATTATTAACAGGTATATTTGCGTGCAGCCCAAAACTTCGATTAGGTGACCAAAGTGTTAGAATTCATATGAACACTCGGACAGTGACACCATAGACTCAAGGCCGTTTTCTCTGGTATAAAACAACCGAATCAAACTGAATTAACTATTATTAACTAATTAATAGTAATGATAATAATTTAGAACTCAACCGCAAAACTGAATCAACCGAATCCGAAAATAAGTTGGGGAGAACAGGCCCTAAGTTATTCCCAAAATAATTAAGAAAGTCTAAATCTTTTGGGCACTTAACTGAAAAGTTGGAAAACGTTTACAAATTCTTCAAATTTGTTAGAAGTTTTCCTTCAATTCCTTTGTAAATTTTCTGAATGTTCTTGATTTTTCCGACTTATTCTCAAAATAAAAATTGAAGAACTCAAACAGACATTACTTCACAAACTGTAAACACAATTAGAATTATTTACACAAGTACACAACGACGTGGGCACAAAGTATATGTATAACAAGTTAACAACTATAATAAAAAGTTATGATGCAACTAGATTTTATTTTAAAGGTAAGATGAAGTAAATGGGACAAATTTGGGATTCCACTTTACTAGGGGCAAAAATCGAACCCGTGTAAAAAGGATGAAAGGACTAAGGAGGGACTTCAACTAACTCGGTTAACCTTGATTCTACGAAATGCAAGTAGATTGTTGTAACAGAAATAGTGAATGAATTCCACATATGAGACAATGAAATCAGAATTAAGATTAAGAAAAATAATACGGACATCAACGGAAAAAAAATTACCTGAATTCAAGAGAGAAATTAGATAATTGAGTAACTGTGAAACAAAGAAGATAAACGAAGGGTAAGTGAAAAATAATGGGCAGACAAAAAGGCGGGAAAAAGGTAAAGACTAGAGAAAGAGGATTGCGCGCGCTTTTTGTGAGACTTTTGGGTAGGGGTTATAAAACGCGGGTTTGGTCGGGTCTAAAACCCTCAAAAAGAAGCATTAGTTGTAATTTAGAAATATAAATCTGCAATAGTAATTTCAAGTTTTTGGTTTTATAGATGTAAGAGCCATATGATATTATGGACATATTAAATTTAAAATAAGTCGTATTTATACTAAATATGTCAATTTTAAAGACTGACAATTGAAAAATGAAAACTACATTTTCTGGTTTCCAATGTGTTTGTTTTTAGTATTGATAAAAGCTCGAAACGAAAACAATAACAAATAGAAGAATATAGTTTTAAATTTTTCCCTCAAAGAAATGTAACTTTTTTTATGAAATTACTGCAAAATGTTTTATCCAAGACATGAGACATCTATGGTGTGGACATATCAAAGAGGACAAAATAGTAATTTACTTGAGTCATTAGTTTTTTTTTTGAAAGGTACTAGAGTCATTAGTTAAATTTGACAATATCACCATCTCACTAATGACCAGATGTTTTTTTTTACGGGCACTACCGCACCAGTGACAAGATTATTGTAGTCCTTAATCCCGAAGTTTGAGTGCACCATTGATAATGAAATTTAAGGTGTATTATTGAGAATTTTTTATAGGAGCAAAAGTCATTTAGGGCTGGCAAATAAGTCAAATTGGGTCAAGCTCGTATAGACTATAGAGGTCCTCAACCCAAACCTAACTCATTTTATAAACGGGTCGGAAAACTCAACCCTAATCCGACTTATTTAATTGATAACTCTTTGCTTGTTCAAATTTGTCTCATTCACAAAATATATTTCCTTCAAAAAATATTAAAGAAACGATATGTCTTATTGAAGACTTTGAAAAGTAGCTTAAGAAGTTAAGACACAATTTGTTTCTCATGTGTTCTGCCAAAAATTAGCAGCACAAAGTCATGTGTGTGTTTAACGTGAAATGCTCCTGAATGACGATTTCTCCTCTTTCAGAACTGGAGCATCAACCACTTAGAAATGCAGTTGCAGCCGTTTAGCCATTTATCCTGTGGTTTGTCATAAAAAATATCAACAAACGAACAAACTTATCTCTAAACTTATCCATAAAACCAAAAGTTCCTCAAGTGATCACCTAACTGTTGTAGAAGTTTCCATTTAGTAAATCATTGACAACCGAGTATACTTGAATGCCCCAAATCCTAGAAGGAATGACTCATGGGATGTAGATTCGCCAACTATAACCTTTGTGCCATTTGACACAGACTATGAAATCATCTCGTTCCAGAGTTTTCAGCATTGCACAGTTTGTCTCCTGCAATACACATTGTTGGTTCTGCTACATCATATCCTGTGGCGTGCCAGGATTCCGAACCCTTTATTTGATTATATGTACTATACACCTTGCTATAAAATTCCATAGGATCAAGTCAGCCGAGGAGTCTAATGGGCTCGAATCTATTTATCAATCAATCAATCAATCATTGCCTACTCCTTACTCAGAAAATTCATCTATGCAATTCAGCAAATTTCTATATAGAGAGAAGAGTCATCCTCAGGTAAATATTCAATCTCTCTCATCTCACTGTAAAGCAAATTAAGTTCCTCTAATATTGCTTCACGACTTGGATGAGCCTTTTCATTCGCCAAGAACGTGTGCACATCTCCTGTCACCTCTATCCAGCTGCAACCTGGCTCCTTTTTCACCTTATTATCCTTCATCGACCTCCTTATCCTCGAAACCTCATTCCACATCCCAGCATCAGCATATATATTTGCAAGAAGAATGTAGACAGAGGAATCCTCAGGATCCAACTGAAGGATGGAATTTGCAGCCTTTTCAGCGACCTCCACATTTCCATACATCTTGCAAACGCTGAGTAAGGTTCTCCAAATAACGTCATCAGCCTCACACGGCATATCTTCAATAAGCTGTAGAGCCTTGCTAACCTGCCCTGACTTACCTAGCATATCCACCATGCACGAATAATGATCCAGTTGAGGATCCAATCCATAGCTTTGCATCGAACAAAAATGATCCCAACCTTTTTCAACAAGCCCCATGTGACCACAAGCCCGCAGAACTGAAATGAATGTTGCATGGTTCGGATTTACTTTCTCTTTCTTCATATCTTCATAGATTTTGAGAGCTTCTTCCGCAAATCCATGATAAGCATAGCCACATATCATTGCATTCCATGTCACAAAATCCCGTTGAACAGATCTTTCGAACATAAGCTGAGAATCTAGCATGTTACCGCATTTTGAATACATGTCAACAAGAGTGCTTACGATATACACATCGGTTTGCAGTTCATGCTTGATAATTTGAGCATGGATTTGCTTCCCGAGTCCCACAAGTGCAAGGTTAGCACAGGTATCTAGAATTGTTGCATAAGTAAAATTATCTGGTTCAATGCCCATTTCTAGCATCAGAGAAAAAATTCTCAGGGCTTCCTCATTCTCTTTTTGGGGTGAACATCCTGAAATAATTGCATTCCATGAAACAATGTTCTGTTCCTCCAGTCTATCATGAAGCTTCATAGCCTCATCGATCATCCCATACTTGCAGTACATATCCACCAAAGTACTTCCCACAAAAGGGTGGAAGCCCATACCAGATTTGATAACTCTACTATGGATCTCCATGCCACATTTTGAAGGTTGCTTTCCTGCAGAAGCTTTCAAAACACTGCCATAAGTGAACTCATTGGGTTCCATCCCACAAGCCAGCATTGAAGAAAACAGGCGCAGAGATTCCTCTGCCAGCCCATTTTGCTCATAAGCTGCAATTATCGCATTCCAAGATATAGCATCCTTTCTGATCATCTCACTGAATACACCTTCTGCTCCAACAACATCTCCACATTTTCCATACATGTCCAGAATTGCATTTGTTACACAAATATTAGACCGTAAACTGCTCTTAATAACCAAAACGTGTAGTTGACAGCCCGCTGATAGTTGTTTAGCCACAGCACAGGCGCTAAAAACACCTGACAAAGTAACTTCATCGAAGCCAATGCCAGATGTTATCAGCTGATGAAACAACTTCAATGCTTCAGCACCTTGATTACTTTGCACATAACCAACTAGCATGGCATTATAGGACTGCACACTATGTTTGGGCATTGAGTTAAATACCTTCCTAGAATCGACTAAACTCTGACTTTTTGCATACATATCCAAAGTCGCAGTTGCAACAATGACATCGGTGCCAAAGTCAGTCTTCAAAGCATGAGCATGCAGTTGACGACCTAAACCAAGTGCAGATAACCCTGCACACGACCTAAAAACACTAGCATAAGTAGATTGGCTAACACCCACTCCTTGTCTCTGCATCTCTTTAAACAATTCCAAACCATCAATAAATTGGTGATTCTGAACAAAACCCGCAACGATAGCACTCCAACAAACCCAGTTCTTTTCCGACATTTCGTAGAAAAACCTCAAGGACTCATCCAAATACTTGCATTTTGCATACATATCAACTATAGCACTCCCTGTCACCATATCATTCTTGAAACCAACTTTCACCGCGAGGCCATGAATTTGTATACCCAATTTATACTCCTCCAAAAATGAACAACATTTCATCACAACAGCTAAAGTAGTATGATCAAAGCAAAACCCTTCTTTCACAATTTGCAAAAATATCTCTACACATTTCTGATGATTCCCACATTGTAAGTAACTTGAAATTAAGGTATTCCACGACACTACATCTCTCTTTGGCATCAAATCAAATAAAATTTGCGCAACTTTCATCTTTCCTTCCCCAGAATAACCAAAAATCATAGAGTTCCAAGATACTGTATCTCGTTGAGGCATTTGATCGAACACCTTGTGAGCATACCCTAAACGGGAGCATTTTATATACATTTGCAGCAAACAATTGGTCACAAAGATTGTGGGTTCGAACCCAGAAACTATCATCTGAGCATGAGCTTGTTTTCCCGGATTTAGAGCTCTTTGATGAGTACATTCTTGGAAAATGTGCGAGAAAGTTTTTTTCTTAGCAACTTCTGGTTGTTTTAATTCAAGTGTGGAAACTGTATAGGTGAATGATGATCGTATAAAAGATAGCTGGAAAACAACAAGTGATTTCCGGAAAGAAAATTTGGAATAAATTGGCGCCATAATATGTTGAAAGTCATGATTTTTCCAAATTGCTGGTTGATCTTTTGTCCGTTGAGTTCTTCTGTAGAAAGGCTATAAGATTAAACATGTTGATGGATTGATTAGTCGAAACTCGAAACTATTATGGTCAAAATTCTGGAACTGACGCGACTTGACCCATTTGCTAACTCTACTCTGTATTTATAACATTAAATAAAAAGTTGTATGAAATTTAAATTTACATTTTGTTGTGTTGACTTAATTTAAATGTAGTATCAATGGAGTATTTGAATACTTACATGACTAAGGTAATGGTTTTAGTTACACTAATTTAGGATAATTGTGCATGGCTTGGATTTTTACCGTATTTTAAGGAACCCTAAACTTTCACAAAGTTTTGGGTTAGGGACCTCATCCTATAATGTTTAGGGTTAAGGATGTCAAATAAATGATGTACATTGAGATTAGATTATAATGGACAATAAAAAATCTAGTATATTTTCAACAACTCAAAAGTACATTAAAAGTAAATACTTCATCTTTTTATAGAGCTAAGAAACGTGAATTTCTCTAATATATGTGCTTCTCTATTATGCTTCAACTCCCAAAATAGTCCCCTATGTGCTCTACACATGTATTAGGCTTTTACTCTCTTTTGAGGGTAAGCGTGGGAAAGGGAAAAACTCGATGCATATATGGCATCAATAGAAAAAGTGGTATATAGAATATTGAAAACTGGTTGTATCTGGCAAAATAAATATCGAGGTTTTAAGTTGCTTGAAAAACTATAAAATGTTATTTCGCAAAAAGTGGTATATAAAAAGGTCTGTTTTGACAAGTTATCCTTTTTTAAAGTACTCTAGTATTAATTTTGAAAATTTCAATATCTATACAACTTAAGGGTATAATATTAGAGATGGCCAACAGTGCGGGCCAATCCAGCCCATCCAGCCCAGCCCGCCTCTTGGGCCGTGTGGGCTGAGCCCACGAAAAGCTCCTGGCCAGCTACAAACCGGTGAAATTGGTGGGTGGGCCGTGGGGCCGATTTTTTGAGCCCAACCCACGAAAGCCCGCTACTAAATCCGCCCGGCCCTGGCCCACGAAATCGGTCCAAATCCTAAGACATGAACCTGGACTGTACCCAGCCCAAGTAATTATTCAACCAAATTGTGTATATTTTAATCAAATTGTATATATTTTAATCAAATTTCATATATTATAATTCAATCAAATTCAAAAATAATGAAATTATTCATTAATATTAATAATTGTATATATTTTAATTAATTTTAAAGGTTTTATGTAACAATAATAAATGATTCTAATGATTAAATAATTCTTTAAAAAAAAATTCTCATGCCGGCCCGCTAGCCCGGTAGGCCCACAAATCGCCAAAACCGTTGTTCGATCCGTGAAAACCGTGAATGACAGACGGTGTGGGCCAAGATTTTTCAGCCAGTGGACCACCCGCCCAAACCAAGTGAATTTCACGGTCCGGTCCCGGGCCGTAAAATCTCGGCCCAGGCCCCACTAGGGCCCGTGGACCAGCCCACCCAACCCGCACCAGTGGCCATCTCTATATAATATATATGAGAAAAGGAAAATCTTTTAGAAAGACCCTCCCTTAAATATAATTCAAACAAAAAAAACTGACCTACCAAAACCTTGATACAACTTTTTAAAAATGAAATTAAAAAAACAAACAAAACCTTTTGGAGACAATTTGACACTTTGACCATTTTATACTCACTTTACCAAACTCACATACAAAAAGTATGGCCAGTGGTCAAATTTTACTCTCTCTCTCTCTCTCTCTCCTCTTTCCTTAATATTTGTACAAAAAGGCATTTGTTGCAACAAAAAAACAGAGGTAGTATATAACAAGATCACTTCTTATTATTCTAAAATTTTGGAAAGCATTATTACTAATGTGCCAAATTTTATACATTATAGCCTCAATTATAGTACGAGCGAGTCTTTGGATTCATTGGTTAAACGAAATGACACTCTTATCTAAAGTACATACCATATTAAAGATCCAAAACAAATCCAAACAACCATAATGTCAACTCCAAAACTAATAACATGTAATCCAACTATTCCAGTTTTCACCAACCCAACTCATCCAAATATTAATACCTATGTTAAATCTACTTTTTTTAGATAGGTAAGTTGAAGTCCTTTACAAGGAGTGGCGGGAGACTCGATCATAGAACAATCTGAAATTGGAGGTGATATTAATAGTACTTCTATGCTACCCCTTGTTGTTCACGTCAACTCTTCATGGAGCATCGTACTACAAAGTACAGACCAAGGAAGTAATCCTTCATGTACGGTTAAGCAACAAGTGATAACCTACTGGTATTGATATCACCTTCAATCTCAGGACGTAGGATCCAGTCTCACCCTATTACGGTATTACCCCTAATAGGCTAAAAATGGATAATTAGTGGGGGCTTTTTAGTCTTTTTGGTAGTGGTGAACATTCACACACACAAAAAGAAAGTCAAACCGGAGAAAAGCCCAAAACAGGGAAGAGAGAGAACATAAAAACAGACGGCACCGCCGCCGGAATGCCGGGTAACTCACTTCTCTTCTGCTCCTTCTTCTTCTTCCTTCTTCCCCTCTCTCTCTCCTCCCACGTGTTTCTTCTTCCCCTAAGATCCTAAATAATCATACCCATCTTTTTCTGTAACACAAAAAAAACAAAAACTTCTCCTTTCACAAAAGAAATTTCTCGCTCCTCTCTTTCTCTCTCCAAATACAATAACAACAACAACAATGGCGGAAGTGGACCCACCTGAGCAGCTCCACCACAACCAAGCCCGACGGGCCCAATTGTTCACTTCTCTCTCCTCGATATTCTTTACTGGGCCAGAAAGCCCAACTCACCCTTCTCTTATCTCTGCATCGGATTCTGAGCCCGATTCCTGCGATGTGGACCCGAACCCGATATTCGAGCCCGAAGAAGACCACCTTCATCATTATCATCATCATAATGATCAGGTCAGCTCTGTTTCCAACTTATTCCAGCGTAGTTCTTCTCAAAACGCGTTGATTTCTGGTTCTACTCTAGGGTTAGGTTTGGGATTAGGGTTGGGAACAGGTTCGGGTGATCCGAGTTGTGGGTTTTCGGGTGAAGGTGAGAAGATTTCTGGGTCGGGTAATAATGAGGTTGATTTAGAATTAGGGTTAGGGTTAGGGTTTGGGTCGAGTAATAATCGGATTAATGTTGCGAATTATGTGTCGGCAATGAATGAAGAAAGGCGGGTTTTTGAGGGTTTGAGAGTTGTCAATATTGATGATTCTGACTCAGATTCTGAAGATGGGATTTTGCAAGATGATGATATTAATGAGGTTGATTCTGAGGAGCAGCAGCATCAAGGGTTTGGTGGGGTTAGTGATTTCGATCGTCCCCCGTATTGTTGGGATTATCTTGGGTTTAATAATGGGAATCGAAGCGAAAACAGTGAGGTTCAAGAGATAGTATCTGATGCAGGTAGTGTTGTGAATGATAACTTTGAGGGGTTTTATGTTGATGTGGATGTTGATGTTGTTGATGATGATGATGTGGGAACTCCAATTCAGCTGGATACGGATGTGTCGAATGTGTTTGATACGTACCAGTTGAGGGCGGAACAGCAGGAGATTGCTATTGATTCTGATACTGATGAGGGGGGAGAATTCGGTGTCGAGGAAGCAATTCGTGATTTGGAGTGGGAAATCTTGTTGGCCGTTAATAATTTTAACCGAGAGGTTTATGATATGGACTTCAATGTGGATATGTATGAGGCGATTCTTGGTGAGGTGGAGGACCGTATGAATGAATGGAGGGGAAGTCCTCCGGCTGCTGAGTCCGTTATTGAGAATCTTCCTAGTGTTCAATTGTCTCATGAGGGTTTGGTGGAGAATGAGGTCGTTTGTGCAATATGTAAGGAAGAGGTTTTAGGGGAGGAAGTGGTGAAGCAGCTTCCCTGCTTGCATTATTATCATGGGGAGTGTATAGTTCCATGGTTGAGAATGCGAAATACTTGTCCTGTTTGTCGGCATGAGCTTCCCACTGATGATGCCGAGTATGAATACAGGAAAAGGGAGAGGGAGATGGAAGAGGGGCTGAATGTTGATCCTAATGAGGATTTGTCTCGGGATTTGCAGGTTAGCCATGATTTCCATGTGTTCCTTTAAATATCTTATGTGATATTTATTGAGGTTGGCTTCTCGATAACTGTCAAAGGCTTCCATTGTTCAAATGGAGGTCTTAAATATCGCATAGTCAATGCAGCACCGAACATAATTAGTTGGGTTATTCGGATGCAAGTTCTAGCAACTGTAATATAAAATCTGAAATCAAAACTTGTACAGTATATATGTTGTATATTATGGCACAAGTATCTAGAATTATGTGATGTTCGTATTTTCATTGTTATGTTCTATAATTTGCTTGTCTGATAGGATAAGTATATTTTCTGTAAATATAGAACAAGTTTTGAAATATTATGTGGTGTTAGTGATGTTCTTCTTATAGTCCTGTATGATAGGTCATATGAGTGGCTAAGGAGTATGCTACCCTTTTGGGAGCAAAGTGTAGTGTTGCTTAGTCCTTTGATTGGAATTGATAAGTAGTTGCCCACTTAGCACAATTAGAGGCTAAGTTGGTGAGACAAGTGACTCACTTAATTGTACACTGAAGTTGAAAATTTGCAAATGCTCAACTCTGTTGAAGTGTGGGTTTGTAGATTTAAGCGAAACAATATCAATATGCTTGATGCAATGGAATTATGGTGTTGACAACACACTAGCCTAGGTAGCGAACAGTTACCTTTTAAAAATGCTTAGAAACTTCATGAAAGTTGGATAGGTTCTTGAAGTCAGGTTCTAAAAGATAGCAGTTTGATGTAGTAGAAGCATAGAAGCCGCATTGGTTGACTTTGAAGTTTGAATTTGAACCTTGGCTGTAATCATAAGAGAGTTTGTAGTTGTGGTGCTCAAGAGATCTGTTTATTGAACGAAGGTTTGTGGTGATTCTAGAAATGGTACAAAGGCATGACTGTTCTTTAGGGAAAACATGATCGATGTTGGATAACTTGAGTATCGTTAGGAGGAAACACTTGATGTCTTGTAGTATATGCATTTTCCGAAGTTTATTGATCACATGTAAGTTATCTTAGTTGAACGTGGTGCTATAAGGTACAGTATGGTGTCGGTCACTCATCTGAGACAGCTTTTTAAGTTATGCTTGGGACTTGCGTTTTAGAGATAACATGATCCACACTTTCACCTGCGTTCTCTTCTTCTGTTTCAGATCTTATTTAAAAAACTTGGGTTCAGAGAATCCTAAAATTTCTGGGATGATTTACTTCTGGGACAGCAAGTTTATGAAGACAAATTTGAGTCTAGTAGATGATAAGCTTAGTAGCTTATGAAAAGAAATTTCCGTTCTGCTGTTAATATTCTCTGCTCAGGAATTGAGGGAGAACATGTGCGAGAGGGGAAGAGGAATGAGGTGAAGAAATCGAAGAGCTGTGTATTCGGGTTTTTTTTGTTATAAATTGGTGAATTAGAAGCTTGATGCCTTTGATGCTAGCTAGAGATCTGGAGCTTAAGAATAAGCAAGGAAGGAAAGAAGTTTTGGAACATTGAAGCTTAAAAAGACTGTATTTGAGTTGCTTTTGCGTCTTACTACGTCATTGAGGTTGAGGGGTAGAGTTGTTAGCTACTTCGTCAGACCAGACCTTATTAGGGGTGTTGAAGGGGGGGGGGGAGGGGGGTTCAGGGAAACTGGGAAAGGGCACTAATATAATATGTAATTTACCTCACCAGCAATTTTCTGTAAATGTCTGTCTTCTTCTCACTTTGTCTCATCTTTATCAATCTGTGGCGTTTTAATTTGGCATGGCAAGATGGGGCTGTTTCAGGGGGAAAGGGGTAAAATCAGCATGTCTATGATGTTCTTGGGTACACCTTTAAGGGATATTCCTGAACACATTACTCATTTAGATGGCTCCGAACGAGCAAAGTTGCTTCAATTATAAGAACCCCATATGAGCATTGCTCATTGGAAACATCTAGCATTCGGCATATTGGAACACCTAAGAATTTGCAAGGGGGAAATCCGAAGCGCCCGTCGAAACCAATTTCGATTTGAGGGATGGCAGACCGAGTTACTGGACTCGATGATTCTTGAAGGCATCTCAAGGAATACAATAAGGGGGCGTTTGGTTGGAAGTGGGGAAAGGGAAAGGAATCAAGTAAGGGTTAGGAAAGGAAAGGAACCCCAAACCCCCCCATTTACCCATGTGTTTGGTTAGACAAGAGAAAGGGTAACAAAAGTTGACCCTTTACCCCTCCTCCTCCTCCCCCTCCCTCCCCCTCCACCTCTCTTTCCTTCACGCTGACGCCATCCGTTGCCGCCGCGCGACCTCCGACATCCGGGCTAGGGTTTTCGCGGGTGGGGGTGTTCTCGAGGGTCAGGGGAGGGTTTTCGGTGGGTGGGGGTGTTTTCGAGGGCCGGGCTAGGGTTTTCGGCGGGTGGGGGTGTTTTCGAGGGTCACCGGGGTTTTCGGTGGTCGGGGTAGTGTTTTCGAGGGCGGGGTAGGGTTTCTACCGGGGTAGTGTTTTCTGAGGGGTGGGGTGGGGTTTTCTTTCTGCTGGGGTGGTGTTTTCGAGGGTGGGGCGGGGTTTTCGGCTGGTCAGGGTGATGTTTCCAAGGGTCAGCGGGGGTTTCGGCGGGTGGGGCGGGGTTTTGAGGGTTGGGGTGGGGTTTTCGGCGGTTGGGGTGGGGTTTCGTACTGGGGGGATGTTTTCGATGGGTGGGGTGGTGTTTCGATGGGTGGGGTGGGGTTTTCGGGTGGGTCATGCGGGGGTCGGCGACTCGGGTGGAGGGTGGTGGCGGCCTCGGATGGTCGTGGTGGTGGTCGAGAGGGTCACCTGGTGGTGGTGGTGGTGGTGGTGGTGGTGGGGTGGTCGCTTGTGTTATGGTGTAGAGGGATTTGGGGGTATCCAAAACCTTGGGGGGCTGGGTAATGGATCTAAGCATGAGGGTAATTCTAAACCGAAAAATGGGTAAAGGAAAGGAAAAAATCATCAACCAAACATCAAGTAAGGGAAACCTAAGTTTGGAAACCCTTTCCCTTTCTTCACACCCCTCAACCAAACGCCCCTTAAATGACTTCAGAATTCGAAACTCAAAGTTTCAGCTAAACTTTCTTTGATAGTTAGTTTTGATGGTGCAGTGAAGAAATTTGAATGCAAGAATTTTTATTTTTTTTTGAGGAGGGAATGCAAGAACTTTAAGCATGAAGCACTTTTGGGATCAAAGTTTTTAAACAATTGCTTCTGTTATTGGAGGCCCTTAAATTTTACTAATACAAAGCCTTTAAATGAGTAGAAGGGAGCCAAAAGCTTGGAGCGTCTGAATTTCAGTTTGGATTGCACTATAGTTTGGGTTTGACTTGGAAGTTAACGGTTGGCTTGGCTTGGCTTGGTTTGGCTCTTCCGAGTCCACTATGTTTGAAAAGGCAAACTTTGCTCAGAATTTCTTTTAGAATACTAATACCCTTTCTTTGTAGAGAAAGGCATAAAATTTGACATAATTTGACACGTTCAAATTCTTATTTGCTACACGTCATACCATTAGTTGATAATCATATGGGTGGTTGATCAATATGAAGGGGGTTATTTATAATGAATGAAGTATAAGATAATTCATAAGAATTAGACGATTGTGATGGAGTTACTATGAATTCAATTTTTTTTGGAGCCCCATTTCGGAAATCCCTTGGTAAGAAGAATTTTCTCTGGGCTGCCCTCGCATAGGGCCAATAACCTCCAACCTCCCCCCAACTCCACAACTTTGAAATTTGCTTCCACCAAGATTTGAACATTGGTCTCCCGTATGGGTAGGGATGAGTGGATGACAGTGGAGCGGGTCAAGTAGGAGATCCGTCCCATCCCCGCCCAAGTGGGGTGGGGATGGGTCTAGGTTTGGCAGGGATGGGGATTAAAATCGTACCCGCAATGGGTGGTGGAGCGGGTGTGGATTTTATACTATACTCCGCTCGCCGCCCGCCCCCCACTCCACCCCACCGCCCACCCCACATATTTATTATTAAAATTATATTTATATACTTATATTATTAATAATTTTATCTTGCAATATATAAATACGTGGGTGTGACACGGGTACAAAGCGGGTGCGGATACCCATGCGGGTGGTGGGGCGGGGATGAAGCGGGTACGGATACCCATGCGAGTGGTGAGGCGGGTATATGTTTGAATAAGTACCTGCTGGAGCGGGGATGGGTCTGGAATTTTCCTCCGCAATGGGTGATGGGGTAGGGATGAGGATGGAAATTTTATGTGGGTGCGGGTGTGGAGGTACCATCCTTCGCTCCCGCCCTGCCCAATTGTCATCCCTACGTGTGGGAGATAAAAAGTCATACCATTGATCCAAGGATCCTTGCATATATGGGATTACTGAGAAACTCAATTGAAGTTACTCATAATGATACAATATCATTTTTTTGGTGAAAGATGCATCATCATTTGAGTGTGCAGTTTGTTACATGGAAGAAAAATTGTTTTCAGAAATCTTCAATCTCCTTATAATTAAGGGTATAATTTTTTAAATATGGTGTTATATCTACAATCGTCATTACTTACATTAAGTATTACTCCTAATATATTTGGAAATCCTATTATGAACCATTATAATATTAATATTTGTGACACTTTTTTTGGGTAAAATATTAGAATATTGATTTCAAACAGAGATATACTACCTTCGTTCTTTTCTATTGCGACAATTGAGTTTTTACATTATTTACTCACCATCCTTTCACTAGCTATTGTAACTTTTACATAAGGAAAAAATATCGTCGTGTGAGGTCTTGTTAGATTCATCTCAATATATACTTTTAAAATATTAATTTTTTTATAGTTTTACTCAAAAGTAATTAAAAATATTAATAGTTAGAAATAGATATCGATGACGTGAAACTCAATTATCGATAATGAAAAGAACGAAAAGATATGTCTATACTATTATTAAAACATTTGGGAGAGCATTAGAGCCTGACACGTGTCACCAGATCTCCACAAGTTGACTTAGAAGAGAGTCAAGCTTGTGGAAGTAAAACTTAGGAATGGGAGGCTGGGACACATATCAATTGATTACTGTGAAGTCTAATCTAACTATTAAATCGTAGAGCAACAAGTTCCTTTTCTGTAAGAAAAATCTAGTAGTGACTAGTGAGTATCCACAACCAAGAACCAACTCAACACCACCATAACAAACAGCAGCAAAAACCACGGCCATCACTGTGACAATTCTACGACCACCATTGCCCTCACCTACTTCATTCAGTTATCAGTTATCACCACCAACACGGCCACCGCATACCAAAAGTTAACCTCTTGCGACACTCGAAACCACCACCGTTGTAAATTATAACTCACCAACTACACCTACACGGCTACACGATACCCATTTGCCACAAAATTTACCCTTTCACTATCCAAAAGGCCAAAACCAAGAGAACAACTAGACTTTGAAGAACAGGGAAAAGGAAAATTATATCAAGGTTATAAAAAGTAAATGTAATAACAGGGAAATCCATCACAACCACAATAGTTCTTGTGCCACTAACAGGTTCTGACATTTTAGATAAGTTGAATAGCATATTTTTGGAACAGAAAAGGTCTAATACAGCATATTGCCTCCCTATACAAGCACAGCTTATCAGCTTGTCATCCAAAATCAAAATTGTTTTTTCAAAAAAAAAAAACTTTGGTGGTAATTTGAATAGTTGTCCTACATCTGACAAGTATAGTGGTATATGTTTGTGATGATATTTTTTGGGGGGTTGTGCTGATATGTGCTTGTGTCTGTGATGATACACTAATACTACCTCTGTTTTTTTAGTTGCAACATTTGCTTTTTGGAATAATTCATCAACCAACTTTGTTAAGTAATCTCGCACCATTATATAAGAGAAAACATAGTCAAGTGGGGTCTTGTTAGATTCGTCTCAATGCGATGATTCCAAATATTAAATTTTTATAATTTTTACTTACACCCAATATGAGATATTAACGTTCAAATAAGTATCTCGGTAAATGTGAAAAGACAAATGTTGCAACTAAAAAAACAGATAGGTCACAGGTAAGATGTACAAAGTGATGAATAGGTTGTTTTTCCTCTAGTTTGGTTCAATTAATACTTCTGTCAATTAGAGGCTCTGTTTAGCTCGATGGAAACCATTTTCAATGAAAAATGATTTATTATAAAAAAATACACTTTGTTGAAGGAATACTCCTCTGATTTTTTTATCCTTCTCACTTTCATGTGCGTGTCTCTCAATACACATCTTTAAACGTAAATATCTTCCATTATATATTAGTAAAAATTATAACGATTGAATATTAATAAAGTATTAATTGAGACGAATCAAACAAGACCCCACATGACTATATTTTTTCTTATAAATTGAAAAAAATTGAGAAGATTCTCTTTAATTATGAATAGTGCTAAGATTTCAAGTGAGAAGGATAAAAAAAACAGAAAGAGTATATACATAAACTTGTTTGATTTTGTTTGGTTGCATAAAAAAAAGTTCGAAAGGAAGGGAAGAATGAAAATGTCTAAAGAGGGTGGATGGGATGAGTTATACGAGAAAAATGCAAGTTAGAAATCTGGAGTGAAAGGCATCTTTTTTTCTTATGAAAAAAAAATGTTCATTATCCTTGAAAAACTGTTTTCCAAACTTAACCAATCAAACAAAGAAATATTGAAAAACCATTTTTCAGGAACAACTCGTTCTTATCCCGAGTGATAAGCCCCGGATTATTTATCAATGTGCATTGAAGTTTTAAATCAAAAATTTGAGAGAAGTGGCCCGAAAAAAAGAGTTGTAGGTATTAATTATATTGCGCTCGGGTTATGATTTTCCAAATCCTTTTGAATTTTCTACATGGTAAATTATAATATGATTATTCATCAATATAACACTCTATTTCAAGAGAGTATATATATATAAATATATAATTACTTACAAAGAATATAATACAATCTTGTTTTTGAAATTTAGGTTAACATGTAAGAATATAATCGATGCAATTCAATGGTGTAGTAGTGTTAATTACGGAGGTTATAAAAATTTGAAGAACTTTTTTTTTTAATATAAGAGTACTGAGAGGTAGAAGATGCTATTATTAGCATTAGCTTAATGAGTATTAATATATACATTTGTATTTAATTGTTTTATAAATAGAAATATTATCATGTCTTTAAATGATTTTTTTCCCCATAAATACAAACATGAGATTGTAGAGTAGTTGGTTAGTGCATTAGTATCTCAAATGAGAGGTCATGGGTTTGAGTCTTGAAACATACATTTTTATTATTTAATGTCTCATTTAATTGTGTGGAGGAGGGGGGGAGTACATGTGACAACCTGACATGTTTTTGCTTTGGGTTTTAGATATATACTTCCTCCGTTCTATAATAAGTGAAACACTAACTATTTTAGAACGTTTCAAAATAAGTGAAACATATCTTAAATAGAAGAAAAAAATGTGACATAATGACAAGAGTACCCATCACAAATTTATGTAGTTTGATTTTTTCTCTCCTCCTTTTGATAATGAAAAGGGTATATATATTAATATATAGATATTTTCCTACGAACTAAAGGGTCTCCCAGATCAAATTCAATCTTGATATTGGCTTTAGTAGAAGCAATATAACCGGCCTACTACTAGGCAGTCAACTTTGTTTGCCAAAGCAATTTTTGCCTATGCAATTTCACGAGCAAAACCAACGCTTTGCTCACACAGAATTCAAGTAGCAACAAAAATGTCAGTTTCATGTTGTGGGTTGAAGTGCCTTTTAGGGTTGGGTGCTCCACTCCCCTGGTCCACGAAATCAAATTTAAGGGTACATGACATAATTTTCTTTTGAACATTATTCCTTTGTTGTAATGGCCGTGGTTCTTGAGATAATAGTTGGATGAAATTTTCTGCTACATTTCCTCCTCATAATTCCAACTTTTTTTTGGCTATGTGAAGTCTTAAAGTTTGATAATATAATTAGGATTTGATCACAAGTTATGAGTATTATTACAACCAAATTTTTCATAATGTTTACCCTGTACTTTTTTTCTTCTTTGTCATTGTTTGTTGGTTTGAATTTCAAGTTCCGATGCTTAAGTCAGACAGGTAGACACTAAACAAAGTGTAATAAAGAATGTAAGTCAAGTGTTTTTGTTTGTGTTTCTGAATGACCTTTACTTTTGTGTCAAGTGGAGTACTTATAGTTCTATTGGACATGAGAGGCCTTTAGCGTTTTTCTTATTGGATCCATCCTTGCCAAGTAGGCTTTTGGGACTTGGTGATGAGATAAAGGGTGCAAGGTCAACAATTGGACCTGAGCCTACATTTATTTAGATACCTAACAAGTTATATTAACAATCAAAAGTTTTCATAAGGTTTTGATGAAATATTAAACTAATAACAAGGTATTTAGAGTAGATAATAAGATAAGTTATACATGTACATATGTTATGTTAGAATTGGTATGCTGATAACTAATAAGATGCTGCAAACTTTTCCAAAGTAATGTAGAGCAAAATGACAAGTTATTGGAGTTAGAGCATTGTTTTCGCCATTCTATATATATTCTTATGTTTTTGATATCATACTTTATTATGTGAATAATTCCAATAATTATTATTGAGGTGATCATCTTCATCAAGAAAGTTTAGAAAGTGTCGTAAGATATTCATAATGTCATTTGCTATGTCGAGTTAGACCAGCAACGTATTGGAAGTTTCGATATGGTTCATGGTTTTTGAGCTAGACCAACAAAGTCGCAAACGTTCTCAATAATATAGATAAACTTATGTTCAAGTGTTATTTATTGTTTAGTAGCTTTTAATGGTGCATGATTTATTGTTGATCATTTGGAAAGATGATTTAGGTTGCTCGAGTTATCTTAGATTTTAAAGAATTAACTTATGTTTAGAGATTTCAAAGGTGAAATTGTCTTGATTATAGCTGAAATAGGCTAGACAGCCTGATATTCTTTTCTTATCAAAGAAGCAGCTTAGCAAATTGGGTTGATTTCGTAGGCTAACAAGAATCCATAGCTAAGATTGAGAGAAACATAGATAATTCTCTTTAGATATTATGTCATATCTGATGTATATTTTGTTGCTCGGTATCAAACATATCAACTATCAAGAAGCAAAAGAAAAGAGACTCCCAATCTTTTAACCTTTATGGATATGCCTAAAATGGTTGGTGGTTCTTTCCCCTAGTACATCGATGCATACTTAGAAAGTGATTTACCTATTTTTTTGGCTTTATGGAAAACATATGACCCAAACACTTTATTTTTCATTCCTTTAATCGTTTGTTTCTTTCCTTTATCTTCCCCTTTCTACATCAATTAAATGTGGTCGTTTTATTATTATTCTTCATCTTAAAATTATGGTAATATTTGGTTCTTTTAATAGTACTAAGTTTAACTATTGTAGTTAAAAAAAGGTTTTTTTATAGTTAATCAATTATAATTAGTAAAAGTCAGATTTTTTATTTGCACCATTTGTTTTTTCACGTACTTCCAACATACTTATTTGGACATCGATATCTCTAATTGCGCATATAAAAATCATAATTGTTGATAATTGAAATTCTCGCAAGACGGATTTAAATCGCACATAACTATGTTTTTTAATGGTGAGAAAATTGTCAAAGTTGGTTGATAAAAGGTGCCCAAATGTCAAATGGTGCAACAAAAAAACCGAGAAAGAATTTTCATATACAAATATTTATTTGATAAACTTGACGAGAGTGTATTTTTATAGAATACTAATATATAATGTGATTAGTGGTCATAACTCCCAAATAGAGCATTCTAACCAATAAATAATACTCCCGGACATGTTAATATAAGTTAATGGGCTATATTAGAGCTGATCAACTCAGCCCGGCCCGGCTCGATTTTTGGGCGGGTTTGGGGCAGTTTTTTTTTGCCCGTCAAAAAAAATTTTTTTAGCCTAATTTTAGGCCGGCCCGATTTTGGCCCGAAAAACCCGCTCGTCCCAGCCCGAAATAACGGGCTTTGGGCACAATTTTTGGCCCGGATTTGGGTCCGGCTAGGGATGGCAATTGGGCGGGGCGGGTGCGGAGGATGGTACCTCCACACCCGCACCCGCATAAAATTCTCATCCCCATCCCCGCCCCACCACCCATTGCGGTGGAAATTTCCAGACCCATCCCCGCCCCATCAGGTACATATTTAAACCCATCCCCGCCCCACCACCCGCATGGGTACTCGCACTCGCGTCGTACCCACTTCATCCCCACCCCACTACCCGCACCCGCTTCGTACCCGCATCATACCCACATATTTATATTTTGCTAGATAAAATTATTAATATTATAAGTATATAAATAGAATTTTAATAATAAATATGCGGGGCGGGTGGCGGTGAGGCGGGGCGAGCGGGGATGGGGCGGGTATAGCATAAAATCCACACCCGCTCCACCACCCATTGCGGGGACCATTTTAATCCCCATCCCCGCCCCATCCCCACCAAACCTAGACCCATCCCCGCCCCACTTGGGCGGGGATGGGGCGGGTCTCCTACTTGACCCGCCCCACTGCCATCCCTAGGTCCGGCCAATGGGCAAAATTTTTTTTGGCGCAGCCCGGCCCGACCCATGATCACCTCTAGGCTATATCATGTTAATATTTGGTTCCACCGTCGTTTTGCCATTAAACTTAATTCTTCACTCACTTCTCCTTTATTATATCTAATGACAATGTTATTTATTTGTGTTGTCGAAATCATCACACAAAAAAGAGGTAGTATCTTTTTCAGAAAACAAAAGGCATAAGAAAATTGCGTTGTTTTGACGCAGTCGGAATTACCAAGGAAAAGCAAACGCTAATCCTAACATGTAAGAACATATTTACAAGCGATAAAGCTGTCAGATAAATTCCGGAATCCACTAGAAAAGAGTATGAACTTTCGAAATATTATTATCAAAAGCATAGTTAACTCTAATGATGGCTCAAAAGCATTTAAATAGTTACAGCAAAACCCTAATACGAAAATTAATTAAAAACAAAATTCGAAAATTATTAAAATGTTGTTTTTCGGGCCTTTAACGAACTCGGAAGGCTTAAAAAGCCCATAAAGGTCATACCCAGGGGCGGATTCAGGATTTGGAGTGAGGGGTAGCGTAATATTACTAACTATGTATCAAATATGGGGAAAAAAATCTTCATAATATATTACATTTGGAAAGTTATAAAATTCAAATACTACCTAAAAGTAGTTGTTCATGTTGAGTTTTCTAAATTCTAATTCACCTTCTTGATTTTGAGGAGGAATACCACTTGATGGAGAAAAAAGTTTGTTGGTTTGATTGATTTGGATTAAAATTATGAAATGAATCCAGGAAGAACACAAAACTGAAAGAAAAACACACAAACATTTCAGTTGAAAAAATTCCAAAAATAAACAATCACATCAAAATTCATCAGAAGAAGACAAAACTGAAAGAAGAAAAAAATTTACGAAATTGGACAAGAAAACTGAAGAGACGACGAATGTTGAGTGAAGAACTCACAATCTTCGAACGCCCTCTTCAAATCTTCAATTACCTTAAAACCCCTTTTCCACATTATCTTCCTTCAAATCCCTGACCCTTGTAAAACTCTCTGCCTCACAATCTTCGTCTTGCACCTCCACCTTCATCCCCCCGATTCATGACCCATCCTCAACCCTACCCCTCAAATCAGTACTACCCTTAGAAGCAGCTTGTTTTCTGGGCACTAACTACTAGTGGCGAAGAAGCGGAGGATGATGAAGAACCGGCGAGATCTCCGAGAAAAACTGACAGAGAGTGAGTGAGAGTGAAGCTTTAAGTTTGAGATAGTGAAAGGAAACGGCGCGGAGGTTTGGTTAGGTTTTTCTGAATTTTTTCGATTTTTTTGAAAAAACAGGGGTAGCACGTGCTACCCCTTGTTACTATGTAGATCCGCCCCTGGTCATACCAGAGCTATGAGTTGCGTTTGTTAGCCCGATTCCCTTTCCAAAAAGGTATTTTATTAAGCATTATGACACCGGATGTCGGACAAGTAGAAATCATTTCAGCAATTTTCGGCGATTGACTCCTTCATCAAACCGAGTATTCATCCTTTCTACATCATGTTTTCTTCAGTTGAGAAATAAGAACACATCTATACTAATATATTAAAAGGCATGTACTACAAAACTTTGTGTAGTAAGATTCGAACATGCAACTAATAAGTTGTATAGTAGACATCTTACCATCTCAACCAACTATTAGCTATACTCTTTATTCCACATAAATATATATAACTTGGAATATATATATACTTCAAATAAACTAATTTGAAATAAATAAAAGCTCAAAATATAGAAGTATTATTTAAAGTAAAAACTCGGGGCATCGCCTGAGCTACACACTAGTTAATAATTAATTAATGTATTGATAAAAAAACAGCCTAATCTGAACATTAACATATACTTATATTGATTAGCTTATTGTCAAGCGGGTAGAGGAATGACGATCACCCCCCACCTCAATAAAAAGCTTAATGTTTAAACAAATGAAGGTGCAATAGCGCGGGTACACATTTATTATTTATTAATTGTCACACTCACATCATCCATGCATTAATGGTGTCAATTTCTTATTGGTCTCCTCCTATTTTGTACTAGAAGGGTAAAATTTAACATTAAGGTGAAATGACTAACATGTTACTGTGATTTATTCAACAATCTTGACCAGGTGCAATAGTGTGGGCAACCTTTATCCCATATCATCTTCTCTGTCATCATCTTCTCCATCTGCTTTTGCTGCTCTTTCGTATGAAGTTTGGCACAATAGATTGGGACATCCTGGAGATCAAGTTCTTAGTTTTCTTAAGCACCATAAATTCATTCAATGTAATAATAGCAAAAGTCTCTCTGTATGTCATGGTTGTCAATTAGGGAAACATTGTCGTCTCCCTTTTTCTGTTTCATTGACTAAGACTTATGCTCCTTTTGATATTATTCATACCGATTTATATACCTATCCTCTTAATAGTCATACAGGTTTTCGTTACTATTTACTGTTTCTTGATGACTATTCTCATTATTTATGGGTGTTTCCTCTCAAAACAAAATCGGATGTGTTTCCTACTTTTGTTCGTTTTCATGCTTATGTTCGCACTCAATTTGGGCTTCCTATTAAAGCCTTACACTGTGATAATGGCCGTGAGTATGATAATCATCCTTTCACTTCTTTCTCTCTCACCCATGGCATGATTTGGCGACATTCGTGTCCTAATACGTCTCCCCAAAATGGCAAAGCCAAACGTATGATTAGGACCATCAATAATATTTGTCGTTGTCTTCTCTTTCATGCTTCTCTTCCTCCCTCTTATTGGGTTGAATCTTTGCATATGGCTACATATTTACTTAATATTCGTCCCACTCGTGTTCTTGATAACCTAACTCCCGTGCACGTTCTTTTTAACAAAGCACCTTCGTATGATCATATTCGTACTTTTGGTTGTCTTTGCTATCCTAATCTTTCTTCTACTTCTCCCCATAAAATGAGCCCTCGATCTACTCCGTGCATTTTTCTTGGTTATCCTCCTTCTCATCGTGGTTATAGGTGTCTTAACCTTGAGACGAATAAAGTAATTATTTCGCGCCATGTTATTTTTGATGAATTCACTTTTCCTAATTCTACTCATTACACTCCCAAACAATCCGACTATGGGTTTTTGTTCACAGATTTCGAGTCCAATCATCCTCCTCCTATTATTCGGCCTCCCTCTTCTTCTGTGACTACTCTTCCTCACAGCCCAAACACAACTTCTCCCCCTCCAAGCCCAAACACAACCTCTCCTCCTACTGGGTCGCGTCTGCAGGCCCCACACTTCGCGTCCCTTGATGCGGGAGTCTGCTCTGCTGGCCCTTCACTTGCCTCGGCCCAGCCAGGCCCTCTCTCTCCCTCTTCTTCGGTTCGGTGTCCAGTGCAACCCCCCCTGGCCCGTCATCACCGCGGCCCACTGCTGCTGACCCGGGCCTTGATTCATCTCCCTCATCTTCATTGTCTCCTACCCAGCCCACACAACCAGTCCACTCTATGCGCACTCGTGCCCAATCCGGCATTTTCAAGCCCAATTCCAAGTATGCTAGCCTTGCTCTTCTCACTTCCTCTACTCCTCACATTTCTCCTCTCCCCCGTTCTCATTTACGTGCCATTGAGGACCCTAACTGGTATAACGCCATGTGTGATGAAGATAATGCTATGATTGACACTCATACTTGGGATTTGGTTCCGCGTCCTGTGGATGCTAATATTGTTCGTTGCTTATGGGTTTTTACTCACAAAGAGAAATCAGATGGTACTTTTGAACGATATAAGGCCCGTTTAGTGGCTAATGGTAAGAGTCAAGAGGTTGGGGTGGATTGTGGTGAGACATTTAGTCCGGTGGTACGCCCTACTACTATCCGTACTGTGTTTAGTTTGGCTGTTTCTAGACACTGGTCTATTCATCAGTTGGATGTGAAGAATGCATTTCTTCACGGTGATCTTGAGGAGACGGTATACATGCATCAGCCTCCCGGGTTTGTTAATCCTCACACACCTAAACATGTGTGTCTTCTTCGGAAGTCTCTTTATGGTCTGAAGCAGGCCCCCCGTGCTTGGTATCAACGGTTTGCCACTTATATTCTCTCTTTGGGTTTTCAAAACAGCAAATGTGATACATCTCTCTTTATTTTCAGACAGGGTTCGGATACTGCTTATCTTCTTCTCTATGTTGATGACATCCTTCTTACTTGCTCGTCTGATGCTCTCCGCACTCGTATCATTGCTCTTCTTAGTTCGGAGTTCGCAATGAAGGATCTTGGTCCTTTATCTTATTTCCTTGGTATTTCTGTCTCTCGTACCAAGGATAGCATGTTCCTGTGCCAGCGGAAATATGCTTTGGAGATTCTTGCTCGTGCTGATATGTCCTCTTGTAAGTCTGCTGCTACTCCTGTTGATACTAAGTCTAAGCTTAGTGCTTCTAGTGGGAAGCCCCTTGAGGATCCTACGCTTTATCGTCAGCTGACTGGTGCTCTTCAGTATCTTACTTTCACTCGTCCGGATATCTCCTATGCTGTTCAGCAGGTGTGTTTATTTATGCATGCACCGAGAGATACTCATTTTCATGCTCTTAAGCGTATCATTCGCTATCTTAAGGGCACTCTTGACTATGGGATGCACCTGTCCTCGGCTCCTGCTACGGGTCTTGTCTCTTATACTTGATGTTGGCGCCGGGCGGGTGCCCCGATACTCGCCGCTCTACCTCTGGTTACTGTGTGTTTTTGGGTGATAATCTTATTTCCTGGTCTTCGAAACGACAGGCTACTTTGTCTCGATCTAGTGCCGAGGCAGAGTATCGCGGTGTGGCTAATGTTGTTGCTGAGATCGCTTCGATCCGTAATCTCTTACTTGAGCTCCATTGTCCACTGAAGCGCGCTACTGTGGTGTATTGTGATAACATTAGTGCTGTTTATATGTCTCATAACCCAGTGCAACATCAACGCACTAAGCACGTGGAGATGGACCTTCATTTTGTTCGTGAGAAAGATGCCCTTGGCCATATTCGCGTTCTTCATGTGCCTTCTTCTTCTCAGTATGCCGATATCTTCACCAAGGGTCTACCTCAACCCTTGTTTATGGATTTTCGCTCCAGTTTGAGCATTCGCCCCTCCTCCCGCTCCAACCGTGGGGGTGTATTAGTGTAAATATATGTCAATATATTTAGTCTCTCTATTTAGAATAATGTACTTATGTAAAGTAGTTTATTATGGTAAGTAGGGTTGTATAGACTCTTGGTATATATTGTGAATCTGATCACTAAGCCTCCCAAGGAGGATTTCATATTATTACAATGTCAATGGGTCAAATCGGAATCGAATTTATATGGTCGATCCATTTCGACTCGAATACATTTAAAAATTTGGATGTTATTTTACTTGGCTTCAAAAAAATTTCCTTTCAATCCAATAAGTAGAGGTGGGCAACTGGGCATAGGTCGGACCAACACACAGGTCGGTCAGGCTTGGCCCGAGCCCGTTGTTCGCTACGTTGGCAGCGGGCCGGTCAGGCTTGACTCGAGTCTGCTCGAGGTCTGGCGTGAGCCCGTTGTTCGCTACGTGGGCTGTGGACCTGTCATGTTCAAGAAATTTTATTTCAGGCTCGGCACGACACGAGTCCACCTATCGGCCTACATGACCCGTGGGTAGAATGCCCTTTCTCTTTATTTTTTAGTCTAAAACTGCCAACAATTCAAAAAAATAACATAAAACACGGATCAGCCCCGCAGGAGGCACGAGCCCGGTCTGAGACAAAATTGGAAAAGTTCAGGTCCGACACGGCACGATCCGACATCCATGGGCTCGGGCCCGACCCGTCATTGCCCAAGCCCGCGGGCGATCCCGTGAACAGGCCCAGACCGGCCCGTGCCCAGGTCTACCAATAAGACTTGAATTTCGTTGGATTATAAAAGAAAGAATAAAAAAGTTTGATAAGATTATACTTCCTCCTTTTCTTAATGCTTCCATCATTTACATAGTAACCACTATTTATCGGCCAATCATATCCATTATTTTCTCACAAATATATAAAAGAATATAGTAAAGTGTGATATTATTTGATTCGTCTTAATGCATACTTGCATAATATCAAGCTTTAATAATTTTTACTGATAGATAATTAAAGATATTAAGAAACAAAGTAGTGTGTTGGATAGCATGCAGCCACGAAATGAGGCAAGTAATATTTAGAAACAGATGAAGTATTGTATTTGCTTATGTTTTATTATAATGCTAACTTAATTTCTTAAGGAATTAGGGTGCATTAAATTCACCTCTTTTCAATAGTCTAAATATATTTAAACTTCGAGCTTGTTCTATTCACCTTGTTTTTTCTGAATTTTTCTTATTTTTTTCTAAATTATTCTTAGTTTTTTCTAAACTTTCTAAACTTCACGAACTTTTCTTATTTTTTTCTCAAGTTTTTTTATCTTTTCTTTTTAACTTTTCGTAATTTTTCTAAACTTTTCTTAACTTTTTCTAAATTATTTTTTACTAAAATTTCTTATTTTTTTTTCCTGAAAATAAGCAAAAATAAGTTGAAGAAAACATATCCTATTAGCTTTAAACTTAACTTATGTGAAGTTATTAAAACTTACTTCCCATGTTCTCTTATAGTTCAACAAATCTGAATTATTAATGGAGTTGATGAACTTAGGTGTGTGCACCTGTAACACCCCCAAAATCCATACACGTCTAAACTACGTTGCATCGACTTTGGGAGTGTTACCGCCGCGGTGAAACGCAAGGCTTATTGAATTTAAAACACATACTTACTCTTTATTATGAAAACTAAATTGCAGCGGAAATAAAATGCTAACTTAACTACAACTCGGGAATCACTATTGACCCCTTTTATTTAAAACCTTTAACTATGTAAATCATAAACAACCTCTAGGATGTTCAATCAAAACACTTTAAAAGTTTATAATCAAAAGTATTCCCCGTATGCCCGAACTCGTGCAGCATCACCAGCATACCTAATCTGCTCCCCATTGAATATCAATGGTTCATCACAGGTCAACAAACCACACAAATAACAAACAATCAGCTATGCTGAGTACATACATAATTAGTTAAATAATACACTAAACATAAACAGAAGAGTAATAACAATTCTTAAACATGATACTACAAAAACATTAAATTTCGTTTTTACAATTTATTTGGCATCGAACGGGCACCGTCATCTTTCTAGAATCATACGGGCTACTTATTAATCCTTAATAGACAACTTGGTCTATTAGATGAAATGTAAATACGGTTTCGTTCCGCTCCACACCCATCACCTTAGTATGCATACCCCCAAGATCGTACGGAACCTTCCGCCTACTTGAGTTATCAAAATTTATAAGGACATTACTGTCGTCACAATAGGCCTGCGTAGGAGTGTAGAAACAAGTCTCACACTCCCCCCATTGTTCATACTTGTAGGGAATCCGACTACAAGTTTATTGCCAACAATCCTTTTTAGCGATACTCATTCATACAACATTAAGCATATGATTTCTATAACATCATATAAAATCCTTTAGTTTAGGCAACCTCTTATAAATTCTTGCTACAATTATTAATCATAGCATTCCAAACCAACATCTCATTTCATGCTTGTGATACGAAAGAATTACGCATTCCAATAACAATTCATTCTATTTCACAAGTCATACGACAAGGAAATACATACAGATTTCCAATTGATTTCATGTTACCAAACAATCTCAACAATCATAATCAACCACAGTTCCCTATCATGATTCTAGGTTCCAATATGACAACCATAACCTAAACATGATACTGATATATCGAACTGAACTAGTACGCATACGTACCTTGAAACAGAGAATCTTCGCTGACTATCTAAAACGTTCCGCTTATGAAATTGGGGCCTAATCGAATAATAGAAGCAATTCAGTTCTAAGTCCTTAATATCATTAAAGATAAAATCAACTTAACTAACTATGTAAAACTTAGTGTTTCGAATAATAAAATGAACGTTCTTGTTGGTTAGACTTTTCTTTCATAAACTTTATTGAACTAACATATTTAGGACTTAATAATATGTTTGCAAATCTGATTTTTGTAACTTATATTATACTTGGTTTATAACAACAAAAACCTACACTAGTATATGTAAGTATTATAAAATTAGAGTTGAGAATCAAATTATCATAAGAACTAAAACATAATTATAAATCTGATTTCTATATTTTATTCTATATTTTATTTATAATACAACTTAATCCAAGATATATATATACGAACTACAAAAATCAGAATTTACAATTTAACTAAAGTAGAAAAGAAGGAATTTTTTTATACCGAAGTGACTCGCCGGTGACAATTACCGACGACGGAATTCCGGCACCAAGCACCAGCTACGCCCCACGACTCCTCGCACGCACACATCACTCAGAGTCTCGATCCCACGCACACACCACACTCGGCTTCTCACCCTCGAGCCCACGCACGCACAGCACACACAACACGCACAACCCCCTTCGCACAACACACTCGGCTCGACGACAGCATGAACGACTCGCCCTCCTCGACGCCCAGCAGCGATGACCCGCACTCCTCGACCCACGACTCGCACACAACACACACACACCGCACCTTCGACTCGCTACACACCCCCTGCTCGACTCGTACGGATGCGCTAGCACACTTCGCACACCACACACACGCAGCACGACCCTCTCTCGAAGACCGACGAACTCAAGGGAGGGGATGAGAAGAGTGACGAGGGAAAAGAAGAGAGGAGAGAAAAAATTTTGAGGGAGAAGAAGAAAGAAAACGGCTGATTAGAGACTTAGGGTTTTTTTTTCTCTCTCTTATATATAGCATGTGAAACATATGTACATTAGGACTTGTTTTCCAAATCAAATTCTTATTTCTTATTTTATTTATATGAAAAACAAAACAAAACCGGATTATAATATAATTATAAAAATGCTTTCAACATTATTCTTTATATTTTCTTATTTATAAAAGAATAACTCCCAAAAATACAGAGTATTACAGGCTTCCCCCCTTAAAGGAAGTTTCGTCCCGAAACTTTGAGGTAGCCAGACTTAACGACGATCTTTTGCACTTCTAAGTCCCAATATTCCACAAGCGTTTTCTAGTTTTCGCAAGTCATATAAGCGATAAATACACATAAATAACAGACTTTAGCAAACTTTAGGGTGGAAGCGCGAAATTCTATCGCATTCTCCCCCCCCCCTTAAAAGAAAAGTTACGTCCCCGTAACTCACCTACCCCTTGAAAGAGCGCCGGGTACTTTATGCAATCGAATAACATGTTTAACACTTTGCATATAATTAGTTCTCCCTAAGTGTCTGTAAAATAAGCCTCAAATGTCCCTCATGTTCTTCCTTGCTCCTTGAATAGATCAATATATCGTCTATGAACACGACTACGAATTTATCGAGGTAGGGTCGAAAAATCTTATTCCCAGAATGACGTCTAGGTTCGATAAATTAAACTCTATTAGATCGGAAGGAAAGAAGCCCCAGACGGAATAACTATAGGCATAGAAATTGACTCGGACTCAACCAGTGCTAAAGTTCCAATAGTTGTATGGGCAATAAAAGACAAAGATGCTCCAGAATCGAACAAGACTTTAACAGGAATTGAGTTTATAGAGAAAGTACCCGTGACAACATCTCTACGAGCTTCCTCTTCGCTAGCCGTCATCATATACAGCTTCCCTGTGTCCTTATTATCATTGTTGTTGGTCACATGGTTCCCATTTGGTGCCTGATTATTTGCATTGGTTGGTGGTTTGGAGTAATTAGAGTTTCCTGACCCATTGTATGCATTTCCACCATTCCCATTCCCATTCATAGGCTTGTCTCCATAGTTCCCTTTCTTCTGACCATTAGGGTTAGCCTTATTCTTCGAATAGCATTCGTACGCTCTATTCCCCATTTTCCCACATTCATGACACTCCACTTTATTACCCTCGCAATCCTTCCCAGGATGGTTGTATGGGCACTTTTTACACCTATACACACGCTCAGGTCTGCGGTTATTGGTGTTATTGTTGCTGTTATTGTTATCGTTGTTGGGTCCCTGATTGAAGTTTCTTTGGGAGGTTTGATTGTTCTGGTTCCCATGGTATTACTTTTCAAATCTCTGAACCTCAGGATTTGGATTCTCCTTTCGCTTCTCACCTTGTTTACCCCCTTCCTCTCGTTTCCTTATGGCATATAGGTGGGCAGCTTTGCCAAAGACATGGTCCAACGAGGTGAAAGTGTCTCCCCCCAGTCTCCCTTGTAGGTCAAGGGTGAGCCCTAATTCAAAACGTGAGGCCTTATGTAACAGTCCGATTTAATTAGGGAAGATTAAAAAGTAAAAAAATTTGAACGATTAAGTGTAATGTATGTAATTATTGTCCAGATTGAGGATACTTTCAAAAATGTGACAAAGGTTTTCTTATATGAAAGCTCTTTAAGAAACGAGTACTCTATTCTGTTACATTTGTGTATTTGTATATGTGATTACAAGTGTGTGATTTATTAGTTATCAGAATATGTATGATGGAGTGCTAAGCACCTTCATTCATTAGTTATGTGTTATTTGTTGTTAAAATATATATGGAAAATTATTAGATATATGAGTGGAAAATAGTTGAGGCAAAAGTGTTTATGTACTTATGATTAAAGATTAGTACTGGAAGAACTTTTGCAAAATACTTGGTTTTAAGTTTGAGGATATAAGAGGGCTTAAACTCAAGTAAGGGAAGTGGTGGACCATGTGGGGTCCCAAAACCACTAATAAGGATTGGAATTATATAATTAAGGTTGATCAAAACAAGAAAGGAAATCAGAATTGTTGTTGTTGACCACTTGGGATCAAAAGACCAAAACACCCTTATTAGGGGGGATAAAGCCACGAAATAAATCATTCACATTCTTCCTCATATACAACTTCAACCCTCATCCAAAATTCAGCTCTAAATCCTCACAAAAAGGAGATTCCCAGAAGTGATCTCTCACTTACCTCTTGCTCGCCATTTTCACGGTGAAGAGGAGTCTTCACCTTTGCTCATTTTCATCCATTTTTCCATGAAATCTCTTACATGCAAGTATCGATTAATGTTGTACATATCTTAGAGCATACTGGGCAAGCTTGGATTCGAGTATAAAGGCTAAGGAAATAAGAGAAACAGGGTCATCTTCTTCACTAAGGAAAACAGTAAGTTTTGTTAATTTCTGGGTTAATTAAGCCACTTATCTTGAGGGGTTTCTTATGGAATTTTGTGTGATTGTTAATGCATATTTGAGGATTCTAAGAAGACAAAGAAATCAGGTTGGAGAGAAGGAATTAATCAAGTTACAAGCTTTGGAGTTTAAGGTACACAAATTCACTCCATTTTGATGACATAGAATTTGCGGTTATCATGATGTTTTGGAGAATGATTATGAGTATAAACTTTGAGTTAGATATGGATTGTATCTACTGTATTTAATGGTTTTAATCCATTTAAGTGGTTGCATGTTTGATAAATTGATTAAAGATACGATTTTTAATATCAAGTGTGTTTTATTTGATCGGTTTTGTAAGGAAATTTGTGTGTGATTGTGTTTGGATTTTTGTGGAATTGTGTTTGAATTGTTTTGGCATGAACGGCAGTAGGTCTACTTGGTTTTAAGAGGTTTCATGTGAGGCTATACTAGCCGAAGATTTGTATAAGGATTCCTAAGTTATTTAGCCACCAAAATCTGGTTAAAGGACATCTTGTTTCCATCTAAAAATTAGGTTTTAGATCACAAAGATTTTGCATTTCAATTTTCAAAACTTATGATTTGTTATATGGCAGTAAGAATTTGGTATTTAGAAAGAGAAATTTAATTGGATCGAGTGTTTAAGAATTTGTAATGTAATTTCTTCAAAGAATCGCTAAAAAGCCACTGACTTTGTAAATGAATTACTTTAGACTTCAAGATAAATTTAAGAACAAAATTTTGAGACAACAAAATGATATATTGCAGTAGCTCAAATATAAATATACTGTGTGATAATAAGATTTAAACTATTAATACTTAGTCCTTTCCGGGAAGTATCGTCAAATACTCAAAAACAACGTTTTTGAACATTGTTTTCAAATTTCCGAAACAACAAGTTAGGAATCTTACTTCACTTGATATAATGCCAACTATGGCAGTACCGAAGAAGTATTTTGGTTTTAGAATATGTTACATCCTTAATTTTAAAGATATTTCTCAAATAAGCGGAAAAACCCCTGTTTTAGCTCAAGGATTTTGTCACTTTCATAAGAGTCTACTCTACGGTGTAGGTTTTCCTGAATATTTTCTTATTAGAACCTCATAAACCAAGTGCCACTGGCCCTAGGCCACCTATATGTTACTTAAGTTCTTAAATGATTTGATAAGCGAAGCTAGATTTCAAAAGTTAAACTAGCAATTATGTGATTAAGAGTTGTGTTCTTTTTGGAAAAGAGTTGGATTTCCAAATGTGTTACTAAGCGGAGTTTAGATTCGAAAACATGTATTTGAATTTGTTTTTATGGGAAGGAGACTATGTGTGAATTGTGTGGGGACATGTCCTAGCTTGCAAGCGCTAAAACAAATCAGGGGTGCAAACTCCGAAATGTGTGGAGGTCAATACCTAGTGTATGCCTCAATGTGAGTTCTCTTCCCGAAATAACTTATCCAGAAACGGATTTGTCATAATGAGAAAACATGTGTTTAGTTAGCTGTCAAATTTTGTTATGAGTTGTGGAGTCATGTGTTGGGTTATTTATCATAAACCTATGCGTTTTCCAAAACATGATTTCTCTATCGAAGAAGCTCTTTTCGATTAGTGTGTGTGTGGGTCAAAATAACCATAAAGTTGTTTTGCTTTCTCCTTTAAAAGACATTATTTGTATTATCCTAGCAACCATTAAAGATATATCGGTTTTTCGTTAACTACTTCTTAAGGAAACATGGAGATGATTCCTTTACTTTCAGCCACCCTACTATTTTCTAGGAATGAATTGTGTACCAAAGATAAGGCGATCTTGTTCTTTGAACCTGTCCTGGTGGGGGCAGACTCTTAATTTGTGCAGGGATTTCGAGGTAGGCAATCAGGCAACTGTAAGACCTTGTGATGTGATTACGCTATGGCAGAGTCGGGTGCTTCGAACATAATACTTGCTTTACGATTTCTAAATTGTGATTTATGATATTTTGGTATTGTAATGGGTTTCCACATCTTTGTTGTATTTAAACTATGTAATTTATTTGCTCGGACTCCAGCAGGTAACAGCCTCCGCTATACTTAGTTCATGTGCTTCCGCTGATTAGATCTAAGTATGATTAGTTTGGTTGTGATTAGTAGCGGGCTGTTACAGGTGGTATCTGAGCCAAGGTTTTCTTTTAAAAGAAAAGGATTTCAATTACTTATCTTCATATAAGTATTTGCAAACGGTTTCAAAACATAATAGATTTGCAACTGAGTATGTTCGAAAAGCCTGAAGATGTCGTGTGATGAGTTGTGTGATAATAGAGTGAGTTTAAGATTAATATAAATAGTGAGTGATTGGTTAGTTGTGTATCTGTGCACCATTGTGTATTAAGTGAATTGCCTTTGATTATGTGCTATCCAAGTTAGGACGTGATAGACATCATCAAAAAAAAAAATCGTCGAAACGATGTTAGCCAACATTCTTACCGTCGTCAAGGAGATTCGGGTAATTAAAAGCGAGCTTGTAAGAAGAAGTCATTGATTGTATGCTTAAAGTAAAGGTTAATATGGAAGGCAGAGCATGGAGTAGGGGATCATAACCCCTACACACATTAGGGAATTTAGGCATATACGATTATTAAGACCCTATCTCTGTCTGAAGAGTGGGCTACATTGAACGCACTTATTGCAGGTTGGTGATTAATATGTGGCTATCGGAGGCCTGTAAGGTGATGACACCACCATCAGAAATGTGAATAGGAACCTGATTAGGTGGCAGGGAACATTAAATGAGTTACAACGCCAAATAGAAATGGCCAAGGAATAACTGTGAGAAGGAGTCGTATACCAAAGAACATATCTAGTATTAGTGACCCTAATCTCGTACCAGAAGCGTCGTTTCAAAGTAGCAGCGATAACAGTTACTATTACGATCCGTGCGACCTATGCTGAAGAAGCAAGAGGAGCCGACAAATCGCAAGGCGACTAGTTTGAATGTGTTAGTTTCACGTTCTCGAAATTATCGTATACATGCTTGATTTTTTAATGTGATTGGGGTTCTATGTATGAGGTTGTGTGTAGCGAAAATTAAGGGAATGAGAAGTATTAGAAAGAATGTGTGTGATTATGCTTGAGTATTGTGATTATGCTTTGGTAATACGTATACGAACTCAATGAGCAAGGGAATAAATGGATACGAAGTAGTGTGTATTAGGAAATTCCTTGGTGATAAGAGTGAACACCAAATGAATGTACCGTCATTTGTGACAAAAGCCAAATGTGTTGCCTTTTTGGAAATGGTCAGCATAAAGATAACCAATAAAATAATCAGAATGAGGAGTTCTAAATCAAAAGGGCGGATAAGATACATTGAAGGATAAAAAGATTTGTTAGATTCGGAAAACAAGTATACAAGTATGGATAATGTTGGAAAGCATGAGCAATAAATAAGGGAAATGATTTTCTACCTTGAGGCAAGATTGGATGTTGGTGGCAACCTACACTATTGAGTTTGTGTCGTACATTTTGATAAACTCCTGACTATATGAGTAATGGAAGGGATAATTGAAATGAGATTCCTTGAAGGATTAAATTTAAATGCCAAAGGAAAATTTTGGGTATATAAAGTTTTGAAGACCTGTATGGCCGGGCTCTAGAATATGAATACTTCGAGCAAAACGATAATGACACTCAGAAAAGAAGAAAAGTGAAGAGAACTTCGCGGAGACGGGAGTAAGAAGCCTAATATTGAGTCCGCTGAAATTTTTTCTTTTTGCACTCACCTCATCAGAAAGGAACATCATGGAAATAATTTCAAACGGAGGAACATCCGCTTTAATTATAAGAGGATAGGGCATCTAATCAAGAAACCTTATATGATAAACCAAGGGAAGGAACTTTCGAAGCAATCAAGACCCAAGGAAAGTATTACAGCTTAAGTAAGCACGGAGACTGAACTATGAGTGAAATAACAAAAGAGGATCATCCAAGACCCAAAAGTAAAGTATTGCCACAAAAGTTGAGGAGTTAGAAGAGTTGTAAGTATTGAATAGACTTAATGTGGTATATCAGAACTTATGTTATGTGTGAACTATCGTGCATGTGAGTTATTCGTCTAGGGACATTACACTCCGCCTTTTCGAATATGTTTGCATCAAGGATAGGAAATAAAATTGTGTATGACGCTAGATGATCTGAATGTCGGTATATAGAATAGAAATTTCGGTCCGATGTGATTATATGTTGGAAAAGTATGGTGTTAGGATGGTAAATCTATTTTATGGCGGATTCGATTCTATTTGATATAAGATGGTATGGTGGGATTTTAGGAGTAAAGTGGTTAATTAAATTGATCTGTTAGAATTGTGAAATCTAAGCCATTTTGAGAGTAAGCTATAGCTTATGAAGAGGACAGAAAGGAAGAGCCATAGGAAGAGTTTATGTGTCAGGTAATAGGAATTTGTGGAAATAAACCTAAAATAAAAGGACATCTCTAGTCCACAAATGTTTCGATGATGTGTCCCTGAAGAACTGCTGGGATTACCCCGTTATCGTATTGACCCTATCTCGGGTGCTACTTTAATCTGAAGAAAGGGCCATATAAATTGGCGCCACGAGAATAGTGGAATTAAGAAGCAAATAAAGCAGTTACTGCTGAATGATATACTAAAGCGGAGTATAGTTTGGAAAGGCCTCGCTTCTTCATTGACGAGAAACATGAGTCGTTGAAGTGTTTATCAAGTGATATGGAATCAATAAGGTCACCATCTGAAATAGATATCAACTCCAATAAGTGATTCAGTCAGTCACGAGAAACAACTAAAACCTTATCGAAGATTCACCTTAGTCAAGATTGCACCAACTGCTTCCGACAGTGATGGTATTCGTAAGATTACGTTCCCGACCGATATGAGCACTGCGAGTTTGGTAGTTAACCAGTGCACCTACAACTTCTATGGATCTAATGTTGCAATATTTAAGTCATATTTGGATCAAATTGTAGTGACATCCACCAATCACAATATAAATTATTTGGGGAACCAAAAAGTTGTGAAGAGTTACTTGAGAACAAAATCAGAAGTGATTAAAGAACTGGAAATGCATGCCAATGTATCAAGTACGACATCTAGATTAAAGGAGATAAATTTCAAAGGTATGTAATATTAAGTGATATGAGCAGTACAAGAATGGCCGACTCTCGCAAACAACTTAAAAATGAGGAAATACCTAGGATTAGCTGGATCTAACCGAGGATTTGAGAGATAATTCATCTATATAGCTTTGCTAGTTCGAGCCTAATTAAGGTAAACACTAGAGTTCAGTAGAATGAGAAATATGAGGCAGTATTCTGAGGATTTAAGCGAAGAATAACCAGTGCTTCGACCTTAACCGCTACCTTGGAGTAGAGGGGTTTGAAATTTGAGTTATCTCTCTTAGGAGGAACTAGGGTGCATACTTATGCAGCACCGTATGGTGGGAACTTACGTATTCCATCAACTAGAACCACATAAGAATACTTTACAGGTGCACAACCTTAAGCTCGCAATCATGGTATGAACATTAAGTTAAATTGATGCTACCCGTATAGGGTTATGTGTATGGTATATGTGCTTCGACGACTGAAGGAAATTAAGTTAAAGATCGATGCTCTATGAGACACCCCAGTCAGGGTGGAAGAACTCTAACCAATGATTAACGCGCTACAACCATAAACTCGACACTTATGAGAACAATTGAAAGGAGTCAAAACATAAATGGATTTATTAGAGAGTTGAGATAGAGTTAAAGCTCAAAATTTCCAAAGTTTGGGGATGAAACAACAGAAATAAGCAACGATTGTATAAGCACCCAATAATGAGAATTTGAAGGAAGGAATATTAAGGACACCCAAAATATCCATATTCAGTCCACCAAGGAAGCAATAGTCGATTTAAGATTTTGAGATATTTTCTAGATAAGAAGACCTCAAAGGTGAACTGTTAAAATACATTGCCAATGCATAAGTAAGTTGCAGAGTAGATGTGACAGGCAGAGAATGCCAAAATTATTACGGTTCTTCCAATATGGAATGGAATGAGTTAATGTGATTAATTGTGAACCGTCTTGCGGATACCGCAAGCTTTATCATTGTGTGGGGAAAATTAAATTTCGAACTCGCAGGGCATCCACAACCACCATCTCATTGCTCGAAAAAAAAAATTTGAAAGAAGCATGGGGAAAACGTTGAATTAAAAAAAAAAACTGGTTTCAACCGAGGGCCAATTCGAGTGTGTGCATTAGACTTCAAGAATTGATGACAAATCGGTTAGCCATGATTGCAACATTCTAGCATCATTCACTGAGCACCACCAGAACATCACTAAATGAAGTTTTATATGTCGAAAGTGTCATATTGCGAATAGTTGGAATAATCTAATATGAGAAAAAAAGAGGAAAGGGGTTCCCGTGGAACCTAACCTAAACAAAGGAATTTTGGACGAGGATCGGGCAGTACAAGAGATAATAGGTTGTTCAAACCGGAAAAAAAAAAGATATGTGCGACTATCCAAAGAAGAAATTCGAGCATTATGAAAGAAGAAAAAGTAATTATAAGGTATACTCTCCCAAGTAGTATGAAATGATTCAGATTACGAGCGAGTCCAGCCAGGGTCATGGACTGTGTGAATTATAAGAAAGTGTGATGAGGTAACTTATGTGAATTCGATTTTAGTAGTGATAATACGAGTTCACTATTTTCTTCTGGATTCAGTTACAAAAGGCATACGATCGCTACCCAATCTTATCTGAGTTGTTACTGGAAGTTTCGGTACGAAACTTCTTAAGGGGAGGAGCATGTAACAACCCGATTTAATTAGGGAAGATTAAAAAGTAAAAAATTTTGAACGATTAAGTGTAATGTATGTAATTATTGTCCAGATTGAGGATACTTTCAAAAATGTGACAAAGGTTTTCTTATATGAAAGCTCTTTAAGAAACGAGTACTCTATTCTGTTACATTTGTGTATTTGTATATGTGATTACAAGTGTGTGATTTATTAGTTATCAGAATATGTATGATGGAGTGCTAAGCACCTTCATTCATTAGTTATGTGTTATTTGTTGTTAAGATATATATGGAAAATTATTAGATATATGAGTGGAAAATAGTTGAGGCAAAAGTGCTCATGTACTTATGATTAAAGATTAGTACTGGAAGAACTTTTGCAAAATACTTGGTTTTAAGTTTGAGGATATAAGAGGGTCTAAACTCAAGTAAGGGATGGTGGACCATGTGGGTTCCCAAAACCAGTAATAAGGATAGGAATTATATAATTAAGGTTGATTAAAACAAGAAAGGAAATCAGAATTGTTGTTGTTGACCACTTGGGATCAAAAGACCAAAACACCCTTATTAGGGGGGATAAAGCCACGAAATAAATCATTCACATTCTTCCTTATATACAACTTCAACCCTCATCCAAAATTCAGCTCTAAATCCTCACAAAAAGGAGATGCCCAGAAGTGATCTCTCACTTACCTCTTGCTCGCCATTTTCACGGTGAAAAGGAGTCTTCACCTTTGCTCATTTTTCTTCCATTTTTCCATGAAATCTCTTACATGCAAGTATTGATTAATGTTGTACATATCTTAGAGCATACTTGGCAAGCTTGGATTCGAGTATAAAGGCTTAGGAAATAAGAGAAACAGGGTCATCTTCTTCACTAAGGAAAACAGTAAGTTTTGTCAATTTTTGGGTTAATTAAGCCACTTATCTTGGGGGGTTTCTTATGGAATTTTGTGTGATTGTTAATGCATATTTGAGGATTCTAAGAACACAAAGAAATAAGGTTGGAGAGAAGGAATTAATCAAGTTACAAGCTTTGGAGTTTAAGGTACACAACTTCACTCCATTTTGATGACATAGAATTTGCGGTTATCATTATGTTTTGGAGAATGATTATGAGTATAAACTTTGAGTTAGATATGGATTGTATCTACTGTATTTAATGGTTTTAATCCATTTAAGTGGTTGCATGTTTGATAAATTGAGTAAAGATACGATTTTTAATATCAAGTGTGTTTTATTTGATCGGTTTTTTAAAGAAATTTGTGTGTGATTGTGTTTGGATTTTTGTGAAATTGTGTTTGAATTGTTTTGGCATGAACGGCAGTAGGTCTACTTGGTTTTAAGAGGTTTCATGTGAGGCTATACTAGCCGAAGATTTGTATAAGGATTCCTAAGTTATTTAGCCACCAAAATCTGGTTAAAGGACATGTTGTTTCCATCTAAAAATTAGGTTTTAGATCACAAAGATTTTGCATTTCAATTTTCAAAACTTATGATTTGTTATATGGCAGTAAGAATTTGGTATTTAGAAAGAGAAATTTAATTAGATCGAGTGTTTAAGAATTTGTAATGTAATTTCTTCAAAGAATCGCTAAAAAGTCACTGACTTTGTAAATGAATTACTTTAGACTTCAAGATAAATTTAAGAACAAAATTTTGAGATAACAAAATGATATATTGCAGTAGCTCAAATATAAATATAGTGTGTGATAATGAGATTTAAACTATTAATACTTAGTCCTTTCCGGGAAGTATCGTCAAATACTCAAAAACAACGTTTTTGAACATTGTTTTCAAATTTCCGAAACAACAAGTTAGGAATCTTACTTCACTTGATATAATGCCAAATATGACAGTACCGAAGAAGTATTTTGGTTTTATAATATGTTACATCCTTAATTTTAAAGATATTTCTCAAATAAGCGGAAAAACCCCTGTTTTAGCTCAAGGATTTTGTCACTTTCATAAGAGTCTACGGTGTAGGTTTTCCTGAATATTTTCTTATTAGAACCTCATAAATCAAGTGCCACTGGCCCTAGGCCACCTATATGTTACTTAAGTTCTTAAATGATTTGATAAGCGAAGCTAGATTTCAAAAGTTAAACTAGCAATTATGTGATTTAGAGTTGTGTTCTTTTTGGAAAAGAGTTGGATTTCCAAATGTGTTACTAAGCGGAGTTTAGATTCGAAAACATGTATTTGAATTTGTTTTTATGGGAAGGAGACTATGTGTGAATTGTGTGGGGACATGTCCTAGCTTGCAAGTGCTAAAACAAATCAGGGGTGCAAACTCCGAAATGTGTGGAGGTCAATACCTAGTGTATGCCTCAATGTGAGTTCTCTTCCCGAAATAACTTATCCAGAAACGGATTTGTCATAATGAGAAAACATGTGTTTAGTTAGCTGTCAAATTTTGTTATGAGTTGTGGAGTCATGTGTTGGGTTATTTATCATAAACCTATGCGTTTTCCAAAACATGATTTCTCTATCGAAGAAGCTCTTTTCGATTAGTGTGTGTGTGGGTCAAAATAACCATAAAGTTGTTTTGCTTTCTCCTTTAAAAGACATTCTTTGTATTATCCTAGCAACCATTAAAGATATATCGATTTTTCGTTAACTACTTCTTAAGGAAACATGGAGATGATTCCTTTACTTTCAGCCACCCTACTATTTTCTAGGAATGAATTGTGTACCAGCATAAGCTGATCTTGTTCTTTGAACCTGTCCTGGTGGGGGCAGACTCTTAATTTGTGCAGGGATTTCGAGGTAGGCAATCAGGCAACTGTAAGACCTTGTGATGTGATTACGCTATGGCAGAGTCGGGTGCTTCGAACATAATACTTGCTTTACGATTTCTAAATTGTGATTTATGATATTTTGGTATTGTAATGGGTTTCCACATCTTTGTTGTATTTAAACTATGTAATTTATTTGCTTGGACTCCAGCAGGTAACAGCCTCCGCTATACTTAGTTCATGTGCTTCCGCTGATTAGATATAAGTATGATTAGTTTGGTTGTGATTAGTAGCGGGCTGTTACACCTTAGCTTCCTCAGTAGGGGTAATTTCAGGAGCAAATCTCATCAACTCAATGAATTTGCGGTAATACTCCTCAACAGACAGGTTCCCTTGTTCTAGCATCATAAACTCTTGGGCTTTCTGTGTCTTGAGATATGGAGGGTAATACTTATCCCTCAGGGCTTTCTTGAAGGTTTCCCACCAAAGTCAGGTTGTTTGAGGAGGTTGTCCTTAGCTTGGGTCCACCAAAAGTGGGCATCCCCCTGCAGGTAATAGTTTGCTAAGGGCACAGTCTTGTCATCTGGACAGGAGAGGGTAAAGAAAAGCTTATCAAACTCCCCATCCAGTTTTTCAATTCTTCGGGTCCCCCTTTCCCATTCAATACTGGTGGGTTCCTACGGGCAACCTTTTCAGACAAGTCCCCATCCCGGTTATGTCCTTGGGCTAGGTTAGCTGTGATCTGCACTAGATCACGAATCGATTGCTCGACATTCAGAGAGGTATCAGGCGTGCCGCCTTGACGAACCATTCTGCGCTGAAAAATGACACAACGGCTGTTTCAGCGATGTGCACATAATCGTTTATTTATTTAACTACTACACATTGGCACGTTCACATAACACGTTTTTATTGCGAACAATCGTTAAGTATCTATTGACTTGCAATATAAATATCTCAAATAAGACGCTACATCATATAAAAGAATAAAAATATTGTATTATTATTGAAAAGGGTAAATTTATTGTTTCCAAGGAAAACATAATATGAATAAATAAAGGAATAAAAAGAATGCTAATTTGCTACTTGGCATGCAAGCCTTATTAAAACTGAAGTAAACGAATAAAATAATATTATAATCCTAATTATATATTCAAAAGAAACTAGGGACTATAATGGTGAGCTTCGTCATCTGAGTTAGGATTTTCTATTCCTTCTTCCATGTCAGCTTTGTCCTCAAAAGGCTCGTCATCCTCTATAGGTTCATCTTCCTCCGGGGATTCTTCCTCTTCTTCTATGGGTTCTTCTTTTTCGGTCATTTTCCTCATTTGATCCCCTTCAGCAGGCTCATTTTCATTAGGATCTCCCTCTTCCTCATTTTCTACGTCAAGTATAGGTTCAACATCATCTTCCCCAATCACTGTGATGAATGTCTTATTATTCCCCTCATCATCGGAAATGTAGGTAACAATTCTCAGGTTTGACGCGATGTGGTAGTCCTCGGGTATGAACTCATCCTCAAAAGTTTGGTGTCTAGCCCTTTTTGCAACTCTAGGTGACGTTTGTGGCTCAGTTTTAACTCTAGGGTTCTCAGAATTCACATCTACAACCTTAGTTCCCGAGCTTTCCCCCACATGATAGGTTCCTCTAACTGGAGGTGATGAGGTAGAGGGCTCCCAACTTCTTTTCTCACGAATTCTCCACTCATTTTCACAGTATTTAAGATCAGTAATGAATTGCCCTACAGTAGGAAGGTATTGGCTCCAGTAGGTGTGTTTGGTTGCATTAAAAGCTCCATTTTCTGACCATATATCCCCATATATATGGTGTACGAAAAGGTAGGGTTCCTCCTTAGGGACGTACTGCAGCATAAAATATATTTTCTCCATTTCAGTCCTTAGTTTAGTATCTCCCTGTAAGGTCCTATACTCCATAGCAGCTTTCATCTTATAGGCCCAGATGTCCCAATCTTCCGCTATTCGGTGTTTCATCAGGTATTCCTTAGGACCTATGTCGTAAACCATATGCGAAATTAAAGAAAGAAAATAATCTAAGTTTTTTGTGACGTAAAGGTTGTTAAGTATATATATTATATATAAACATATATAAGAGGTAACACGATTATTTTCAATTTTAGAGCTCCTTAAAGAGATTCAAAATATTTACAACAATTAGATGATTCTTTCCTAAAATATTCGAAATAAGGTTTTGCTTCAATACCTTTTTGAAACATCTTGGGAATATTATATTAATTCGAAATTTTAGGGAATAAAATATTTCAATATCTAACTTAGTGCTTCTATAAAATATAACTATCTATGCACATATCCTTGTACATCCTTCTAATCTATTCATACTTCGAAGATTTCAAAGAATCTTTCACCGATTCAATCAAGCAAACCACACCACAATTCATATAATCAGAACATCTGATTCATTCCACGGTATTTGCATACTTTCTATAAACATATCAGACAAGTAAGGCAAGAAACGCATTATTACAAATAAAATCATTCCTATGATTTAATGCACGCAAACGTAATCTATATGCTCTTATCCCATACTACCCATTTTAAAAATCTTTTGAAATATACTTGAGAATAGGAACTTTTGGCTCTGATACCAGTTTTGTAACACCCCCAAAATCCATACACGTCTAAACTACTTTGCATCGACTTTGGGAGTGTTACCGCCGCGGTGAAACGCAAGGCTTATTGAATTTAAAACACTTACTTACTCTTTATTATGAAAACTAAATTGCAGCGGAAATAAAATGCTAACTTAACTACAACTCGGGAATCACTATTGACCCCTTTTATTTAAAACCATTAACTATGTAAATCATAAACAACCTCTAGAATGTTCAATCAAAACACTTTAAAAGTTTATAATCAAAAGTATTCCCCGTATGCCCGAACTCTTGCAGCATCACCAGCATACCCCATCACAGGTCAACAAACCACACAAATAACAAACAATCAGCTATGATGAGTACATACATAATTAGTTAAATAATACACTAAACATAAACAGAAGAGTAATAACAATTCCTAAACATGATACTACAAAAACATTAAATTTCGTTTTTACAATTTATATGGCATCGAACGGGCACCGTCATCTTTCGAGAATCATACGGGCTACTTAATCCTTAATAGACAACTTGGTCTATTAGATGAAATGTAAATACGGTTTCGTTCCGCTCCACACCCATCACCTTAGTATGCATACCTCCAAGATCGTACGGAACCTTCCGCCTACTTGAGTTATCAAAATTTATAAGGACACTACTGTCGTCACAGTAGGCCTGCGTAGGAGTGTAGAAACAAGTCTCACACTCCCCCCATTGTTCATACTTGTAGGGAATCCGACTACAAGTTTATTGCCAACAATCCTTTTTAGCGATACTCATTCATACAACATTAAGCATATGATTTCTATAACATCATATAAAATCCTTTAGTTTAGGCAACCTCTTATAAATTCTTGCTACAATTATTAATCATAGCATTCCAATCCAACATCTCATTTCATGCTTGTGATACGAAAGAATTACGCATTCCAATAACAATTCATTCTATTTCACAAGTCATACAACAAGGAAATACACACAGATTTCCAATTGATTTCATGTTACCAAACAATCTCAACAATCATAATCAACCACAGTTCCCTATCATGATTCTAGGTTCCAATATGACAACTATAACCTAAACATGATACTGATATATCGATTGAACTAGTACGCGTACGTACCTTGAAACGGAGAATCTTCGCTGACTATCTAAAACGTTCCGCTTATGAAATTGGGGCCTAATCGAATAATAGAAGTAATTCAGTTCTAAGTCCTTGATATCATTAAAAATAAAACCAACTTAACTAACTATGTAAAACTTAGTGTTTCGAATAATAAAATGAACGTTCTTGTTGGTTAGACTTTTCTTTCATAAACTTTATTGAACTAACATATTTAGGACTTAATAATATGTTTGCAAATCTGATTTTTGTAACTTATATTATACTTGGTTTATAACAACAAAAACCTACACTAGTATATGTAAGTATTATAAAAATTAGAGTTGAGAATCAAATTATCAGAAGAACTAAAACATAATTATAAATCTGATTTCTATACTTTATTCTATATTTTATTTATAATACAACTTAATCCAAGATATATATATACGAACTACAAAAATCAGAATTTACAATTTAACTAAAGTAGAAAAGAAGGAATTTTTTTTATACCGAAGTGACTCGCCGGTGACAATTACCGACGACGGAATTCCGGCACCAAACACCAGCTACGCCCCACGACTCCTCGCACGCACACATCACTCGGAGTCTCGATCCCAGGCACACACCACACTCGGCTTCGCACCCTCGAGCCCACGCACACACAACACGCACAACCCCCTTCGCACAACACACTCGGCTCGACGACAGCATGAACGACTCGCCCTCCTCGGTGCCCAGCAGCGATGACCCGCACTCCTCAACCCACGACTCGCACACAACACACACACACCGCACCTTCGACTCGCTCGCACACCCCCTGCTCGACTCGTACGGATGCGCTAGCACACTTCGCACACCACACACACGCAGCACGACCCTCTCTCGAAGGCCGATGAACTCAAGGGAGGGGATGAGAAGAGTGACGAGGGAAAAGAAGAGAGGAGAGAGAAAAAATTTTGAGGGAGAAGAAGAAAGAAAACGGCTGATTAGAAACTTAGAGTTTTTTTTTTTTCTCTCTCTCTTATATATAGCATGTGAAACATATGTACATTAAGACTTGTTTTCCAAATCAAATTCTTATTTCTTATTTTATTTATATGAAAAACAAAACAAAACCGGATTATAATATAATTATAAAAATGCTTTCAACTTTATTCTTTATATTTTCTTATTTATAAAAGAATAACTCCCAAAAATACAGAGTATTACAGCACCGGTCCAGGACCGGACTGGAACCGGTGGACTGGTATATGCAAATTATGTGGTCCGGTCCGGACCAAAATTTTCCGCTCTGGTCCGGTCTACACCAGAATTTTTCCTGTCCCGTCCGGTCCGGTTTGGAATACAATTTTGCAGTTCAGTCCGATTTTGGACCTGTTGGAACATAATCTATATTTAAAAAAAACATATTAATCTGATTTAAACGTATTTATAAATTAGATACATTAAGATTTAATAATTTTAACAATAATAATCCTAAAGGTAATAAATAGTAGGTTCTAGCTTCTTATTTTCTAACTTTTTTTAACCTTTGAACTTTTTTTTACTAGAAAAAACAGAATTCCGGTCCACCCGTCCGGACCGGATTTTTTCGTGTTTGGACCGAACCAGGACGGAACCTCGGAATCGGAATTTTCGGTGGACCGAGGACCAGACCGGAATCTTCAATTCGGTCTGATCCAAATTCCGCTCCGACCCTGGTCTTTGCACATCCCTAGATGAACTAACATGATTTCGGAATAACAAGGTCATAATCAAAATAAAAAGAAATATAATAAAGAAGAACGCTTCATTCTGTTTGAGAGAAAATTTACCTCTACTGTCAAAATCTCAAAAGCCTAAAATGACAATTATTTAAAAAAAAGGAGGGGTAGACGTAGACAGTAGACGAGTAGTTTTTTGACATATGAACCATACAACGACATGCCACTTAGTGTGTTAAGCTTATGGTGTTCTTTAATCCCGTGAATCGTGATTAGTACTTAAACATGTATTATTGGAAGAAAACCAAATTGAAACTCCCTCTGCCAAACTGATTAAAAAACTTTGTCACTCGCTTGACATTTTGCTATAATTTATAGTATTACGAAGCTGATCAAATTAATTATCTTGTGATTAGACATAAACAAACTTAAGACAACACTATTGAACGATTTAATGCCCACCAAATATAATGAGGTGTTACCTGAACCACATGCAACTTGCCTTTGACAAAGTCACTATATAACCGGATTTATGCAGATACATGGTTTTCTTTTTTGAATGAGAGATAATAAATGGTTATCATTGTAACACCTCATATGTTTCAATCTATATAAGCAATCATAGTAGCCAAAAAAAAGATATTGACATTAACATATCATAAGAATTGAATTATTAGAAAGCATTGCTGATTAATATGTATTTTGTCTTATTGAAAGAGACTAGATGTTTGTCTCGTATCATCATACAAAGTGTATATACGTAAAGATTTTCCAGAATCAAGTTTTTTTAAGGGGCTCACAGAAAGCAGATAAACATCATCATTCATCTGTAAATCAACGGCCGATAAAGAAACAATAGAAGGTGGGAAGTCAATGTTCTATACTCTACTACCTAAATTCCAAGGAGGGAGATAAGCTAGAGTTAGAGCATGAGCCACCTTATTACCGTTCCTAGTCTTCCTACCAACAAAACACCAGGAAATAGAAGTAAATTTAGTAGCAAGTTCTAAAACATCATCAACAAGTAAATGAAAATTACTAAGGCCTTCTTCTTTGCAGATGATCGCATGAACCACATTCATCCAAGTTATCATTTTCCACAAGCACGTTCTTGATTAGTATAGTTAAACATGAAGGAATCGATATTAATTGATAAAGACGATTGTGGCTTAAGTTATCTTCACTACTCTACATATATCTATATGGATATAACGGAAATACGGAATATAAAATATATGTCAAATAAGGGAGAGAATATATATGCACGTATAGTATGTTTTGGGAAATTAATATATATTTGATAAAGTAAATACGTAAGTCAAAGTAATTAGAATTTTTTGTCAGAAACAACTTTTTATAGTTATTTTTTTTCGAAAAACAACCTTTTAAATTTTTTTTTGCAACTTACAGCCTTAAACGAATTTTTTTTGCAACTTACAACCTTAAACGAAATTTTTTTTGCGAGATGAAACATTTTCCATTTTTCCATCATTGACCGTTAAGTTTCTGCCTTTGACCGTGATCAGTTGATTTATGTCCAACTTTCTTAAAATTTATTTCCCTCCATTTCTCTTCCTTTTCACTAATTCCTTTCCCTCTAATTCTTAAAATTCTTTCAATTTCAATTTCTTTATCTTCTTCCCCAAAAACAAAATTAGGGTTCTTGCTCACCAAAATCTGAAATTTCTCTTTTCCTACAAAATTATATGAATCTGAAGATATCTGCTGTGCATTAAATAGGTGACTAAGAGGGTCACAACTGAGGGAAATTAGAAGAACTTGAACTGGAGGTCAGAAGGAGATCTACCATCCATAACGGCTTCTTTACCCATATTTCGTCCCTCACGTCAACTACATTCAGCATAGTGTAAATTTCACATCTCCTTTATCACCTTCACAATGGCGTCTTCTTCATCATCATTTTCAGATGCAATAGTGTGTGGAAGAAGGGACAAGAAGACCAAAAGAGGGAAGAGATTCAAATGTCCATGTTCTACTCCATGGCCTCTACCTTTCAAGCTCATTTGATTTTCTCTCTCCTCATTTTTTTTTCGTTTAAGTTCAGATGGCAGTTGCTGAAAATGGATGTTTTTGGGTTTTTGGGAGATGAGAGAGAGAGGGGGGGAGATGAGAAGACAAAAGGGTTTTTGGGTTGATTTTAGGGGAAAAAAAAGGAGGGAACGAAAATGTTAAATAAAAGAAACACAACTCACGGTCAAAGGCAGAAACTTAACGGTTAATGACGGAAAAATGGAAAAGGTTTCTTCTTGCAAAAAAAAATTCGTTTAAGGCTGTAAGTTGCAAAATTTTCGTTTAAGGTTGTAAGTTGCAAAAAAAAAATTAATTAAAAGGTTGTTTTTCGCAAAAAAGTGACTATAAAAGGTTGTTTCTGATAAAAAAAATCAAGTAATTATAATGGTTTCTCTGCCATTCTATGAGTCTCTTCCTTTTTACATATGGCATCACTATTCCCTTGGCAGCATCCAATAATACGAAACTTAATTTCAAAGCCATATTTCAACCCAGATGTTTTCGGGCTACCCTAATAACCAACAAATGACAAGCGCTTTTCCTTGTGTGGATCCTATTTCAATGGGAACTTGATGAGTCGATCCACCAACATGTGCGTTTACTGCGATATCGGAGTTATTCCACGTATTGCTTGACGTAAAACATATAGTGGATTTGTTTATGTCTTTTGTTGAATCATTTTCACAGTTCAATAGAGAATTTGATAAGCCAATTATTTATTCCCGTATTTTAGAATGCGGTTAACCAACGTGTTAACTAATCGATTATGAGAAATTGGATCATAGCAGTTCAGAAGATAAAAGAAAAGAACGAAATAATGAAATTTATTGTATTATTTTATTTCTTTCTTTGCATTGTTAGCCTGTCTCACTTTTCCCACAAACAATATAGATATAATATTTCGAGTTGCTACTTTTTAAAAAAGAAATACTCCTCCGTCCCATAACATGATCCAATTGGTTAGATCTTTCCTCTCAAGTTCTAGGATCCACATTATTTGCCTAGAAAAACTGTGTCATCATCATTTATTGCTTCTTGAAATTAGTTTTTTTGCTTTATTTATTCAACCTAAAGGTTACAATTAATGCTCTTTCACCAATTATTCTCTCTCCTAAAATCACCTTTTTCCATACAACATTTATTTAAATAAATAAAAAGTCTTTATTTTCCTCTTAGATTCTATTTACCTTAATTCCCGTGAAAAAATGGAATCAAGCATTATATTATGGGACGAAGGGAGTAATATTCTAAAACGTCCCTATCATTTAGCGGATTAGACCTCACATTTCTTGAAAGTACACAAGAGCACGGAATTGAAGTTAACATACAAGAGCACGGAATTGAAGTTAACATACAAATCAAGCATTGTTTAATGAGAGAAAGAAAGCAAAGCTCACTTAGCTTAGTGTTTATTGATTAATACCTATTCAACTCATTCCACTAACTTTTATCCAAGTTAATTAGTAAGCCTTTTTATTTATTTTACTTCTACCATAAAGCAAAAAGCTACTAGTGCATTGTTTTTATTCCATGGTGGTATAATAATGTTATTTTTTTGGTGTTTAGAGAGCCACAAGGGCAAGTAATGAGAATCGATCTCAAGATCTCCTAGAACCGAGAGGGAAGCTATAACCAACTGAGCTATCCCTCACTCTCATAATTATTATACATGTTGAGCTTTAGCCTTTTTTCATGATGTCCAACTTGTTTTAGGGCGTGTTCGGCGCAACTTTTTAGGTAGTTTTAAGTAGCTTTTAGGTAGCTTTTGCCTTTTGAAAAATTATTTTAGTGTTTGTCGAAGTAGCATTTGGAGGTAGCTTTCAGGTATCTTTTAGCTTTTGACTAGCTTTTGCCAAAAGCTAAGATTATTAACTTTTGCCAAAAGCTAAGATTATATTTAGCTTTTGTCAAAAGCTACTATATTTGAATATTATTTACACATTAAAATTTTGCCAACAAATATTTTACCAACAAATATTTTACCAAAGACTTCTACTTTAGACAGCTAATTTCACAACTAAAGGCTAACAACTACCTCCACAGTTAAAAGCTCACAGCTCACAACTGAAAGTTAAAAGCTTACAACTAACAACTATTTTTGCCGAATATGCCTTTAGAAAATGAGAATCATACTCATATTGTTTGGTCATACGCATTGAACAAATTCCATTATTTTTGTTCACCCAAAATTAAAAGTTTTAGATAGCATACGGGGAATAGGTTGTTAGTGAGACACCCATGATTTCTGTAAATGTTTGCCTATATTATACTTATGAAACTAGATAGCTTATCTATAAAAAATCATCGGATGTGTAACTTGATCTTGAAACTTTACTGTAAATCAGTATTATAAATATTGGTTGTATTTGGTCATTTAGGATGATATATTATTATATATATAATTGTTTTATTGAAAATCTATATGTAGGAAGTAGTGGCAAATGTGTGCTTTGAATCAATTTCATGTAGGTCAAATTTAGTTTACGAGTTATTCCAATAAAGTTAACAGTGTAATTGTTGGAACATTTATAGTAAAATGGGCTTTAGGTTGTTTGGAATGGTTTTACTGAGTTTGGACAAAAGAAAGGAAATGCGAGCAAGAGCCGGAGCAGCCCATGTCGCGGGGTGCGACATCTCTCGCGAGGTGCGACCTGCCTGCTCGTGAGGTGTGATCTGTATCGCACCGTGCGCTTCGCTATTGCCTTTTTCGCTGCGAATTTTAATTTTGACGGTTTCAGTCCGTTGCTTTGCGATAGTAAATTTTTATCCGGTTCTAAGTGAATGAATAAGTATCTTTTCACTCACTTAGGATAGAGACACATCATCATTAACCTCTCTAAGTTAATATAAAAAGATTAACCTCTTTCCAAATGGTGTGATTTGAAGAAACAAGTTTCCCTTTTTCACAAAATAAACTTGCTTCTCTTGAGAGAAAATTATGTACTCCCTTCGTCCCAGAATACTCTTTACACTTTCCTTTTTTATCTGTCCCAGAATACTCTTTACACTTCTATTTTTGGATATGACCCACTATTATTTTAATCCATCTACCTTTTAACCATTGGCACACACTCTCTCTTCTCCAAATAAAATAATACAACTCCTACTACTTACCAACTCTAACCATGTCCCACATTCTCTCTCCTTAAAATAAAATAATACTACTTTTACCAACTACTAACTCCTATCACATCTACTTTTCAATAAAATAACAATTGATAACCAAACAACAACTTATCGCCTAAAACTACGTGCCGTGATAAGTGTCAAGAGTATTATGGGACGGAGGGAGTACTATTTCTCTCAAGTGTTCTTCACAAACATCAGACACATATTTCTTGTTGATTCACTTAGAAGATCATCTTTGTGAATTGTTCTCTCCATTGTATCTCATTGGTTATTTCGTGTTAACCCGTTGATCCTAGAGGGGCGAAATTAAACTAATAGGAAAGCGTAGTTTCCGTGCCTTGGAGTGGTATATCCGGTTCCCTTGTTGATCATACATATAACCGTAATTCTTATAGCTCTACGCATACAAAATTTGGTACATTATGGATGCCATATAGCTTAATTGGTAAAGTTATATGGGGTTGGTAACCGAGACCTGGGATCGAATCCCGTCTACATCATTGCGCTTAATCGCTCATTTACACCAAAAAAAACAAAATTTGGCATAGTATGAAAATGATATAACATACTATGTTCTCAGCTTGGGCTCACTTTAATACAATATTTAGAGAAAAAATAAAATACTTACTTAATTCTACGAATATTTTAGTCAATTTATGGTGTGTAATATTATTAAGCACCTAATATATTAGATACTTTATTTCCTATAAATAAGGTTCTTAATATGTTAAGTATAAATTTTTAAAAAAAATATGTTTATTTTTGAGCTATCCCTTCTTTACCATCTTCTTAGATCTCGTGCATCATTGTTCAACTAGAAGCAAAAAAAAAAAAGATCGCAATATATTTTATAAGTTTTTTCTTTTGACACAAGTGTAATAAACACAGTAATTAGCCTACATATAATGACGCTCCATTCCTTCTAAGGAAAACACTTAAACAAGTTCATAACAATTTTTTAGCTTGCAACATGGAATAAAGTAAATATGAATCTCAATATCAAAATTACTTTAATGTGTAGAACACACGTAATCACAACTATTCGGAAAACATCTAAACCACTATTTTTTTTATTTTTCTCTGATAACTCTGACATATATGCCTTTTTCCCAAATAACCCTGACATTTTTTATTTTTCTCAGATAACTCTAAACTTGTATTTTGTCATTAAACTTGACGGAATAGGTAACAGCGTTAACTTTTCTTAAAACAAAAATAATTAGTTTGTTTTGTTTTTTTTAAAAAAGCCCTAAATAATCTATCTCATCTTTCTCTTTGAAACCCACCTAGCTCAAAAGCCCAACTAGCTGTGAAACCACCTCCTCCCATCAGAAACCACAACCTGACCCGTCGGAACCCGAGCCCAGCCTCGGAAACCACCACAACAGCGCAGTCAACAATGGCAGTTTCTACCTTCTTTCTCTCATCTCATCTTCTCGCTCTTTCATCCTCTCATCTTTTCTTCCTCCCAACCGAAACACCTCTCTCAGCCTCTCACACTCCATTTTCTCCTCGAAATTCCTCGAATATTTTACCCCCATTCTTCTCGTCTCATGAAGAACTACCCTCGCTGTCGAAATTTTCACTCCCATTCTTCTTGTCTGATGACAGAAACTTGAAGAACTCTAGCAAATTTCAATTAATTGCGAAAACCGAATTGAATAAAGTTATGTATAATATAAATAGAAAACAAAGCTCAAGAAAGCTCGAAATCAAATTATTACCTGAATCAACGAAATCAAATTATGATCTTTCTTGTAGATCTAGGAGGTGTCGGTTGGGAGGCAGACATTTCTTTGGTTGGGATGGATTTTCGATGATAGGGGTGGTGTCTTTGGGATATAAGATGGTTGTTTTGGTGGCTGCACTAGGTGGGGGTTCTGATTGGTCTTGCACTGAGTTGGTCCCATACTCACTGCCACCACCTCCGACGCCAATCCAGCCTCCCTAATTTTAAGCGTCTCTTCCAACGCTATCTCACAAAATGGATTCATCGACATTTTCACATTCTTCGTGTAACACCCCGTCCTTCTACTACTAAGATACTAACATAATCTAATCATGATATACTAAAAAGACGTTAGCGGAAATAACGTCGGGATGGTTATGCTACTCTAAAACAATAATTAAATATAATTCCTCAAACCAAAGTTTCATAGCTTAAAAAGGAAATTAAGATCCAAGTAAGCATAATAGTTCTAAAATAAAAGAAATATCCCAATTACTTCATATCATCAATCCAAAAACTATGAGACATGCAAGTCTCCCGATAAAACTGAGGTAAAAACTAAATGTCCTTGAAAGCTATCCAAAAGTAAGTCTCTCTATGGTCTACATAGAATTCGTCCACCAAAAACAAAACCAGGATCTTCTTCTCACTACTAACCCTCACTCTGCTAACCCAAGCAGTCACAAGTCTAGCAGTCATTTCCATCTGCAAGGATATATATTAAATAATTCCACATTCAGTGGGGAGTAACTAGCAGTTCTCCCAGAACAATAGCAATCAAAGCACGATTCAGAAGTAGATTATTAAGAAAGGAAAATCATGCAATCATTACATCAATAGCATGCACATAAAAATCATAAAGCTCATAGGTAAAACAAGTGATCATCAAAAATAAGTAAACAAGATATAGAGAGTGAATAAATTCTAGAATACATAAATAATAATCAAGAATACAACAAGTTATTGAGTCAGAAACCGAACGCCAGTGATTCGCAAATCACTTCCTAAGGTTTGTCAGATCGCAATCTCCAGGTCAGTCTATGGGCTTACGTTCCCCACTGCCTGTGTCTAAGAATGACCAAACTCCCGATGCAGGGTAGAACACGCAGAACTCACTGACCTCTCGGACGACAACAATTAACCCAGGTGTACCCCTAGTTCGCAAACCAGGTGGTTGGCATGTTCTTCACCGGGGACAACATCTATCCCACCAGATATTCTTATCTCAAAATACAATCATGAATATAATCCAAGTATCATTCATCTAAAATATTCATCAAAAGGGATGCCACCCGGCCTTATACCCACATTTCATCAAACAGTTCTTCATAATTCCTCAAAATAAATAACTTACAAACTTTCAACAATTGTCTCCCACAATAAACACTTGAACATTTCTAAGCATCATCAATGATATAAAACTAATTTTTTTTACAGCACCAACAATTCGTTCAAAATATATCACCAAATAACTCTAAAACTTATTCATTAAAAGAGTAGTAACAATTAATCATTTTCGTTCATAAATCAAACATAAACATATGGTTACCCAATGATACATACTGCATCCTACTGAAAATCAGAAACCCATAATATAATAAATTATGAATTATTTCTGATTAACAACCTCCCAAATAATTTAAAAGAGTATCCTCAATTTCACAACAAAAACCCAATAATAATTATTAAACTATTAAGTTCGAGCAATAAAATCACATAAAAATTATCATACGACCCTAATAGCTCTACTGACATGGTACAATTTTTTATTTATAATTTTCGGACTCCAAAAGCATTTTTAACAGTTATTATACAGATTACTCAATAAAGCCAAAATAATAACTAAAAATATAAACAAACGCCCAAAAATTACCAAAAATTTACATAACATGAAAAATCTCACGGAAATACATAATATTCAAAGAAATGAATTTTTAGGCCTCTATAAATAATTTTCATGATTAATATACTGACAGAAACAAAATTACAAAAACAGATATATCAATTAAATAAACCAGTAAACAGTAGGTAAAAATTATTCTAAGTCATGGAATACATACTAAGCATGTAACATGATCTAAGAAAAATAATTTCATAAATTTTAACATTCGTTCAATAATTATTATGCAATTTAGCCAAAAACGCACAAAACACCAATTAAATCAAATAAATACCAAAAACAATACGAAAATTATTTTCCTCTACACAGTATTCACATAGCATGCATCAAGTATATTCATGTCAAATTTCGTCAATAATTTCACTCAAAAAGTATTTTTAAATAATTCCTAGCGCAATAATCTAATACCGAATAATACCCTAATCACTATGGTTCCAAGACAACTACTAGTTACCTGGATCGTCGGAGGCGAGCTGAATATTTCTGGAAAATCCCAATATAGGCGTGTACTCCTCTCCTTCTTCAATTCCCAAGCACCAAGTACAAGAAAGAAGCAAGTAGAACAAGTCACGAACAATTAACGAAGAGTAGAAATGAAAAGAAAATTTGAGAGAATGAAGAAGATGATGGTGGCCGAAAATCTTGAAGTATGACAGCAAAGGAGTTCTGAATTTTAATCAGAAATTGGGATGTTTAATGGTTGAAATAAAGAGGTTTCATTAAGGAGGAATGATTAGGGGGTTATGGGAGTTACAAAACTACAAAGGGTCATCAAATAAAATAAAAAGAAATGAAAGAAGAGAAGCTCTTCTTCTCCTTCCCCCTTGGCCGACTGTCAAGCCCAAGACACCAACAAAAATTTCGGCCCAAATCAACAAGGGTCCATGCTTCAAAAGCCCGCTACGCGATAAATCGATTAATTCCTAAACCGCGCCTAAACTTTGAAAATACTTAATAATGAAATTAATTCTAATAAATTATATTATAAATATAAATATAATAAACACATTAGCACGCCATAAAAATAAAAATAATAATTCGGCTCCCAAAATTATAAAATAAAAATCATTAATTTAGAGAAAATAATAGTTTTAGAGAAAACTTTTGCGGAAAAACTAGGAGCAAAATCATGGGTTGTTACACTTCGTCTCTACACCACTCTATAACAAAATATAACTACAATGAGGAATTACTCCAGTTTTAAAATCAAAATTAAGCTTTAAAAATAGGGGATGAAACAAATTAAATTTTTCTAGGGTTTTATTTAGATCAAGAGAGAGGATAGATGAAGATATGATAGGGGATGAAGAACAAAAGGAAGAGGATGAAGAACATCAATGTTTTTGTTTTTTTTTGTTTTTAAAAAAAAATCGGTTTTTATTATAAATGTCAAAATAGTTAACACCGTTACCAATTCCGTCAAGTTTAATGACAAAATACAAGTTCAGGGTTATCTGAGAAAAATAAAAAATGTCAGGGTTATTTGGGAAAAAAGCCTATATGTCAGGGTTATCTGAGATAATATCTCAAATTACTTTAATGTGTAGAACACACGTAAAAAGACAAGTCACAACTATTCGGAAAACATCTAAACCACTATTTTTATTTTTTATTTTTTTGGGGGGAGAGGTTTAACTAGTACTTCCTCCATTCTATAACAACTGTAACATATCTCATTGACACATTTTTTAAGAAACTCATGTGAAGAGGAGAGAGATAGAGATAAATAAAAAGTAGGTACTATGTAATAGCCGATAGGAGATAGACAGAGAAGATATGGTGTACAAATTTGGAAAATGTTGCAATTAATATACGGTTTTTTCACCATATACCCCCGACAAATTAAAAAATTCACCATATACCCTCAATGTTCCAAAAATTCACCATATACCCTTGAGTTTTCGAAAACGTTCATGAAATGCCCTTTTTCTAACTTCCGTTAACTCTCCGTTAGCTTTATTTACGATTTTGCCATTACTAACCCTAAACCCTAATTCTAATCTAACCCTAACCCTAATCTAACCCTTACCCTTACCCTAATCCTAAACCTAAACCCTTACCCTTACACTAAACCCTAACCCACCCGACCCACCCCACCTCCACTCCACCCGGCCCAACCCCTCACCCTCCCTCCCTCCACCGCCGCATCCCTCTCCCTTCCACCGCCGCATCCCTCTCTCCCTTCCACTGCCGCATCCCCCCCCTCCCTCTCCCCCTCCGCCGGAGCCCTCCCCCTCTCTCCCGCAGGCCACGGCGTCCCCCCCCTCGCAGGCGCAGCTACCCATCCCCCTACCCTCTTTCCTCCCTCGCTCTTCTCTCTGTTCGATCTACTCCACGGAGAGGCTGCACTCGCGCCGGTGTTACTGCGTTTGTGCGTGTGTTCACTGGTGTTCGAAGGGGAGGGGGTGGGGTTAGGGGAATCGAAGTCGAAGGAGAAGGGTGGGTTAGGGAATCGAAGTCGAAGAGGTTAGGGGAATTCGACGGGGGAAGGGGGATGTGGTGGGGAAATCGACGGGGAGAGGGGGGGGTGGGGTTAGGGGAATTCGATGGGGAGAGGGAGGGGGTGGGGTTAGGGGAATTCGACGGGGAGGGGGAGGGGGTGGGGGGAATCGACGGAGAGGGGGGGGGGGGAATCGACGGGGAGGGGGAAGGGAGTGGGGGAATCGACGTGGAGGGGGGGGAGGGTGGGGGCCGGCGCGGTGGAGTAGAGGGGGGAGGGGTGGGGGGCGGGGGCGGGGTGGAGGGAGGGGGAGGGGGTGGGGGTTGGGTTTGGGTGGTGGAGGGGGCTGGGTTAGATTAGGGTTTAGATTAGGGTTAGGGTAAGGGTTAGGGTTAGGGTTAGATTAGGGTTAGGGTTAGATTAGAATTAGGGTTAGGGCTTAATGATGGCAAAATCGTAAATAAAGCTAACGGTGAGTTAACGGAAGTTAGAAAAAGGGCACTTGGTGAACGTTTTCAAAAACTCAAGGGTATATGGTGAATTTTTGGAACATTGAGGGTATATGGTGAATTTTTTAATTTATCGGGGGTATATGGTGAAAAAACCGATTAATATAATACTCCTACCAAATAAGGAAAACGTGGTAACTAAAAAAGAACGGGGAAGTAATAGTTTATCATTGTTGTTGTCAAAGGACTAATTCAACCAAAAGCTTAAGCTAATGGTTGGAGTCCTAAGGATAGTTTTATACTCTATCACGCCTCCTCACGCGAGAGCCCACTGGACTTGAAGTGTGGATGCAGCACAGGCCTCCCTCATACCTGGCGCTAAATATTCCACTTAGAAATGAGGGGTGGATGAGATTTGAACCCGTGACCTTTATGTCACACTGACTCTTGATACCATGTCAAAGGACCAACTCAACCAAAACCTTAACCTGATGGTTGGAGACTTGGAGTTCCAATAATAGTTTTATACTCTATCAGTTGTGATGAGAAAGATGTGAAACGTTGATAGGCGTTTCCTCAGTCGACAGTCAATATGATAACAACTTCATTGGACGTTAAGAGATTGCAATTTATGCCAGAACCCTACCCCTGCCAACATATTTCGGAAAAGAGATAAAAAGGGCGAAGAAAAAGAACAAGTCATTTTACGAATTGCAAATTGCAAATTGCAAATTGATGGTCGTTGTGGGCCGTGGGGGCTTTGTAAACAGTGATCAAACTATGATATGAAAGAAATATAAAAATTAAGGTAACCTAAGTGGGGTGCACAAATTGTACAAATAATCAATAATGGTACCACCAAGAAAAAATAATCTCCTTTTCTTTTAAGTTGAATTTCTTTTTTACTTTTTGTTTTCCTAAAGTGACAGGCCAAAATATTCAGGTCAGCAGGTGGTGCACCCGACACCCACGAGCGCTTGTTAGCAAGGGCCCCAGAAGTAGAGCTGATCAACTCCAGCCCGGCCAACAGGCCCGGTCCGGCCCGGTTTTTGGGCGGGTTTAGGAAGTTTTTTTGGCCCACGGTCGGGCCCGGGCCCGGTTTTTTTTTTGGCGGGCTTTGGACAACCCAAAAAAGACTTTTTAAGGAGCTAGGTATTGATGTTGTAGTCATGTAGACGAGTTTCAATCTCACAATTTAGTATCATCATAATACTCGACTCATACAGAGTCAAGTATATCGTCACCAATGTCCATCCAGGATCAACAACTGTCCTCAATAACCAACACAAGTTCTCGCGGCGCATTTTGTCATCACTCATGCGCACCCACCCGACTCAAATGGAGTTGAATATATCGTCACTAATGCGCATCATGCGCACCCCGAGAAACTTCCCAGGAGGTCACCCATCCCTAGACTACTCCCAGCCGAGCACGCTTAACTGTGGAGTAACTTAGGAAATAAGAAACCTAAAAGAAAGATGCATCTTGTTGGTATGAGTAGTCTGATAAATCCTTTTCAAGCAATCATGAGGGTTATTACATACACCCCCACTTGAGGATAACAACACCCTCGTTGCTCCTGAGGACTCCACATATTCGGCCACTACGACATGTGGGTCACCCCAGCCTGAAAACTAATCACATATTCGACCGTAGTCGGTGATATAGCCCCAAAATCCTCCCCTACTAGGCGACTAACCTTTGATCAATTATCCACACGATTAGCACGTGTCATAGGGTTGCTCTGATACCATTTGTAACACCTGACCCACACAGAGTCGAATATGTTGTCACTAATGCGCATCTAGGGCAAACAACTGTCTTCAATAACCAACCCAAGTTCTTACGGCGCAGTCTATCCTCACTCATGCGCACCCCATGAAACTTCTCGGGAGGTCACCTATCCCTGGAATACTCCCAACCAAGCACACTTAATTGGGGAATAACTTAGGAAATGAGCTACCTAAAAGAAAAATGCATCTTGTTGGTATGAGTAGCCTGCTAGATCTCTTTAAAGCAATCATGAGGGGTATTACAATCATTCTACAAGAACTTTACCAATTAAGTTAGCTTAGATCTGTATAAGTTCAAGTTACCACTACTATAATATGATTATATTAATGTCAAGACGAGTTCAGACAAGTTAAGTTATACTCATCCAATGTCCAAATATCCTTCATCAAATTACACCAATTCATGATATGTAGGAAGATTTTGGCCAATTCAACATAGTAATAAAACCGACTAATTTAATGGCGTATTCTCTTGATGGGTTTTTCACTTATAAGAACTTACTAACCATAAACTTAACTTAATTATTTGAATCTTTTAGTTATAAGCTTAGCGTATGACGTAATGAACAAAACTTGAGTAGCTCTAATAGATCATGAACTTATCTAAACTAATATAAACTTATTGGCTCAAAACATATCAAAACTTATCCTTCCTAAAACAAATGGAAACAAAACAAGGAAAAATATAGCTTAACTTCGAAATACTCATACTTACTAGTGTACTTCACCAGATAACCTCTTCAATGTTAATTTAAATGCAGAGATCAAGATAAAAGTTCGGGACAAATAGAAACACTTACTCTTATTAATATGTGCATTTTAGAAATGGATGCCTAAGATATGCCGATAAAACCTGATTAATGTGCATGTTGATTCAAGTCGGTTAGATGTTAGTTCATGAACAAGACATTTTAGTAATAGGCCTTAACATATTATAGATCAACAACAAGTTGATAATCGATAAGGCAATAGAGAAAATAAGTAACTACATGCTTGTTCTATTCAACTTATTACTTATCTAAATTTATATGAACTTATAAGACCTTATTTTTACAAAACTGAACTTGTCCGAACTTATTAGACCTTATTAGTCCTTATATTAGACCTTATCTTAACGTATTCTAACTTATTTGAATTTATTTTTTCTGATAAGCACTGAAAATAAGGTATACAGATCATGCCATATACACAATATTCACACCCAATTGCACTATACGTCTATACCCTATGCATTAACCAAATCAAATGATCACAACATATACACGATCTCCCTATAGGCTTTCAAAATTGGATTTGAGTTTCTACTCCTTTTAGTTCAAGATGAGTTAAATGAGGCCACGATTTAACCCAACTCCTCCTGTCGTCTTCTTTTCATAGTGGTCTTTCTTTAACTTTCTAGTGTTTGTATTAAATAGGGAGGTAGTCCTCAAAAAAGACCAAAGCCTATAACAGACAAAGAAAGAAAAATAGGGTACCCCTCCAATATCCATGCAAGAACTATACCCGTTATTTTAGGGGCAGTGCCTCTAATTGGTAGAATGTCAGTCGCTTCAATTCCAAAATTGTCCCCATCATTGTTTTTGGTACTTTATGAAATTAGGAGAAATGCAAGAGTGTGGAAAATTTTAAGAGAATGATTGTTCTAAAAAAAAGAATTAAAGTTAGATAAGACGAGCCCACTTATTAATTAACTGGTGCTTATTTCAATCATTGCTTTTAGTATTTGAGAGATTGCTTGACGCAATTTGGAAAAAAGGACAACAGCCTTATAAGACAATCAATATTAATCTGTCCATAAGTATGAATTTTACTAAAGTAAGTACATCATTTCTCCAACTATGGTGTGTAGACTGTAGACTATAGACTGTAGATGTCAATCACCATATACATTTTGTTTCAATTATTCATTTATATCAAGATTTAAGGGATTACACCTAGGGCTTGCAATCCAGTTGAGTTCGGACGAATTCGTGTTCGGGTCAATAATAAATGGGTCAATCCCTCAATCTAAACCTAACCCATTTAATAAACGAGGTTGAAAAAGCTCCGACCCAACCTATATAATAAACGGGTTACCCGTATAACTCGTTTAACCCATTTAATCATAATTATTATTAGAAAAACAATTATTTTCTTAAAAAGCTAAATGAGTAACAGAGTAAGTTCACTATTGAAAGTATGCAAGTTTAGAGTTTCTTAGAGTAATTCTAACCTATTTAAACGATATTTTACTTTTTTTAAAATCAAATTTTAGATTTATCAATATATTTAATCGAGAATTTTCTATATGTATAAGTTAATAAGGTCAAAGCAGGTCATTTTCGGGTCGAAAAATGTCAATCTGAACCTAACCCGTTTTAATTAAATAGATGGATTAATCATGTCAGCCCATTTACTTAAATGGGTCAAAAATCCCAACCTTAACCCGCTTATTTCGAGTTAGATTTAGGTCGGGTTGTTGGGTCTGAGCCAACTTTTGCCAACCCTAATTACACCACCGAGCCAAACCAAAAGTATGATAAACCTATAACTATAACTATAACTATATATATGCTTACATGAAATGTAGCACAAATTAAGAAAATGATGGAAAAAAGGGAGATTTTTTGCACATGGGTTGATAATGTGACAAATTAATACTTCTATAAGAAAAGTGAGTAGGATAAAAGAATACAGAGTGAGCATAGATCACCCGCAAATAATTAGAGTATGTTGGTAATTATACTTCATTTCATTTAATAGTGATAGTAACACTTAGGGGGTGTTTGGTTCAAAAAAAGAAGGTATGAGGTATGGGTTTAGAATGACTAAAACCTATACCTAGTGTTTATTTGCAAAATTTTAAATTTCTAAACCCATACCTCAAACCCGTAAGGTAAGGTTTAGAAACCCAATGAGGGAGGTGGGTATGACTCATACCAAACCTTCAAGTATTAAAATAAAAGGAAAAATTCATTCCAAGATAAATCCAAACACATGGAATCAAGTATCAAGTTCCAACCCCGTACCACCCTGATTTCATTCCTTATTCCAAACCTATACCACTTCGTGAACCAAACGCGTACCACCTACGACCTTCCTGGTTCTACATAAAGCTTTCTAACACCACTAGAGTTTTCAAAGCCTCTATTGGCTCTATAAACCAACATATGGTACCACCACTTCACATCATGACCAACCTTAATTTATTATTTTATTCTCAATAGCGCTTTCCAATCAATTTTAGTATTACCATTATACTTTATATTTTTCTCTAATTTATTAAAACAATTAGACTTGTGATTCGTGTCATATACATTTAAAAACTATTATATAAAAGATAAGTATACATAAGTTATAATAAATATTATAATTTAAAACATCTACATAAAATAATTGTTGTATTCAAAAAATAATATCAACAAATGATCAAAAATAATTTTTTTGAAAGATTATATATGGCATTATTATCAAATATATTATCTTTAATTTCCTAAAGAAAATAGAGACATTTGGCATCTAACAGACACGCCACATATCAATTCCTAGATGACATTTGTTCAGCTTTATATCTAAAAACTAACTTTTGTACCTGTGTAAAGTGCACGAGAATTTTTTTTTTGTCTAGTAAGAATATTTGTATTCCAAGGAAACTAAATACATACATATATTTCATGATTGAGTAAAAATTAATAAACTATAAGATGATGAATTGTATATTTTATATCATTTCCTCTTAAATCATGTTATGTAAATTTATAATAGTCAATGAAATATGAAAGACATTAAAAATATTGACATAAAATTATTAGTATATTTCTTGCTTTAAAAATTAGGTGTATATTACTAGCGGATGTCATCTAACTTAGTTGGTAAAGTATTATGGGGGTGATACCTAAAACCTAGGATCAAATCTCATCTACATCACCATGCTTAGTCGCTAATTTACAAAATATAAATTAGATGTATATTATAAATGCTTGTGAGATACCAACTTTAGTTCTCAACGATGCTACTATAACATATTCCAGTACCACTATAAATTCATATTACCGTTAAATTTACTAATAAGCTAATCACTCCCTCTGTATTTTTTTTAAATTGCCTGTTTTAAATTAAATGTGCATGTTTGCCGGACTTTTCTCCAATTTTCTATATTTTTAAGGTTCAATTCAATCAATGAATAAAAGTAATCTATAAAAATAAATTTCTAACATTTTAATAATTATAATTGCTACAATAAATTGTAGCATTCAATAATCATCCTCTTAGTTTGGTAGACACAATTTACAGAGAAAGGAACGAAAAGCCATTAATGACTTTTCCATGTTTAGTTTTTGATAGCTTCTTTTTCTTCTCGAAAGAGGACGAGTTTGGGGGATTAGAGAGAACCACAAAAATGGAAATATCTTAGACCATACTCTCTCTGTATTTTTTAATTTTTCTACTTTAAGTGTGCGCGTTTGTCAGTGTATTTTTTTTACTTTAGATTTCTTTAATTACATATTAGTAAAAATTATAACTATTGAATATTAAGTACTGATTGATACAAATCCAACAAAAGCCCAAATGACTATACTTTTTATTATATATTGAGAAGAATTTAGAAGATACTGTATTATCTAATTGTAAACAGGGTCAAGATTCCAAATAGAAAGAACAAAAAAAATAGAAATAAAGTTATTTACCAATGGCTAATTACACACTAAATTTTGTAGCACATACTTCCATTAAACCAAGCATTGGGAAGTATTATCTTTTATCCTCATCTCTTTCCTTCCTTTTATTAGAGATAAAACAAACAAGGTGTAGAGAAATACCAAAGTTCTGTTGTCGTCGTATTCACTCTTGGACCTTGGTTAAAAGCATAACGAAGACAGTTTACCTTACAATGTTGGCCAAAACAAGAGGAAGGTCACAAATGTGTTGTCTTAAACATTCCAAAAGTTCCTCACATATAAACCCTATCTATTTTATTCCACCAAAAGATTAATAAAAGCTAGAGCATTTGCACCCTTCAAACAAAAAAGCTAGAGCATTTGCAAGTGTTTTCAAGATAAAATTTTAAATCTTAACCAAAAAGAATTCTTATCTTGCTTCATTCCGAAATAAGTGAAACAACTTCTCTTAAAAACTCACATAAAAGATAGAAGTGTTTCTTTATTTCGTAACAAAAAATAAAAAATGAGGCCTAAACTTTTTTATTACACGTAATTATGAACATAAAGTAGAAAAGAATACAGGGATGTGAGTGGTTTTGCTACCCTCAAGTGGTTCATAGTGATTCATAAGCTGTCAAAAGAATAACAGGAAAATCTTCAAAGATTACCTTGTAATCAAGGCCAAATAGATTTCTTGTCTTCCCCTTTTGCTTCTGTAGAATGTTGAGCCTTATCAAAATGCATAATCGCGAAAAAAAAAAAGAGTAAAAAAGAAGAGAAAAGAAGTTTGAGGCCTACACCATGTAAAACTCAGCAAATTGCATGTTTTACTTTTACATAACCAGGGAACCAAAAGAGCGTTATTTTGGCCAGGTTAACTCGATAGCATTTACATATAATCCAAGAAAAAGAAAAAGGATAATGTTTATAGATGATGATTACTTGCTGAAAAAATTGATCACTCCAACCATATTGTGATCTCATGAGTGCCAGTTTCTGTTTAGCCTGCACGAAAACGATGAACAAAGATAACTACAGTGTCTGAACTCTGATACATGAATTTTTTTTTGCAGGTTGTAGTATTACTTGAATCCTACTCCATATTAACTTCAAGCCTGACACTTGTAAATTAAGATGCATATAATTATCAGTAAGCTCATGTAAACAAGACAAGAATAAACTCTTTGTAACAGCCTGCTAAACTATGATCTTTGTCCTTCAGTCCTACAGGACATGTCTCCCTATGACACAAACAACAGCACGAAACATTCTTAAGGCATTGGATGAAACGAACCATCGATCCATATACAGTATCAGATTGATAAACAGGCTAGAATACGATATGTCAAATCCATACACTAACAATACGGAGTACAGTCAGTTCAGAGTCTAAGCATTTTCCATCAATCGCATCTTGACAGGAACAACTAAGTTCTAGGATCAAAGCGCTTTTCATCCAAAATAGACAGATGAAAAGCACCCTGAGTAACAAAAACTGAAGAAGTTACTATATGAACAGAGCGAAAATGGAACTGGACAGGCTTCGACACTTTTCGGGGGTCAGCTTCGTAATAAAAAGAATTTGTTCATATGGTGGAGCAAACTAGCATGTAAAAGTCAAGTACAACGTAGGAAATAAGTACATTGGACAGAACAACATATAGAATACACAAAAGTATTGTATGGAGTATTCAATAACAGAACTCACAGATTGAAATGTTTTGATAAAAATATGTAAATATGGAAAAGAAAAAGCTGGATTGATCACAGAAGAGGAGGACACAAGAAGACAACAAAAGAAAGTTTAGTCTACATCTGTCTTAATTATCAAGTTGAAAATCCAGTCCACTTAATCTGGGCCAACCTAAAGTAGAGAAAGACTCACCTCCATAGGATTCTACTTGATCAAGGTCACAATTTTCATAGTGGAGAGTTTTTATTATTTTCCAAAAGCACATCCACAATAGCCAGTCCCTTCCCACCACCTTATGAACAAAGATTTTTATCAACCTCCATTCTGCTATGTGGTTGGGACAAAGTACTAGACTTGTCCATGTGACCTTGTCTAAATAACCTGCAAAACCAGACTAAGATTAAAGTGCCAATCATCTCGATTATGATTCAGGTGCACACTGATTGGTTAAAGATATCATTATGTACTAATTCAACCTGCTAGTCATAACAATGATTTGCATTCTAATATGCCCTTTGTCATACAATAAATCTAAGCTTATCATGATACGAGTTTGAAGTAATAACGCATAGAGTTAGAGACACAACAAAGTATAAGGATGTCCATTCTGACAAAACTAAAGCAAGCATAACATGATATAGCATGATCTCAACATCAACGAAATTCAATTCGGGAGTCTAATGTGTGGGAAGTCTACTGAAAACAATAAGCTTGTTAATGTGTCACATTATTCGAATCATTTTTACCTAATTAGCGGTACCCTTTGATATATGAGATGGGTTGAACACAATGCGCTGCCTAGTTTTGTTTTAAGTACTCCAAAAGTGTACCACCACCTGTCTGTAGTCTGTACTAATTTACACGTTTTGGATCGTCGTTCTCCGTGGGTTGGCCAATAAGGTAACTCTAATCAGGTTTTCCTAAAAGTCATATTGTAGCACAAGTCTACTACTCTCTACCTTATGTTCACCTACTCCTCCATATACGCAAATGAAAAATAAATCCATGATATGGAGATGACACTGCCTGCCACTGTCAGCATTGTCCTTATTAGGCAACTCAAGTTACACGGGACAGGAAAGTTCTCTAATTAATAATTGTTGTGATGTTTTTTTGTATTCCTTTGCATCTAGCCACTTACAAGATGAAACTGCATTACAATTGAACCTAAAAGACCTTCTGTGATGATCAAGATACACAACAATCAGAACAGATAGAATTCCAGCTGCATAACAAACTGATTTGCAGGCTTTGTGTTGCAGCAAAATAAAGTATGGGTCACCTTTCCTATTATGGTATGCACTGTTCTATTTTTAGTAAAAAAACTAAACCATCCTTTTAACACAACATCTGCACAGAAGAATACACTCATTTAGGTGCATTATAGTAGCTGAATTAAAGCCAAAATAGGATAATATTTTATGAAGATTTGCCAGCAACTTGTGAGTGCTGACTCATTGAGTCTTTAAATATATGTATAGTGAAGAAAAAGAAGCTTCCTACTATTAATCTTACTCCTCTTTTTTCATTTATGTCACACTCTACAGTTAGCTCAAAGAGTTCTGAGAGCAAATAAACCATCTAGATTGGCATCAGAAGTCCACCTTGTAAAAATTGACTCCATGACCCCATATTGTTCCTTTCTTTCATTATCCATAGCATTCAACATATATATAATAGTGTCCCCAATAAGCAATCTCTCTCTCTTATGTAAGCACCTTTTTTTTTTCACATGAAAATCATTAATAAAACTCTAATCTGTCCATGTATGTCTGCAACTGCACGGATTAATACGTCACGCAACGCGTGCATATATGATCCATTGAAGAATTAAAGTAATAATAATCTTTAGTGGCTGTAAATACATGAGCAAAGTACTACATAGTTTCATGGCCATAATCCACATGTTTTTCCTCAAATAACTTTTTCTGCTCATGTCCACTACTATCTTCACCTCCCTATATAAGACCTGGTTGCCCACTCCCCTTCCCATCTCATTTTGCACTACTTTTAACTCTCTAAACCCATTTCATTTTCATAATCATTTCCCGTTCAGCTACACTTTCGAATTTCCGAATATTTCATTCTTCTACGACTTCAATCTAAAACCATGCAGTCTAATGAAGTTGCAGGACTTCAATATTTAGCTCCTTCAAACCAAAATTCATACCCCTACTTTCCTGGTATGTCACAGAATGATATATCCCCATTGCAAATCAATAAATACACCAACCTATTATACAATCTCCAGATTGGACCACAACTTCAAGAATTCACTCCACATCCATCATGTTTTAGCAGCAACTCGACATCTGACGAAGCTGATGAGCAGCAGCTGACTATTATCAATGAGAGGAAGCAGAGAAGGATGATATCCAACAGGGAGTCTGCACGTCGATCACGTATGCGCAAGCAGAGACATTTGGATGAGCTCTGGTCCCAGGTTGTTTGGCTCAGAAATGAGAATCACCAGCTCATTGATAAGCTAAACCATGTTACAGAAAGCCATGATCGCGTCCTTCAAGAGAATGTTCAACTCAAAGAAGAGACTTCAGAACTTCGTCAGATGGTAACTGACATGCAACTCAGTAGTCCTTACTCCACTCTCAGAGATTTAGAGGAGGTTGCAAATGCAGCCTACCTTGGAGAGGAATCACCAAACTAGTCCAAAAGTTCCATTGGGTTCGCTACTGCCTCTAGGACGACTATGATTTTAGATTTTTGTTTCCATTTCTACCTCTTTATTGGGTAAGGTCAATTAGTCATTGTCTATGCCTTTTTTAAGCTAAGCTATATCCCATTCAAGAAAAAGTAGTGCTGGCAAGAATACATCTAGAGCATTCCTGCCACTATCATACATATAATGAATTGCTACCTGTTCGATCTCCGGTTCTATGTTTAACTCTTGTCAATAAAATCTGAGTTTAACAAAAGCGCTTTTGCAGATAAGTTTTGTACATATAACATCCAAGTTGGACACCCTATAAGATAAGTGTCACATATTCCACAAAAACATAATCATGTAGACATGTATATCTGCACCACAGAAAATTAAACTGTATTCATGATTTTACTGACCCATATATTCTGCACAGCAGGAACCATGATCCTGAAGTGTTGGTTACATTGAATCCCCCATCTGCATCAAAAACATTGATAAGTATGATATGAATTGATATCTAGCGAGATTTAAGCTCAACATTAAAAGAATTGAGGATAACAGAAAAATATTACTATGAATTTTGAAGTATGGTCATTATCATATCAGGTGTTTAACCCTGATGCAGAGATGGTCGCATGAATGGTATTATGTGCAAGTAAAGCACTAGTTGAACAGATACAAGCAACTAGGTGGTGGGGTTTCTGATCCTCAATAACGGAAGAGTAAATTACACTTACATAGTTAATTATCTCAATAAGGAGGAGGAGGGCTAGGTCCATTTACAAGTCCAAAGGAGGTTCTATCATAATAGGAGTAGGCCACTCTTAGCTTATCGCCTTATCATGTGATGCTTTATCTCCTCTTTCTCCAATGTGCGACAACTCACCTATGCACACCAAACATGGCCACATGGGGTTCAGCACTACCATTTTCACTATTCAAAGGAAAATCAATAATACCAAGTCAATAGTTTATAATAATTTATTTATCTATAACTGGATTTACACTACTAGCGGACTTCCTCCGTTCACTTTTAGTTGTAATATGTTGACTTTTACGCTTGCCAATGCATAACTTTAACCCTTCGTATCTCTAAATATATATATGTAAAAATTATAAAAATTAGATATTGTGAAAATATCCATTGAGATTAATCTAATGAGATCACACATGACTATATTTTGGTTTTACATATAAATCACCAAAGATTGTCGAATGCAAGTAAGTGAATGTTGCAAAATCTCAAATATTGCAACTAAAAGTGAAAGGAGGAAGTATATGGGTATAGGGGTGGCAATGATGCAAGTCGAGTTCGAGTTTGAGCTAGCTCGACTCAACTCATGAGCTTTGACCGAGTTTTATCCGAGCTTTGACCGAGTCGAGCTTTGACCGAGTAGATTTCGAGTAGCTCGCAAGTGTCTCATATTAAAAGCAACAATAAGGTAGAAAAATGTTGAATTTGGGTATTTTGCTTTATCGATAATGGGTATTTGAGCTTCTCACGAGTTTTCGAGTCGAGTATCGAGTTGCTCAACTCGACTCACCAACATCTCGAGTCGAGCTCGGGTTCGATTCGAGCTCACTCGAGTAGATCGCGAGTTGCCTCGTCTCATTGCCACCCCTATATGGGTAGATGAACAAAGTAATTATCCTAAAACGTTATCCCAAAGTAAACATCTTGATTGACTATTATAGGAATATATAGTTTAAAACACTGCACCATTCTTTTCCTAGTGTTAAACCTGATTTACTTTCTACAAACATTCAGCCTCAAGGAGAATATACCAGAATCATTAAGTAGGCCGTTTTTGATCTAGAAATTAGTACTATATAGTAATATTGAATTAGCTTATGGTAGATAGCAGATTGCATTAGTAAATTTGATAAACAGAAAACAGATTTCGCAAATAACATATTGTTTAGTCAAATACTTCCTATTGGGGATTCAATCTAGTCCAGTGTTTGCAAAGGTGCGTCGTGCTGAAGCCCAAAGCGCTGCTGCCCAAGCACTTAAAAAAGGCGTAGGGTTTATTTTGTTCACCTTATTTTTACTTATTAGAAAACTATAAGAACAGTGCGGAAAAAATAAGAGAAGTTTAAAAGAAATTAGATAAGTTTAGCGAAAATAAGGTGAAGATAACATACCCAAAAGCTCTCAAAGGAGCAGTGCCTGCATTAATTTCCATTTCGGCAACTTGTTTTTAAACCCCCAGTAACCGAAGAGTCGAGAAAGGCTGCGTTAATTTGGTGATTTCTCCAAGCAAATGGGCTACTCTATCCCTGGTTGAAGCTTTTGTTCAAAAGGACCCTATCATTTCTTTGACAATTACTCCCTCCGTCCCATAATATAGTCTTTGCGTTATTTTGGGTGTCCCAAAACGTTGTTCTTTTTTATTTTTTAATTCCACAATTCCCTGATTTGCCTAAAAAATCATGCAACCATCATTTATTTCTTTCCTTGGAAATAGTTTTTCTTTGTTTATTGAACCCAGGGTTGAATTAGTCATATATTTAATGCTCTTTCACCCATTATACACCATTCTCTCTCCTAAAATCAGCTTTTTTCCCACAACATTAATTGTTTATCATTCATGTTCCACTTTCCTTAATTCTCGTAAAAAATGAGAAATAAGCACTATATTATGGGACGGAGGGAGTACCTTTTGTTTTTTAAGGAAATTAATTTGATAGTTCTTAATAGCAAATCATGTTTAATAATGAAAAGAGAAATAAGGGATTATAAGTTGCACCATTTTTTTTTGGCATTATTTATCGACCAACTTTGTTAACCTATCTCGCATAATTATATAAGAAAAAACATAGTCAATTAGGGTCTTGTTAGATTATTCTCAATGCAAGGATTCAAAATATCAATTTGTTATAATTTTTACTTATACGAAATTAGAAATATTGACGTTCAAAGAAGCGTCTCGGCAAACGTGTAAAATAAAATGATGCAATTAAAAAAAATTAAGGAAGTATTTATATATGAGGATGAGAGAATACTGACGAGAATTTTTTTTTTTTTTTTGATAAGGAGAACAAGCTTAGACTAACACCCTAGTCTGGTGGGGTTTGGGTTGGGGTGGTGGCAACAAGGAGAAGGTTGTATGGCGGTGGCGGCGGCAACAGTGGTGGCTTAGTGGTGGTGATTATGGAGGAAGAAGAAGTAGAGGAGGGAGAAAGAACAAAAAAAATATTGTATAATTAGAGGCGATATACGATTAATATGACTAATATGTAATACAAACTTTAGTATGCAAGATGTTGTTGGTTTCATCTCAATACTAGCCTACTATGCACGCGACGCATGCGTCGATTGCTTGGGTCTGCTCTTAAATTTCATCTAAATATAATTTTGAAAATGTAATTTATAATCATTATAGTACAAACTAGCTTAATTTATAAAGTGTTTAGAAATTGTGATGAACATTTAGATGTAAAGTCTTATAGTCAAATTAAATTTGTAAAAGTTTTTTTATTGAGTAACCAATTTTCTCATTATGTCAAGTTACTTTGTTAATGCTTATTTAGTTTATTATTGGAATTTTAAGGAGACATCAATACACACCATGACCCCATATCTAAATTAAGAATTGATGTAATTGTAGAAAATCGAATATGCAATTATATATTTAGCTAATGACAAAAAGACTTTTTATAGAGGGACATCATAGCTCCCCCTTGGCTTATATAAGTAGAGATATATCTACAATAATATTTCAACTTTTCATAATCTTCACAAATAGATTATTAGAGATATTAAAATTAATGGTCAAAGTTATGTATTATTCAAGTGCATTGTGATTTGTTTTCCTCTTATACTTATTATTTAAAATTATAGAGAGTGCCCATATTGCTTCATACAAACAGGTTGCAGGTGTAATAACTAATAACCCTTCTTTATCAGCATTATTAGGTTAATTAGTACTCCCTCTATTTCTTTTCAAGTGACCCATTTTCCTTGTTTAGAAACGTCAAAATAAGGGACCCGTAGTTCAAAATGGGCACAAAATTTTCACCACTTATTCACATAATTGCCACCCCACTTTTACTTTACTTAATTAGGGACTTATACTTTACTTAAAATAGGTTCAAACTTTCTCTTTCTAAACACCTTGATATTCCGCCACTTTCTCTCCCACTCAATTATAAAAACGAATAAAGTACAATATTAGCAGCGGAAGACCTAGTTTAATCGGTGCATTAAATACTACAGTACTTTTAGTAAGCATACTCTCATGTAACTAAGCATATCATACATTAATATCATGTGATGAGCAGCAGTTGATACCTAGTGGGTTTGCATCACCTTTAATCCTAAAGACTCTGGGATCGAGTCTCACCCCTTACAAGAGGAAAACCCAATTTCCCTCTCGTTACAAGGGATTTCAACTTGACTATTCAAAAACAATATTAATGTGGGTGAAGCATAATAGTTAAGCATAGTTACCATCTTAGCGTCTAACTCTTAATTATAATACATAAACGTCATAGTTCATGTTATATAAAATAGTAAACTGCTTCTCATTCCTCACTGCTATGCCATTCACCATCCCCATCAGTACTCAAAATATGGAAAACAAACCATCATGAGTCAAGGCCAACAAGCGTAATATTATAAAATCGTAAATTTATTTCAATTTATTTTTCAAAAACCAATTTTTGGGCTGCTGCCTGCCCGTGTTCTTAGTAATTAGTAAATAAAAATTATGTAAAATCTTTTAAAAATATTTATTTCAATGGGTTTTCTAAGATTGGGTCCAACTTAAGTATGGAATCATATAAACTTTCATTTTGTTTAGTTCCATTTGGATCCAAACTTTCTCAACCGAATATAAACCGAAAAACCAAATTACAAAAAGTTCGTCCAAATAAAACTACAAGGTATAAAAAAACTAAACCAAAATTTCTAATTTGGTTTGGATTGGATCATATTTTTGTTTTTATCTGAATAACTTTGTAACGCCCCAAAAATCCATAACCTTAATTACTCATAATTGATAGCGGAAACATAACTTAAACTGTGGGTTATAGGCCCACAAACAAAATAATATCCTTAAATTAGTTTCTAAATTATACAAATTCTCTCAACTAGAGTAGTAAGGATTACTCCTAATACATAGTATGATAAAAAAAATTCCCAAATTATATATCCGTAGCATCCATGCCATAACTGAACTTGAGCTATCTTCATAATATCTGAATAATTACATAAAATAGAAAAAAAGGAAAACACAGAATAGTAACCTAAAATGAGTGGAAAACTCAAGTAACTTTACTCTAGCCCGTAAAAACGGTTTTAGTTAGTAAATATTTTCACACGAGAGACACATACTACATCATTTTGGTAATTGTTCGGAAATACTGTCAGAAAACATAACATTGAATAGTCTACCGGCAAGGACCATTTACGTGATCTTAGTTCATTGGCAAGTACAGGTTTTGGACAGAACAGAAACATTAACATTCGACCACTCTTGGTCCTTTACATCGTAAACAAAATTCCTCCACCTGTAACTTGCCCATTTACCAGTTCAGTTCATAACTCCAAGTCAGCAGAACCATTCACATTTTATAAAACTTGCATATATTGATATTCCCGAACAACACCCATAAATCATAAATAATATACATAGGATACACATCGCTTTCATAATTCACATATAACATTCATGATATCATATACATCACACTTTATAGCATATCGTAACATGATTAGTATCACATAGACATACATACATATACACACGGTCATATTCGTTTATAAAGTGTTAAACATGATATATACGAGCAATCACATGTAATGCTGATAGGTTGTCGTACACCTGTCAAAAATAATTCCTGCAAACCTTCTAACAATGTAGTAGGGTAAGTAGGGTCGAATCCACAGAGAGATGGTCGTTTTACTCTAGCTTCTAAGGTATAGAGAAACTAAACAAAATCAGGAATATTGAATTAAAGTTCTAAACTAATCAAACTACGAAAATCAAACTAAAAAGGATTTAGGGCAATGGTTTACCATGTTTATAACTATAATCTATCAAAATGTCATCAATGGTTCAATGAATCAAGATATCTAGAGCACGTGTTAATCCTACGGTCGGGCCTTAACGCTCTCAAATCAACATATGCTAGTACGGTCGCTCAACATAATCAGATTTGCTAATTGTAGGCAAGCCTCTAAAGAGTACTATCTCTCGATCTATGACTCGATATTAGCAATATTTAATCAGACAATTGATCAGATTGCAAGATTAATAATATAAACACTAATCAATTAGAAATAACAATGACTAATGAAACCATCAATAAACATCCATCAAGAATTATAGCATATAAACATGGATTTCCAAACCCTAGAAAATAAACTACTCAATCATGAAATAAATAAAGAAATTTAAATCAACAAAGAAAAGCATGATCAAAGAAATCAATGAAAGAAAAGAGATGAAAATTATAAACTCATGAATTAATGAAGAAAAGAAAAACTAGGGTTTGCCATGAAAAAACTAGAGAGAAAAGGAAGAAGGAAACTAAAGCTAAACCTAAAAATACAAAATATAACGTCCGAAAAGAGGAGGTCTAGGGGGAGAGAGAGAAGACCTATTTATAGTTTTTACAAAACCGGCTAAAAAAGGCAAAAATTAACCTTCCGGAAAAACCGCCCGGTCGACCGGGCAAAAACCGCCCTGGTCGGGCGACGTTGTTCGAAACTACGACAAAAATGGAATTCCGCCCGGTCAACCGGGCAGAGCCGCCCGGTCGGGCGCGCAAGCACTTTTGGAGCCACTTTCGCCCGGTTGACCGGGCAAACATGCCTTGTACTCTGAAGAAATTTTCAACTCGCCCGGTCGGGCAAAACCGCCCGGTCGACCGGGCGGAAAAAACTGTGATTTTGCGTCAACTTGTGAAGGCTGTATCTCTCGAACCAGAAGTCCATTTGGGGAGTGTGACCTATCGTTGGAAATCCCTTCAAGTCTAGTTTCCAACCCAACTGGAATTTCTTGATTCTAAGAAGCATATCAAAAGTTATGATCAGAAGAGTATACATGACTCCTTTTTCACATTTCTTCTAATGATTTTCCGCTTCGTTTTCGCTCAAACTCGTGCCAAGACATATCCTTACTATCCTTATGCATCGTAGCTTCTTTCCAAGTGCTCCTAATCCTCAAGCATAGCTAAATATACTCCAAATACGTTCTCATTACCTGAAATTCATCAAAACAAGAAAACATACCGAATAGGAGTAGAATAACATAACTTAAGAATATGATGCAATAATGAACCTAAAAATGAATCTAAATGCTCTAAAATGCAACCTAAATGCACCTAAAAACTAAATATATAAATGACTTATCAAATGCTAGACATAAATGTTACCTTAAACGCTAATTCCTTTCCTTTACTCCTTAAGTATCGAAATTCCTTAACCTCCAAGGATCATCATTCACAACCGCCATAAAATCATAGCTTTCATAACCAAACAAATAGACTTTGGGTTTCATGAATTAGGATTTAAACAAAAAAACAGGAGGAGCGTATAATATTTGGCGCAAATAACGAAAAACTTCCGTAGGGTCTAACTCCGAACTCCGACTTGAGGGCCTGTTTGGTTGGTATTATTTTGGGCTTAGAAACGGATTGAGGTAACCCACTCCTTTTCTATATGTTTGGTTGGGTTGTCCATCTTTTTCACTCCCTTACTTGCCCAAATCTGATTCCTTTATTTTGAAACCCTCCTTCCACTAGAGGAAACAAATTACGTTACCTTCCTCAAACCCTTCACCCCCTCTACCCCCTCTCTCCCTCCTCTCTTTGCCTCTCTTTCTCTATTTTCTTCAAAGTTGCTGTGAAATTCTTCAAAGTTGCTGTGAAATTCTTCAAAGTTACTGCAAAACTTTCCAAATTTGCTGCGAAATTCTCATGCAAAACTCAACACATATACTGCAAGATTTAAGTCGTGCTATGATTGACCCAACAGCTTTTCAATTTGCTGCGAAATCCTTCAATTTTATTGCGGAACTTTTCAAATCTCGCATTTTATAGCACCTTTTGGTTTGTTCATCTTGATTGAATTTCTTAGGATTTTTTAGAATTTAAAATAACTTTTTTTAGAATTTTACTGAAAATTTTTGTAGAAAAAAAATATTTTTTTACAATTTCTCTGAATTTAATATAATGTTTGAGTTTTTTTTATGAAATTATCTAAGATTACATTTTTTTCATATTTTTTTTTTTTGATTTTATAATAAAAGTAAAGTTAAAAAATGTGAATCCATTCATAAGGTGAACCAAACAATGAGTAAAGGAATCTCTAAAAGAATGATTTCATTCCGGAGTTAAAACAAACAAATGTTAAAGGTAATATATATCATTGCCATTCCACCCCTAATATCCATTCCATTCCGTTTCCATTTTTTTGGTTAAACCAAACGACCCCTTAGTGATTTTTGTGTCTAAATTCAATAACTTTTCGAGATCTACAACTTTTATGAAGAAGGCATGGTCAAATTCCGACAATAAGAAGAAGATATTGGGGAAAAAACAAGACGACAACATAAAATCAAAGGAGAAAGAGAGTGGGAATTTAGGGCCATTCATGAGTACTCAACAAGAAGAAGACACATTAATGAAAATTCAGATTTTTATTTGGTGGTATTGATGGAGGTTGTAATTTCCAAGTGGGTGAGAAATGGTGAAATTAACCCACTATTTATAGGAATTTTAGGAAAGGAAAACATCATTAAGAAATTGGAGGCTTAATGGTTAAGAATACTTGGTGATCAAGGATTCAAGGTCTTCTAAAATGCTTGGGAAGCAAGGAGATGGAGCTTGAGCAAGAAGATGAAATGTGTGGTCATGGTGATTTTCCATTTTTAGGAAAATATTAAAACTATATACTATATTATAACAAGTAAACTATTGCCATAATAAACATTACTTTTGAAATAATTAATTAAAGTAAATATATTTTAGAAAATAACCTTAACCATGATGATTACGAAAAAGTTTAAGCTAATAAAAAACATTAGTAGCTAATAAAAACGAGATTAAGGTTCGGGGTATTACAAACTTTCAACCCCGGTAAAGGAGGGAGGAGAGCCTAACATAAACCGTTCCGAAAACAACATAACGTAAAACAAAATTCTCAATGTTGCCCGATATAATTATCTTCCCAATCATATTCATCCATATGAGCATTTTCTTTTGGTATCTTAATGACGAATATGATAGAAGGGGCGTCTCCGCAAACATAGCATCGTCATAACATATAGAAGGCAACCACGTGAGGACATTTATTCCTATAAACAAAAGTGATATATATTAATATTACCAAAATCATCATATGTGGTGCTACCCGATAACATATATTAAACCCTCACAAATCGAAGATGGCGAACCCACTTTAACGATCACAATCTCTAGTTGAATCGGTACACTTGGTTCCACCCGTACATGATTAACTCTGAATAATCGTCACTAGTCACTCCTTTTAAAACGATTAATACATATATTTTCTCAAAATCTCTAGTGTACTACCACACAATATCCAAAGTCGAATTTGAATTATTAATTATTCCTAATCTATACTTCTATATCTATATATGTTGAATTTTACTTTACAATGTCACGATCTTACAAACTTATATATGAACTATACATCATGTAAATCTTATTTAATTACTCGGGGCATCACCTGAGTTGATATTTAAAAATCGTGGAAATAATAGAGGGTGACAACTGACAATGGAGTATATCTTTGATCATGTAAATGGATGAAAACCTAACTAAAAATAATAAAAAAACTCAAAAGTCTAAAACCACCGACCCAAACCCAAAATCTCTCCAGCTATACAGACTCCATTAAACAATAATTTATTAAACTTCTTCTTCACTCTCACTCTCTTCCTACACAGAAACCCATACCTTCTTCATCTCTTCTGAGATCAGTAACAAAAAACCCAGAACCCAGAACCCAGAAATAAATCTTCCATTGAAGAAGATCTTCAAAGAAGGACAACAATGGCGGTTGCTGGGAGAGGAGGACGAGGTGGGTCCGGATCCGGGTCGGGTATGGCAGGAATACGAAGTATAATGTCATACCCGATCTTCGTTTCCGTCATTTTCTCTCTCCTCTTTCTTGCTGCTCTTAAGCTCCTCTTTACCTCTCCTTCTTATCCCTCTTCTTCAGATCCCGTATGTTTTCTTTACTCTTTTTTTCTTTTGATTTTGTTTGTATCTATATATTATTGATTTACTTTGCAATTGTTTTTTTTTTTCGTTTTGTTTTTTATGTAATTGACATTGAATTGCTTGTTTTTAGCTTGTTTAATTAGCTTCTTGAATAAGTTTTTCCAAGTTTAGAACCAGATCTTTGTTTGGGATATTTTGTTGATTTATTTAGGGTGTAGTGAGTGATAATGATATGTATCAATGATTAAATTGAGCTTTTTTCAGTTATATATGGTGTGTTTGATGGAAATTTCTTTAGTATTAAGCTTGTTTTGCTTTATTTTAACTGGTGGGATTTTGTTGTTTTAAGTTTATGAGGAAAATTTGGCTAAATTAGTTGGATTCTTTGTTGAAGGAGATGTTAGGGTTTGTTTTCCTCCCTTTAGTTTGGAAGAATTTAATGGAGTAATGTGAAAATGGCATTATAGTTGTGTAAGATAAGAATGCAATGTAGCGTGGTTTGCGTGACTCAATGTCGGCATGGTTCCATTTGTAGACATAAAGGTGGGTTTGCTTATGATTTAATTACTTAAACAGGACATGCCGACAACGGGGAATGCATATATTCATAGGTCATTTCTAGCTTTGAAGTCAGATCCACTGAAAACCAGGCTTGATTTGATTCATAAACAAGCCCATGATCATATCATGCTTGTTAATGCCTATGCTGCCTATGCACGGAAGCTGAAACTTGATAATTCACGGCAGCTTAAGCTGTATGATGACTTAGCGCAGAATTTTACGGAGATGTTGTCTAAACCCGCCTACCGTGGTGCTTTGTTTGAGACTGAAGGCACCGTGGATGAGGATGTCTTGAGGCAATTTGAGAAAGAAGTGAAGGATAAGGTGAAGGTTGCGAGGTTGATGATTGCTGAAGCTAAAGAGTCGTATGACAATCAGTTGAAGATTCAGAAACTGAAGGACACTATATTCGCAGTTCATGAGCAGTTTGTTAAAGCAAAAAAGAACGGTGCTTTGGCAAGCTATGTTGCTGCAAAATCTGTGCCCAAAAGTTTGCATTGTCTAGCTATGAGGCTTGTTGGAGAGAGGATTGCCAATCCGGAGAAGTATAGGGACGAAGAGCCGAAACCTGAGTTTGAGGACCCAACTTTGTATCATTATGCGATATTCTCAGAAAATGTCATAGCTGTATCAGTTGTTGTGAATTCAGTGGTAAAGAATGCAAAAGAGCCGTGGAAGCATGTTTTCCATGTGGTGACAGATAGGAAGATTGTTGCAGCAATGAAGGTTTGGTTCAAGATGCGACCTGCCAGAGGGGGAGCCCATGTTGAGGTGAAAGCTGTGGAAGAATTTAAGTTTTTAAATCCATCATATGTGCCAGTGCTTAGACAACTTGAATCAGAAAAGTCACAAACACATGATTCTGAGAATCAGGCAGAGAATGCTACTAAAGATCTCGGCAACTTAAAATTCACAAATCCCAAATACTTGTCGATGCTGAGTCATCTCCGGTTTTACTTGCCAGAGATGTATCCTGACCTGCATCGTATGGTGCTCTTGGATGATGATGTTGTGGTTCAGAAGGATTTGACTGATTTGTGGAACATCGACCTTGATGGTAAGGTGAATGGGGCTGTTGAGACATGCTTTGGGTCATTCCATAGGTACTCGCACTACTTGAATTTCTCTCATCCTCTAATTAGGGAGAACTTCAACCCCAAAGCTTGTGCTTGGGCTTATGGGATGAACATATTTGACCTAGATGCTTGGAGGCGTGAGAAATGCACAGAGCAGTACCATTACTGGCAGAACTTGGTATGATTGTGTCTCCCTGCTAAGCTTCGTATTTTATATTATCTTTTTAATTTTAATTTTCAAATGTCTTGAGCTGGATTCTTTTTGACTCTTTCTCGTATGATGTTTCTAGAATGAAGAATCTACCTTGTGGCAGTTAGGAACACTTCCGGCTGGCCTGGCCACATTCTACTCTAAAACAAAATCCTTGGACAAGTCCTGGCACATCCTTGGGCTTGGTTACAATCCAAGTGTGAGCATGGATGAGATCACTAATGCAGCGGTCGTTCATTTTAGCGGGAGCATGAAGCCTTGGCTCGATATTGCCATGAATCAATATAAGGAGCTATGGACCAAGTATGTGGATAATGACATGGAGTTTGTGCAGATGTGCAATTTTGGCTTGTAGACGTTTATGATTCTTCTGAATCTTCTCTTCAGCAACAAGGTAACCGGAAAGTGTTATATAGTCAAGAATTCATCCGAGTTACTCATACTTGTCAGATCTCCTTGCAAGCCCCCCAAAAATGTCTAGTTATGCTAACTCCCATTCTTTTTCCTATTGGTCCTTTTGTTTTCTTGATCTTTTTCCATCTTCCATCAGCCACAAAGGTGCTCCTGTTGGCCTGTAGTCAAACACCCAGTTTGGGTAGTTTATATACAGAATGTATTCTTCTATGACACTTAAGGTGACTGGATTAGCGATATGTAGACAACAATTTGATAAGTGATCAAGATTACACGATTGCTCTTAGTTTTTAATTGTATCTATAGTTTGACTTGGTATATTGAAGATGGTTTACAAATGGTAATCCTTTTGGTGGCATGTATCAGTTGGTGAAAGAACTAAGGAAATACTTTTACTAGTAATATGAGTATTGCATTATTATTTATTCCCATCACGCTCGTTTCAGAGCTAGGAATCCACTTGCTTCGTCTTCTCCAATTTTTTGTAGATTCTATCAAGTGTAGGTTATCATCCTCTTTCATGTGTGTATCTCTGTCAGTTCAGTGTGTAAAACTTAGGCTGTTTTCCAGTTCACATTGTTTATATAATTTTTTTTCACGTGTTTGCGTTGAGGTAGCCATTGGGCCTCGTCTCAAGTCTCAACCCAAGCCATTCCATCTGGTGGGTGGGTCGTACTTCTAATATGTCAACCCGGATCCATATGGTTCACCCTAGCTCAGCCTGGTTAACCAGATTATGTGTAAGCTAAATATTTTGACCCACCTGGACCGACCTGGCTCTCATGTTGGCTGGCCCAAGAGCTCGAGACCCGGCCCACCTGCATAGCTTAGTGTGCCAGTCTTGTGTTTGGTTTTCCGATTTAGACCGCCTCTTGATCCAGCCTGGTCCACCCAGTGGCCTTATGGCCCACATCTTCTGTCTGCAACTATCAGGACTGCTCAAGCCTCTACACTCGTTCGATTCTAAAAGCCTATAAACTTCGTCTTGTGAGACTGGTTGCATGAAGTACTAACAGAATCGGAGGACAAGGCTTTGGATAACCTTAGGATTGTAAAAGAACCACTGCCTAGTATTAATCCCGCTAGGCTGGATTTAGGGAGATTGAAATGTACGTAGACTTATCCTCTGAACTACCCTCGCTTCATATATTACTTAAGATTATGCATGTCTGATGTCTAACAATAGCTTCTTCTTGTCCTGAAACGAACATCCCGAAGGATGCATCTGATTCTTCATCCCTGCATCAGTTCTGTTTTGCTGAACCTTCCTTATCAGATATGCCTTGAGTTATTAATTCTCCCATGTTACAAAGTAAGCTGCATGTGATTGTTTTAACTGAGAAAATTGACATGTAACTTGTACAAAAGAATATAACAAGAGAATATAACTCTAGAAGTTAGCTTTATTGTAATTGAAGCAATGCTATCATCCTTTTCACTTTATTAAAATCTCTGGCTATGAACTATGATGACTTGTTTGATCAAGGCAGCTTCAAAATAAAAGTGTGCTTACATTTAGACATTATCTTTACATTGTTAATTTGTTATCACATTCTAGTGAACACTTTTCTCAAGCTCATTCTTTCAAAGGGTTCAAAGAATATCTTCTCATGATTCTCTCTCCTTCATTCCTTCCCCTTACTTTTTCTTTTCCTTTTTTTAAATATTTTTTAAAGATCTTGTAGATGCTGAAAGTTTAGTGGTGCAACATTTGTAAAGTTGCTACCAAATTACAACACTTCATAGTACTTTGATCTTATATTATACTCCAATATATCTTATCCCATATTGAGTACCAGATTTTCTGTTGTCTGAACTTTGAAGATGCTTTTATTTTGAGCCAGGCTATTTACTCAACCGTTTTCTACCAAATAATTGTAGAGTGACGAGCATGTCTTACTAACAACTTTGAAGAGTGAACTGAAGACCATGGTGTCCTCACTCGTCAAAGGCCAAGTGGCCAACCGGACTATGTACAAATGTTAGATACAAGATGAGTACTTTACTAATATACTTCCTACGCCGTTTTAAGTGGCGTGACACTTCCCACAAAAAGTTATCACGTAAAAGAGAGAAGTGTGTCACCTAAAAAGAAACAGAGGAAGTATTTGTACAAATGTTGTATTTATAGGTAGGGTGCATTTAGTTCATCTTAAAAAGATAAGTTTTCGAACCGCTTATTCCTAATTAGGTCTATAGTGGACCTTTATCAACATTTATGTTAAAATAATACATAATGAATATTTATCAATATGGATGATATATCCTAAGTACGGGATTAAAATTCACCAATATAATTGTACATAGTAGTATATCAAATAAAGGATGAATATTTACCAACATATTTGTACGAATGTTAAACAAAGGATGACATTTGGCAACATAAATTTGGAAATGTACAAATCAAGGATGAACATGTATCGTTGTTTAAGTGAACTTGAGGATATTTATAGATAGGAAGATGTTAAACACAGAACAATAAACATGTACCAAGATCCACATTAGTAAAGTGCACAAGCAAAGTAATCAGGGAAACCCAATGCAGTAAGCAAAAATCAAATTAATCAGTACAATAAAAATCAATTCGATAAAAATCATTTAGATTTTAGAGTGAACATTGTGTTATTTAAGATTTAGGATTACTATTCTGTTCTAGTACAACTCAGAGTGGGTAGTTGGGTGCATGGTAGGGAAAGTGGCCGAAGCATGAAAACTGATTGAATTTTGTTTTGCAAATTGCAAATCCTGCCCCCTGGAAACTGCTCTTCTACTTCTAATTTTCTATAACTAGGCCTTTATATCATGCTACGCGTGTAAAAGATAATTTTTTGTCATATATAATAGAGATAAAGATACAGTTATCTTAGTTTTTTTCTGTTAATTACAACGGTATTTAACCTTCATTTTTTTTCTTTTTTTCCTTTTTCTATTTTTGGTGTCCCCTATGTTAGCGCTTATATAATGGAGATTCTACCAACATTGACCTCCATTACCTTTTGTGCAAAAATTTATCATACACCCGAGTGTCTGCAGTGAGCGTAGTACATCGTGTGGTAATTTTTTAGTCCTTGCTCATTTAAAATCATCCGAATGAGCGAAAATGGTACTAAAAAAGAAAGTTACGAGCAAATAAGTAAAAATAATTAATCTTAAATGTCTACGATATACGTGATACATCCGGAAGTGTATAATGAATGAATTTCAACTTTATACGCAATTCTAATAGTAGTAACTAGTAGTAAACTAGTTGTAATTTTGGTCATCAATTTTCGCTTTTGTACTTTTTGAATTTGAATGATGCATTGATGCCTAAGTTTTTATAATGGATTATATTTATAACATGAAATATTAAGAGAATATCCGCAGCATAAATAACCTGTGGGAGCCCAATGAAATGTTTCCAACTTAGTCATAGAGTATAAACAATACCACCCACAGATGTCTCCCATCATTAACAGTGTCTTCTATTTAAGGTTCTTTTTTTCTTCCTTTTTTGGTCAACTTTTCTTCTCCCTCATCATCTCTTCATTTTCGAGTTGCCGCGTCCCACTAACATAAATAAAACAACGAGAGAAATGAGTAGGTTTTGATTTGTCATTTTAAAGAAAACCACAGCAAAAAGATAAATATATACCAGTCATACGATGCGAGTTCATATAATGTAATGCACCGGAGGACCTATTGCTATACTTTTTGATATTTTTTCACACTTTACTTTTCATATTTTTATAGGATATCAATGTTTTAAGACAGGGATTTTTGGTTTAAACACCCTCTATGTTTCTTGATTTTTAAAACAATCACCTTTTGTTTTTTTTGGAAATGAACCCCAAACGTTTTATAAAAATTTTGGTTGCCCTTAAAACCTAACTTCCGTCAAATCCAGGACGTTTGTGGGGCCCTTTTTCCATTTTCCCTCCCAAATGTTGCGTGAAATGACATTTGTATCGCTTGGGTAAAAACGCGCTTCAACTAAATCCTTCATCTCTCTCATTCAATTCCTTCGTTTACGATTTCATCTCTCACACTGCTTGATCGAGAAATTCATCCTCTCTCTCTTTGTCATCATCTACACATTTTCATCTTACTTTTCACTTCTCTCATCCGAATTTAGGGGTTGCAACACTCTATCTCTCCTTTGTCATCATGGAGAATTCGCAATGACGAGAAAAGGGAAAACTTTTATGGACGGTAAAAGCAAGAGCATGGTGCCCAAAATAGGTAATTCACTTGTGCTTTGGGTGAAATTACCTTTATCTTCATTAAATTAGATTTTTTAATTGCTGGTTTGTTGGATTACTGTAATGGTGCTTAGAAGCCCTAATTTTTTAATTGCTTGTTGATGTTAAAAAATGATTCTTTGAAATTTTTTGTTCAACACCACCAAATTTTCCACCTTTGGCTTAGTGTCTTGAATCCTTGCGATTTCACTCTTTAAAAACGTTACTTCATGTGTCAACAAATGACCACCTTCTGCCACTCCTCCTGATTCTTGTCAACCCATCCAAAGAATCCACACCCTTCTCTTCCAGTATGAAGATCTGATAATTTGCAGGCATAGAAACTCCTCCCAGGATTGTCATGCGTCCATGACTTCAAAATCTTAGCAGGAATTCGACAATTGCATTTGGTTGCCATAACCCTAATTGAACAATTAACCCAAATTAAAATAAGTAAATAAACCCTAGAATTGCAAAATTGCCCAAAATTGAATGCCTAGAAATGAATGTAACACTTACTTGATTTGAAGGATGTCAGGAATTGTCAATTGAGAGTGGAATTACAATTTTTCGTTCGAAATTTTGGAGTAGCAGCTTCAATTTTGGGGTGTCGGAAAATGACCGTTGTGAGAGAGGGAAGATCCTGATTTGGGGATGAAGAGGTTGTTATATAATAGCATAGGTGGGCCCCACAAACGTCTGGATTTGACGGAAGTTAGGTTTTGGGGGTGCAACCAAAATTTTTATAAAACGTTTGGGGGTTCATTTCAAAAAAAAAAAACAAAAGGGGGATTGTTTTAAAAATCAGCAAACATAAGGGTGTTTTAACCAAAAAATCCTTTAAGACCATATAGAAACTCAACTCGTTTAGCCGAACATCCAGTCTAGTTTTAATATATATTTCTATTTCATCGTTCTTTTCCTTAATACTTAGATAAAAGATATTAAAAGTCAAATGTATGTATACGATCGTAAAAAAGTGTGAAACAGTTTAAATAACACGGAATCAAGTAGTACTTGTTTGGTCACTTGACAAGTTTTTTTACCTTTGATCTTAGTGGTATTGGGTTCGAATCTTACAAGTATGAAGTTTGAGGCAGGGATCCTCTTATCTTCCCCCGATGCTCAAGAATCTGACCCGCAAATATCAGACCAAGAAATTGTGAGAGTTGAGGTTTGGACAAGATCTTCTTTTTATAATTAAAAAAAAAACTCGGAGAGAGTATTGTAGAGATTAGAGGGTGTATTATAGAGAGTACTATATAGGTAGAGTTTATTTCTTTTTTTTTTTTTTTTGAAAGAAGTCCCAAAAGACACTATATTTCATTAATTAAAGCCATACAGCATCTATAATTGACAATTAACGATATTGAAAACAGATTGAACAAAATAAAACAAGAATTAACTGGTGAAGGGTTGAGAATCCAAATACATAGATATAACAATTCAGCATATTCTCGTTTTGTTGTCTCATACAACTTTTTGAGTGGATCCGTCGTCGCTTCATAATTTTGTGGGGAAGAAAATTCTTGTGTTGATTTCGTAATCTGAATCCGATCAATAAGCATCAATCGTAGCCCCGCATAACTGGAGACCCTATTAAACGCAAATAAAATCTTGTCTTTCGAAGGAGTTGGAAAAACCCTGTCTTTCGAAGGAGATCGAAAAAACCTTGTCTTTCGAAGGAGAATAACCCTTTCTTTCGAGGAGACATTATTATAACCTAAGAAACAAAAAAAACTTAAAAGAAACAAAGATTTAGGGCTTTCCACCGGTAAGATCCGATGGAAGCCCCTTCAAAATTGACAATGGATGAGGCTAGGGTTTAGAAGAGAAGAGAGGAAGAGGAGGCTAGGGTTTTTTCGTTTCATATATAAAACCATATTGTAGAGTTTATTTCTAAGATAACTCTGAATTAGAAGTGAACTAGTAATTTTGCAAATTTACATCTGTTACCTCTTAAGTGATTTACATCCTACTTATTATGTACATTTTCAATAATTTATCCTACCTGGTACGAAGATAATATTCTTGTATTCTATTTGAGGATCCTCTAGAAAACAATAATGTAACATCTCTTTTAAAATAGATTAGAACCAATGCAAGTGAAGGGAAACTCGGAAAGTGGCAAAAGCCTTCTTCGTGCTCCCTCTTATATATATATATATATTTCTTTTAAAATGTATAGTACATTTTATATTTGCACATTATACATTTTGTCTTTTTGAGCAAAATATGTGACAGATTGTGTAGAAAAATGTGTTTGAGAGCGAGATAGTTTTGATTGCTTCCGAAAGCACCTAAAAATTTATAGAGAGCGGGAAGAAGGAAAGGAGGTTATTGTACAAGTATGGAGAATAATTGTGTTAACTTAATTAGGTTAACCCTGGCATTATATAAATATATATAGGGGCAAGATCACATGAGAGAATGCTCCTTACATGAGAAATGAGAATGAATCTCAACCACACAATTGGATTAGAGTTACACACTTGTTCATTAGAGTTATATCCCCGAAAAATTTTTGAACCCAAAAAAAAAAAAAATTTTTGAATTTTTTTTTCTAATATTCTTTTTTTGGAGTTACATCACTTTTTCATTAGAGTTACATCACTTGTTCATTAGAGTTATAGCGCTTAAAATCCATTCTCATTTCTCATGTAAGTATGCATTCTCATATGAACTCACTTATATATATATATATATATATATATATATATATATATATATATATATATATATATATATACATATCCTAAACGACCTAATACGATTAGATTTCCTTTCTATACGGTGTACATACAATATTACACTAATACACCCCCTCAATCTTTACGGGGTGAAACAACGGATAGATTGGAACGATGTTTAGTAAACAAATTAGTAGATAGACCTTTAGTAAAATATTAGCAACCTGCAACTGAGTAGGAACATGACGAACCATAAGACCTCCTTTGGCAACTATTTCACGAACAAAATGGTAATCAACATCAATATGTTTGCTTCGATCATGATGAATTGGATTAGCAGTGAGATAAGTAGCAGAAACTAGGGGTGTTCACAAAAAACCGAAACCGAAAAACCGTACCGAAAAATCGAAAAACCGGTCAAAATGGGCGGTTACCGAACCGGAAATTTTGGGATTAAACGGTACGGTTACGGTTATGATTTTTGATCGAACGGTTAACCGAAAAACCGAAATATTTTTTTCTCTATTTTATTTATTGTGAAACATTTTCCAACAACTACATTAATTCTAATATTTGTTACTAAGTAACAACAATTAAAGGAAGTATGAGATTATTGAAAAAATTTAGTACTAATTTAACAGTATAATTATGAAATGGAGTAAATTCTTAGTGTTATTATGTTTTCTATGGATTTATTATCATAACATATTTTATATTAGAGTATACATAATATTATAGTATATGCACACAAAAATAGAAAATATATATTTACATTAAGTAAAATATAATAGTATAAATTGAATATCGGTTAATGGTTAACCGAAAAACCGTACCGAAAAACGGTTAACCGCTTAGGCGGTAACCGTCTAAACGGATTCTGATAACGGCTCGCAAAAAAGGCGAACCGAAACTTTCGGTTACCAAACCGATATGTTGTTTCGGGACGGCTAACCACCCATGAACACCCCTAGCAGAAACATTATCACAATACAATATCACAGGTCGTCGAAGAAAATAACCAAGATCAGCAAGAAGTTGTCGGAGCCAAATAGATTCGGTAGTAGTGTACACAACTGCACGATATTCAGCTTCAGTGGAGAATTTAGAAACAGTAGGTTGCTTTTTCGAGCGCTAGGAAATCAAGTTCTTCCCAAGAAAAACAGCATAAGCAGTAGTAGAATGACGAGTATCAGGACAAGCCGCCCAATCTGCATCAGAGTAGGCAATAACAACAGTAGGATAACTGCTGCTATGTAAGAAAAGACCAAACTCCAAAGTGCTTTGCAGATATTCTGAAAATTCTTTTCACAACATGAAGATGAGTAGTACGAGGAGCACATGCATAAACTGAGACACCATATTAACAGCATAAGCAATATCTGGACGAGTCATAGTTAAGTATTGCAAAGCACCAACCATACTACAATAATCTGTGGGATCAACAAGAAGTTCTCCATCATGAAGAAACAATGTAACTCTAATGGAGATGAAGTTTACGGAGTAAATCAGAAACATACTTATTTTGAGACAAAAATAAACTAGATGGAGTACGCACAACCTGAACTCCTAAGAAATAATGAAGATCCCCTAAATCCTTCATAGCAAACTGAGAAGAAAGAACAGAGATGAATTTGTGAACAAGAGCAGAGCTACTACCAGTAAGAACAATGTCATCAACATATAAGATAAGTATAATGAGATGACCACGGAATTTGAGAGTGAACATGGATGTGTCACAACTGCCGCACTTGAAACTAATAGATAATAAGAAGTTGTTGAACCGAGAGAATCAAGCTCGAGGAGCTTGTTTCAGACCATAAATGGACTTACGAAGACGACAAATATGTGTGGGTTTAGATGGGTGAACAAAACCTGGAGGTTGACGCATATAAACCTCTTCATGAAGAAAACCATGAAGAAAAGCATTTTTGACATCTAATTGACGAATAGGCCATTTAAGAGAACAACAATAGTAAGAACTAAGCGAACAAGTAGTAGGCTTAACAACGGGACTAAAGGTTTCAAAGTAATCAATACACGCGTGCTTGGTGATTTCCAAAAACAATGGATGATCCATACAAAGCGAGCGGGTGACCCATGGGTCAAAACAACAGCTAGCCCGGCTCGGTGGGAGGGTCGGGCATGAGTGGCAATGCCACGGACGGTGGTCGCTTGGGGATTTAGCCATGAGCATGGGTCGGCCACGCAAGTCAACGAGTTGAAGGGATGGGGAGACACACACGAGACGTTGGTGGGACTCCAATCAACAATCAAGACCGAGGGAGACGTATAAGGCACAGAAGACTGAGAACCAACAAGATGCCGATAGGGAAATCTATGTTCATGAAAAAGAACACGACGACTGATATAGACTTTGTTGGTGACAGGATCAAGACATCGATAACCTTTATAATCCACGGCATAGCCAATAAAAACACATTGCTTTGACTTAGGTTGAAGTTTGTTGATTTTAGAATCCATGAGCAAGGGAAAACACGCCTGACTAGAAGTTTTAAAAAAAATGATATGAAGGAGGATGATGAATTTTTTTTTTCAAAAGAAGAGACACCCCTAGAAGCGAGCTAGGGCAACCTATTGATGGTAGAAGTGGCGATTGTACGAAGCATCGACCCAAGATTCAAATGAAAATCGGAATGAATAAGCATTATACGAGCCATTTCAATAATGTGACGATGTTTGCGTTCCAACACCATTATGAGCTTGAGTATGGGGACATGTCTTTAGAAAAACAATACCATGGTCACAAAAATGTTGGAGAAGAGGAGAATTATCAAATTCCCTATCTCCATCACTTTGGAAAATTTTGATTTTGCAGTTAAATAAATTTTCCACCATCTTTTGAAACACAAGAAATTGAGAGTGAGCATCCGATTTGCGACGTAAAGGATGAATTCATGAATATCGCGAGAAATCATCAACAAAAACAACATAATATTTATAAAATTGATTCGACAAAACAGGAGATTGCCAAAGATCACTGTGAATTTTATATAATGGATAAGGAGAATAATGTTCAACTGGTTCAAAAGGTAATCGATGTATTTTTCCTAACTTACAACCAACGCAATCATCAAGAAATTTTGAATTACATGAGATAGACTTATTTGAACATAAAGATCCTAAAACTCTAGATAAAGTATGACCAAGTCGAGCATGCCAAACATCTCCAGACTCCTTAGTGGCTAGCAAAGCTGGAACAGGAGACTCATTGGTGACAAGGGTGGGTTGAATTGGATAGACACCTTGCTTACTGGATCCCCAAAGCAGAACCTCCCCCGTTGTCTTGTCCTTAACAGAAACAAAGTTTTTATCAAAACACACAACACAATCATTTTCTTGACACAACTTGTTAATTGATAATAAATTATGTTTTAGGTTAGGCACATGACAAACAGAAGATAAAGTAAGAGGACGACTGGAAGTTTTTAATGTCAATGTTCCAACACTTTTAATTGGGAGAGATGTACCATTTCCAACTACAATAAAACTTGACCCAGTGTAAGGAAGAATAGCAGAAAACTTACCATCCTGAGGAGTCATGTGAGATGCAGTTCCCGAATCCGGATACCAAACTGAGTCATTTGCTTCACCACCAATAGACAGTGCAGCTAAGGCTCGAGTGACACTATCCGAGGAAGAAGGAACAAAGCTAGAATTGAATCGTTGAGGACAATAAGCAGCTTGATGACCTGGAAACCAACAAAGACCACAAGTATCGGAAGTAGGGGTAGAGCTTAAATTGCCACTTGGCGAAGTATTCCCTGCTGAGGACAGACCATTAGTAATAGAATCAATGCAAGGCATACTAGAAAATGACAAGTTAGAATATTTACTCATACCATTTTGACGTCCCCGATTAGCATTGTTATTGTTGTTACCAGACCCACGAGCACTAGATTGACCACCATTACCACGATTGTTATTGTTTCGACCATTATTACCCCCTTTATTCTTATTATTCTTGCCCTTATTTCTGCCACCAGAATTATGTTTAGCGAGAGAAGAACCGAGAACCGGATGGCGAACGACAACCAAGGCATGATGAGAGGATGAATTCGACCCATCCTTGGAGCTTTTAATACGTTGTTCATGAAGCAGAAGCTTAGGGCGCAAGTCATCAAAACTAAATGGAAAAGGATAATGAAGCAAAGTGGTAACAATGTGATCATACTCATAATCACGATCCAAACCAAACAGAGTGAACTGAACTAAATCTGGATTAGACACAGGACACTGAATTGCAGCAAGAGAATCAATAATTACTTTGATCTCACGTAAATAACCATCCATAGACTGAGATTCAGTCTTTTTAATGTGAGACAATCTACCCTTCAATTCCACAGAACGAGCCATACTTGCATGCATAAAGCGAGATTGTAACCGATTTCAAATATCCACAGAAGTGTGCAAATCATGAACATCAACAAAAACATCGCGAGATAAAGTAGCAAAAATCCATGATTTGACTTGTTGATCGACACGAAGATATTCATAGAAGTGCACATTAGGAACAAGAATTACCATGTTCATCAATTACGATGTAGACGGAATAGAAGCGAGATTCATCAACAAAACCAAGCAATTGATGCGAAAGTAGCAGGCAAGTAAGTTGCGTTTTCCATAGAAGATAATCTTCAGGAGAAGAGAGAGTGATGGTTACTTGATTCGTGAGATTGGGGGCGCATAAGCTGCGGGAGACTAAACACGACAACGAGATAGAAGTAGATGCGGTGGGGATGCCCATAGAATTGATGCAAGGCCGGGTGTTGAAAACCGGACGGAAAACGAGGAGAAGACCTCGTGGGAGTGTTGTACGGCGACAAGGTGGACGGCGCACCAAAGATGGAGGTGGGCACCGTCGGCCGCGGGGTAGAAATGCGCGCAGCGTAGGCCCTAGAGTGCGGCGATTTGTAGTTGTGAAAAAACCGGCGCACGCTAGCCGAAGGGTGGCCCAGTGCGTGAGAGCCGCTGACACGAGAGGAAGGCAGCGGAAGAGAGGCCGAGGGGAGGCGTCCATGGTGGAGGAAGAGAAACCGAACATGGAGGAGGAAGAGAGGAAAAAAAATTTAATTTTAACCCAAGCTCTTGATACCAGTATGCAAGTGTGGAGAATAATTGTGTTAAGCTTAATTAGGTTAACCATGACATTATATATATATATATATATATATATATATATATATATATATATATATATATATATATACGTAGGCTACCATATACGATTAGAATTGCTACATCGGGTGTGCATACAATATTACACTAATAGTTATATATGGAGTATTGACGAGTTGACGACCCTATATTATGTGATTGATATAATGGGATATGTTGTCAGCTCGATTGAGTATTTTAGTATAGCAATTTTATTTTAGGTATTCAAGGCAAAGTTTATAAAATTCAAGGGCTGGCGTTTAAGAGCGAACCTTAGTCAAAAAATAAAGAATGATCAGGAATGGCAGTCTAAAGTAACTTAACATGCTCATTGTTTAATAAGTTGTTTCTCTAGAATGTTGACATAATGTTGAGCGATTCCACTTAAAAGAACCCAATGGAACTGTGATATCATATGTGTCGCGAAAGTTTTTAGTTTTTGTGCCTTTTCAGCTGTTGCACTAGTGTACAAAGATGATAGTTGGAAATTACTACTCACTCACACAGCTTTGTGTTAATTTGTCTTCTAACGATCAAATTAAAAGAATTTATATTAATGAATTGCTTGATATTGTGCTTATTGTCAACTCTCTTTACAATCTAATTGACATATAAGTCACCACTAACCATGTTATTTATGGTCTCAACTAATTAGTTAGTGTAGTTGAGATCACACGTGTTAGATGGTTACGTGCTTGTCTAGTACTTCAACAAGGTATCAAGATTAACAAGTTAGTGGGCGGGCGTCTTGGATTATTAATATTTTTATGTCGAAAAGCGTCGATGTTGCATGGATTCGTTTGGTTAAGCTTTCTTATATTATTAATATTAACTTGAGGGTCGCGTGGTGGAATGCTTGTACGAAACATGTGTTTTAATTTTTTAATGTATGTTGATGACGTAACGAAACAACTAAATGGCCAAAGGGTAGTCTTGCCACGTGGCGTGTAGAGAACTAACAAAAAACGTCTTCCAAGGGAAACTTACAACTTTTTAATAGAGAAAATTGTGGATTTTAAATTTTGATAGCTTGTTCCTTTGGCTTAATTTTTTTCAGATAGTACTTTGATTAAATAAATGATCATACAAAATAGAACATTTCACAAATCAACTCAGTTGAGATGTTTTCAAATATTGGTCATATGATGACATAATGAGAAACTAGAGTTCAACCAAAAGGCTCGAAGATTCATGCATGTTCAAAGCTTGCTTTTTAAATTACACTAATGACTTCAACCAGTCCTTTTTTCAGAAATGGTGAATGATAAAAGAGAACTATTGTTTTTAACTTGAATCTCTGACAAGTTGCGAGAAGGGGCTCTTGTATTTTTTATACTCGTATTAACCTTAGTTAGAAATGATTTTTATGACGAAAAAAATTGGGCTCTTGATTAATATTTAAAAAATTTATAAAGTATGATAAGGAGACCTAACATCCAAAATTCTCAAATAACAATATAATCACACATTAATTATATATAATCAAGAATATTTAAATAGTGTACATCACCAACAATGAAAAATTTGTAATATTATTATGATAGAAAGATAGGAGTAGTATTTAGCTAGTGCATTCATCATACACCCGGTGTACCATGAGCATGGTACACCCAAGGCTATTTTTTACTCATTTGTTCATTTGGAACTCTACCTATTATGTGATTATGCTCATGAGGAGGTTTTAAATGAGCAATGAGCAAAAAATAGCCTTGGGTGTGTAACAGAATGATAAAGGGTTTGAAAAAGATGATTACAAGATGAACAATGAATCTTCTAGGCGTGTTGGGACACTTTCCCAAAAAGCAATATTCCTACCCTACACCGAGCACGGGTTACAAGGAATTCACTTCGAGATACAAAAGAAGAACAACGAAGATCACGCTCGTTATGAAATTCGTAGAATGAGAATAAGAAATAAGAATTTGATGCAATGAAGAAAACTTGTGCTTATGGAACTTAGAGAGAGTTTCTCTGGTTTCTTTTCATTCACATATCTTGGATAATGATCATTAGAGCCTTTGCAACGTATTAAAAGAAGCAAAAACACGGCCACATACTGTCACTCGAAAACCGCAAACAAGTGAAGGCAAAGCGGGGAGCTTGCGCTCCTCAAAGGAGCCGAGCGCTCCTTCAAGCGAGCGCTCCTCCACCCCTTTCCTTCATTTCGCGTTTGTAAACCGAGTTCTGCCGACTTTGTGCGAACGCTCCATCCGAGCGCGCGCTCCCCACTAATGTATCACGTACATTAATCAACTCTCATTTACACGTTACTTCAATTCACGACACCTTATCCTATATGACTTAACGTAACGAACCATGAAAACCAACACTCCGATACTCTAAATATCCAACAATCCTCCCCATTTAGAGTATCTAATTGTATAATTAGCACATACATCATTAACAACAAATACATCTCATGCATAAATGAAAGTGTATAAAACTTGAACTTCCACATAGTACAAGTACACATTCAAGTATCCGTCTCAATTGGTGTCGATAACGATTGAACCAATTTCAATACATAATGGAAACCCTAGAGATACTATACACACAAGATAAAGTACTTAAACTCATTATAAACCGACACATAAAGCCTTGTGTCCATATCTATTCATAAGTGTATCAAAGCTATGCCCCAAGAGCTCCTTGAAGCGGCTAAACTTCACACTTACATAGGTGGATCTCTAAAATACATGCTACCGTGAAAAGCACAAACAAGAGACCTATTAAGTTATACGACCTCCTTATACAACACGGTGATAGAACTAAAAACAAGGATGAATAAAAGTTCTACAATCATCCAAATGAAGGAATTAATCTTATTGAACTTAGGACCCAACGTCATATTGGGCGTTAAGTTAAGATTCCCTCATTCGTGACTCTCGAGGGCTCCAATCCTAAACCGATTGCCATCCTCTTTTACGTTATCTCAGCGAAGGCCTTTGTAAAACAATCCGCTAGATTATACGTTGTACGTACATAGTCAACAGTGATAACACTATCCTTGATAAGTCCTTGGATGTAACTATGCCGCACACCAATGTGTCTTGACTTACCGTTATATACTTGACTATATGCTCTTGCTAAACAAGCATCGTTGTCACAATGAATCGCCATCGGCGATATCGGTTTTGGCAACAAAGGAATCTCAATCATGAGATTTTTTAACCACTCCGCCTCTTTACTTGCGGAAGACAAAGCGATAAACTCCGAAGTCATGGAGGAATCCGCTATACAAGTTTGTTTCTTGGAAGCCCAAGAAATTGCACCTCCTCCAAGTAGAAATACCCATCCACTTGTAGAAGAGTGATCCTCTTTATTAGAGAGATCCAACTTGCATCGAATACCCTTCTAAAAACCGAAGGATATCCACCGTAGGATAAACCATAGTCCTTGGTTTTTCCCAAATACCTTAAGACACGACGTAATAGCTTGCCCAATGTAGCATACTAGGATTACTAGTATACCTACTAAGTTTGCCTACCGCAAATGCGATATCCGGCCTAGTACTCGTCATAGCATACATCAAACATCCAATCACCCTTGCGTACTCGAGTTGAGACACGGCACTACCTTCATTAGGTAGTAATTTTTCACTAGGATCCATTGGTGTCGATACAAAAGAGCAACCACTAACATCAAATTTCTTAAGAACCTTTTCGATGTAGTGAGATTGAGATAAACTCAATTTACCTTTGCTTCTTTCAATTCTAATGCCTAGAATGACATCCGCCTCCCCCAAATCTTTCATTGAGAACTTAGACGAAAGAAAAGATTTAGTCCACTCAACTTGGGATAAATCGGGTTCCAAATATTAACATGTCATCTACATATAAGCAAAATCATTACACCATGACCATTGTCATCAAATTTGCTATATACACACTTGTATCGAATTATTCAATTTGAAACCGTTAGACAATACTACCTCATCAAACTTTTTGATGCCATTGCTTAGGTGCTTGTTTTAGCCCATACAAAGATCTAATTAACTTGCAAACTTTTTGTTCTTGACCTTTGACAACAAACCCAACCGGTTGTCTCATGTAAACCTCCTCATCTAACTCTCCATTCAAGAATGCGGTCTTGACATCCATTTGATGGATCACGAGATTATGAATTGCCGCAAGAGCAATTAATAACCTTATAGTGGATATACGAGCTACGGGTGCATATGTATCGAAATAATCGATACCCGGCTTTTGGGAAAAGCCTTGTGCCACTAACCGGGCTTTGAACTTGTCAATAGTTCCATCGACTTTCATTTTCTTCTTGAAAATCCATTTACACCCTATTGGTTTACATTTAGGAGGTAGGTCCGCTAGAACCCACGTGTTATTCCCTATGATCGAGTCCATTTCATCATCAATAGCTTCCTTCCAAAATGGAGCATCTTGAGACTTCATGGCCTCATCATACGATAAAGGATCCCTTCCACATTATAAACATATGGAAACTTAGTTAAAAACGCTATCTCTGATCCCCTCAACCAAATATACATGAAAATATGGGCCAAAGGATTTCTCTTTCCTAGCCCGTTTACTTCTCCTAGGTTGTGACGATGTAGATGCAACATTCTCATCTAGAATTTGTTCATCGAACTCTTGATCATTAGTTTGATCAATTTCCTGAATTTCGGTACTTGGAGTTATATCCTTTGGTCTAGGAACCGATGAATATCTATTTTCATCAAAAATAGCATCTCTAGACTCCACAATAGTGTGAACCGACCAAAAGTCGTTTTGTTCTATAACATAGAACCTATAGGATTTGCTATGAACAGCATACCCTATAAAGATGCATTCAACTCCTCTTTCACCTAACTTTTTACGTTTAGGTTCCGACACTTTAACTATTGCCCCGCATCCCCAAACTCTAATATAACTTAGATTTGGTTTTCTTTTGTACCATAATTCATAAGGGGTTACTTTGTTCTTTTTCATTGGAATACGATTCAAAATGTAACAAGCCGCTTAAAACCGCTTCACCCCAAAAACCATCACTCAAACCCGAGAAGAGGATAACATAGAATTTACCATTTCTTGTAAAGTTCTATTCTTTCTTTCCGCTATACCATTTTGTTGTGGTGTATAAGCCGCGGTTGTTTCATGTATTATTCCTAAAGCTTGGAAATAACTAGGATTATGAAACTCACCACCTCTATCGGTTCTAAACCGTTTAACCTTGTCACTTAATTGCAATTCCACTTCATTTTTATAGATCTCAAATTTATCTAGGGCTTCATCTTTAGTGGACAACAAATATACATAACAGAACCGTGAATAATCATCTATAAATGTTATTATATATTTCTTGTTTCCTAAAGAAACGGTGTACTATGAAAATCACAAAGATCACTATGTACAAGATCAAGCAATTTAGTATCTCTTTCCCACATTATTAGGAAAAGAACTCCTGGTTATTTTTGTTAACATGCATGTCCTACACTTCTCAATACTTGGATCAAAGGAAGGAATTAAATCATCCTTAGCCATAGAATATAACTTTCTATAATTAACATGACCAAGTCTTAAATGCCAAAGAGAAGAATTGTCATTAATAACACACACATTGTTAACTAAAGCATTTGAAATGCTAAGTTTAAACATACCATTACAAAGATAACCAAGACCAACAAACAAACCACCTTTAGATAAAATAAACTTGTCCGACTCAAAAACCATTTTAAAACCTATACGATTCAGATAGCTCCGGATAAAAGATTCCGCCTAAGTTCCGGAGCAAATAGAACATCTCTCAACACTAGAGATTTTCCGGAACTAAAGACTAACTCTACTTGTCCTACACCAAGAACTTGAGGTCAGAGAGTCGCTGCCCATGTATAGAACTTCTCCATTGTCCACCTCCTTGAAGGTTTTAAATGAAGACCGCTCCTTGCACACATGCCTTGAAGCTCCCGAATCAATGTACCATGGACAATCATCCTTGTACACAAAAGATTTCGTAAATCATACACATATAATTCAAACCCGAATTACATGCAAATTGTGCACAAGTACCTTGTTTGGCTTGGGATTGGCTAGACTCGCCTTTCCCTCCACCTTGCTCATTCCTTTTTGTTCATCTTCTTCTTCCAAAGGAAGCAATCCTTCTTGAAGTGTCCTGGCTTGCCACTCCCAACAACCACGTTGTTGACCAACTCCACCATTCTTAGGCTTTTTGGAATTGTAACCTTTGGTGTAATTGTTAGCCCTCTTCTTAGGATTTGAGTCTTTGGACTTTCCATCCTCCACCATGTTAATGGTAGAAGAATTAGGATTTACCTCCTTTGTCCATCTTCAACCCCGAATGCCCTCTTCAATCCGAAGATGAGCACCCAATTGTTCCAAATTCATATCATCTTTACTATGTTTAAGAGTATTCCTAACATCCTTCCAACTTGGTGGTAATTTGTCAACTATTGAAGATACAATAAATGCTCATCCATACTAATACCGTGGTTGTTTAAAACTTCCCACAATCCTTTGGATTTCATGGAATTGTTCCATCAACGGCCTAGTTTCAACCATCTTAAAGTTATTAAAATTGCTAACTAAGAACCTTTACTAGATGCATCTTCGGCCATGTATTTAGACTCAAGGTCATCCCAAAGCATTATAGCGAGATTCATAGAATGGATAAACATCAAACAAAGTGTCGACATACCGTTAAGAATGTGACCACGGCATATGTAGTCATCGTTCTCCCACTTGTTCCTTTCCGAATTTCTTCAACAGCTTTCATTGTCCCCTTCCTCGGGTTTGGGAGTGCTCAAAACATATGCCACACTTAACGAAGTGAGAAGGAAATGCATCTTCTTCGCCATCTACTAGAAACCAACGCCTTCAAACTTATCAAGCTTCGAAAATTCGAAGTCATCTCACGAACCGTAGCCATCTTCAAGTAATATTGCTTTTGGATTGTAACAAAATGATAAAGGGTTTGAAAAAGATGATTACAAGATGAACAATGAATCTTCTAGGCGTGTTGGGACACTTTCCCAAAAGCAATATTCCTACCCTACACCGAGCACGGGTTACAAGGAATTCACTTCCGAGATACAAAGAAGAACAACGAAGATCACGCTCGTTATGAAATTCGTAGAATGAGAATAAGAAATAAGAATTTGATGCAATGAAGAAAACTTGTGCTTATGGAACTTAGAGAGAGTTTCTCCCGGGTTTCTTTTCATTCACATATCTTGGATAATGATCATTAGAGCCTTTGCAACGTATTAAAAGAAGCAAAAAACACGCCATAACCGTCACTCGAAAACCGCAAACAAGTGAAGGCAAGCAGGAGCTTGCGCTCTCAAAGGAGCGAGCGCTCCTCAAAGGAGCGAGCGCGCCTCAAAGGAGCGAGCTCCTCAAAGGAGCGGACTCCTCAAAGGAGCGGGCGCTCCAAGGAGGAGCGAGCCCGCTCCTCCACCCTTTCCTTCATTTCGCGTTTGTAAAACCGAGTTCCCCGACTTTGTGCGAACGCTCCATCCGAGCGCGCTCTCCCACTAATGTATCACGTACATTAATCAACTCTAATTTACACGTTACTCAAGTCACGACACCTTATCCTATATGACTCTAACGTAACGAACCATGAAACCAACACTCCGATACTCTAAATATCCAACAGGGTGTACCATGGGTGTATGATAAAAATTCCTGTATTTAGCCCTGTGCTGCTGTGCAGTCACCTATGCTGCACATGCTCAACGTTATATATTGATAGAATTCATGATACAGTTGGCATTCTCTACAATGTTCATCCTACACACAAGTGTAAAATTAACTGGTTGTGACGTTTTCAAGTTATTCAATGCTTAACACCAAAATTCTCTTAGCATAAATCTGCTTTCCGGAATTATCAACATTATTCAATCTCAATATGTTATGTGATCGAGCAGAATAATTAATTAAGGCATGCATGCATCGGATGCATGAGATTTTGAGCTAATATACTGGTTTCAACAAATTAAATCACCTAATTATGTTGATTATCAAAGTTATTTCAGGCTCTGAATCATTTTAATCAGGACGCAAGAACTTTAGTAAGCTAAGATTTTATAACATAAAAGCCAGTACTTGGAACTTTTATATATTACAGTAATCAAAACTTTTCCTAAGAAAGAAGGTATACTCTCTATTACTCTAACAAACTAATATGATACTAATATATATTTAGTCCACTTCTAGAGTTCTAAGAGCCTAACTTGAGAACCACATGTACAAATGTGGTTAAAAGCTGGTTGTACTTGGAGTTGGTGCAGCAAAAAGGTTGGTTTATCATCTCCAGCCATGATCACAACTATCTTAGGCTTTGTATCGCGATCGACGTTGGCTGAAATCGCGGTGGTTTCCGACCAGTTCATTTGGTCCCCAGCCGCGGAGGCGGAGGCCGCAGGGGCCGAGGCCGGGCGTTTGGGGTAGGAACAAGCAAGCATAAGCAATGCAGTTGCAATAAGGGCCATGAGTAAAACTGTTGTAATAAAGAGGTAAGGTGTTGGAGAGTTCCATCTCCAAACTGGTAAGTTTGGAAGAGAAGTTGTAGTATTTGTGTTTATTTCTCTCATCTTCTAACAACTACTAAAAAATACTCTTTGTTGTTTTGTTGTTTGATTTGTGTTTGGTTTGTCAAGTGACAGAAAGGAAATTAAAGGGTGTATGTATTTATAGGACATAAGTGT